>JAHRBK010000011.1:4391690-4459067 GCA_022606695.1 Vaccinium macrocarpon | reverse complement strand
GCGCGGAAGGTCGCCAGGGGGCTACCTGGCGTCACCAATGCCGGGTCGGGGCCCGGCACACCCTCACCGGCGGTACCTTCGCCGAGGCCGGCGGCGTCGAGTTACACTCCATGTCCATGGAGGGCGGCGTCATGAAGATGGCGCCCGTCGAGGGGCCTCGTCATCAAGCCCGGCGAGACCGTGACCCTCAAACCCGGCGGCTACCACCTGATGTTCACGGGCCTCAAGGACCCGCTCAAGAAGGGGACACGGTGAAGGGGACGCTCACCTTCGCCAAGGCCGGGACGGTGCCGGTGGCCTTCACGGTGGAGAGCCTCGCCGCCAAAGCCCCCGGCGGCGCGGGCGGAATGGAGATGAAAGAGGGCGGCGGCCACCACCACTGAGGCGAGCCCCCGCGGCGCCCGATGCGCCGCGGGGACGCCCGGAGCCGCAACTGGAAATACTTTTTTATCCGCCAATACAACTGCAGGGTTTACTTCGTATCGGAATGATTCACCGTCATAATGAGCGTCGAATGCTTTGACTTGGCCGGATCATGAGGTAGATCCCAAGCGATTCACCCTCGATGGCGGCCCCATGACCCAGATCCCCAAGATCGCGCCGGCGGAACGCCGCCCGGGCATCTACGTCGCCTCACCGGTCTACGGCGCCGCCTGCTACATGCCCTACGTCACCGGCATGCTCTCGTTGCAGCGGGCCTGCGCCGAGGCGGGGATCGGGTTCGATTACTTCTACGTGAGCGGCACCGCCCTGCTGCACCAGCAGCGCAACGTCGCGGTGGCGAGCTTCATGCACCATTGCGACCTGTCGCACCTGCTGTTCATCGATGCCGATGTCGGCTTCGAGGGCGCGGACATCGTTCGCATGTTCCGGGAGGGGAAGGAGATGGTGCTCGGGCCGTATCCGGCCAAGCACATCAACTGGGCGGCGGTGACCGACGCCGCCCGCCGGTACCCGCACCTTCCGCCGGAGGAGGTCGCCCTGCGCGCGGCGGATTACAGCACCAACTTCTACGGCCTGAAGGACCAGAACCATTTCCGGGCGGACGGGCTCAACGAGATCTATGCCGGCGGCACCGGGCTGATGCTGATCGACAGCACCGTCTTCGCCCGGCTCGACGAGGCTTATCCCGCCGACCGGGGCCAGTTCCCGGATGCCTACAAGCACCTCGTCCCGCACGTCGATGAGCTCGTGGAGCACTTCACCTTCGTCACCGAGACGGATGGGCGCCTGCTGTCGGAGGATCTGACCTTCTGCAAGAAATGGCGGGACGTGGGCGGCCGGATCTACGCGGCGCCCTGGGTCCGCACCGTGCATGTCGGGCCCTACTATTTCCGCGGCGAGTTGCCCCACCTTCTCGGCGTGAGCCGCGGCTGATCCCCGTCAGCGCGGCTCGGCCGGGGCGACGGCGGCCCGATCGAACCCACCGAGGCGATAGATCAGGTACGACAGGACCCACGCCCCGGCGAACAGGCCGACGATCCCGAAGCCGAGCAGGCCGAAATGGTCGTTGACCGCGCCGATCCAACTCCAGAACGCCCCCTGGAGGCTGAGCCTGTCGGCGAGGAGGTTCAGGGCCTCCAGCGTGCCGATGGCGAGGGCGACCACCACGGACAGGAACGTGATGGTGAGGTTGTAGAACAGCCGGCGCATGGGTTGGACCGTGGCCCAGCTGTAGGCGCCGAGCATCAGCACCCCGTCGGCGGCATCGACCAGAGCCATGCCGGCGGTGAACAGGGCCGGGAAGACGAGGATCGCGAGGGGGTCGGTGCCCCGGCTCGCCTCGGCGGCCGACAGGGCGAACAGGCTGACCTCGGTGGCGGTGTCGAAGCCCAGGGCGAACAGGAAGCCCAGCGGGTACATGTGCCAGGGGCGGGTGATCAGCCGGAAGAGTGGCCGCAGCAGGCGGGCGAGCACGCCCTGGCCGGAGAGCAGCCCGTCGAGGCTGGTCTCGTCGTAGCGGCCGGTGCGGCGCACTTGGCGGAAGCTGCGCCAGACTCCGGCGAGCACGACGCAGTTCACGAGGCCGATCAGGATCAGGAACCCCGCCGAGACGGCGGTGCCGATGAGCGTCCCCATCTCGCGGACCCCCTCGGGGGCGGTGAGCAGGCTGGTGGCGGCCAGCGCCAGGGCTGCGGCGGCGGCCACCACGACGGTGGAATGGCCGAGCGCGAACCACAGCCCCACGGAGACCGGCCTCTGCCCGGCCTGCATCAGCTTGCGGGTCACGTTGTCGATGGCGGCGATGTGGTCGGGATCGACGGCGTGGCGCAGCCCGAACACGTAGGCCAGCAGTGCCGTCGAGAGCAGGGCCGGCCGGTCGGCGAACAGGGTCCAGGCCCAGGCCCAGGCGGCGACGTTGCCCGCGAGCAGCACGAGGCCGAGGGCCCCGATCCGGCGGCGGACGAGGGGAGGGGAAGGCGCGGCGGGCGGAACGGTCGGCGTCACGTCGGTCCTGGGCATCACGGGCGAGGGGAGGGCGCGGACCGGAGGGGCGCCCGGGCGGTGTGAGGCGGGGAGAAGCGTTCAGGCATGACCGCGTTCCTCGTCCGTCTCGTCGAGCAGGGCGGGGGCGGGGGTCTCCCCGCGCAGGAAGGCGGCCTGAACCTCGGCCGCCCGCCGGGCGGATTGCAGGTCCCGGCGGCGCGCGCCGGGTTCCGGGGCACCTCGCTCCCCGCTTCGGCGGCCCGCTTGGCGGCGACCAGAGCCGGCTCGCCCCAAATGTCGAGGAGGTGCTGGAACGCGTCGTACCTCTCCCGCCGGAACGGGATGCGCCGGCCCAGGGCGTCCTTGTAGGGATGGGCCGGGTGGAGCGCCCCGCAGGGGACGAAGCCGGCCGGAATCGGCGTGGTGGCGGCATGGGTCCGCCCCGCCTGGAGGAGTTTCGGCAGGACGTGAGTATGGGGGCCCTCCGGACTGGTTCCCCCCGGCCCCGGGATCGGCGTGAACACCTCGATCCGGCCGATCCGCGTGACGAAGACCCGGTGCGGGCTGGAGGCGACGAGGCGGGCAGCCGCCGGATTCCCGGGGGCGAAGAGCGGCTGCCCCAGGCCGGCGCGCAGGCAGGCCAGGGTCTCCGGGTCGGCGGTGCGCACGCAGGCCTCCACCGCCCGCAGGCCGAGGCCGAGGTCGAACAGGATGCCGGGCCGGTCCTCCGGGCGGGCCGCCGCCTCGTCCGGCCCGAGTTCCGTCACCACCGTCCGCCCCGCCATCGCGCAGTTCCGCTCCGGCAGACACAAGGCGATGGCGTGGTTCCAGCCCGAGGAGAAGGCGGTCTCGTAGGCGAGGGGCCGCAGGTCCGGGATGGGGGTGAGGGCGACCGCCCCCGCCCGGTGGCGAGACCCAGGCGACCGCCGACCAGGGCGGCCCCATCCCTCGTCGGGGTCGCGGACGAATTCCGCGATGGCGCCGAAGCTCCCCAGGCTCCAGGCGGCCTCCGGGTCGGCCAGCATCTCGGAGAGGAGCGCCGCGACGGCCTCGGGGCGGCCGGTTTCCCCTACGATCTCGGACATCGCGCCTCCGCCCTCCGCACCGCGCCGGCCCCACTCGTGCCGGACGCAGGCGTGCCCGCCAAGCCCCGGCGCGCCGGTCGCCTCATTCGGCCGCGGCCCGCAGGCCGGAGGCCGGGGCGACCTCGGCGTCGAGGTCCCGGCCTCGGGTTTCCGGCAGCATCATCGCGGCGATGGTCCCTACGAGGCTGAACGCGGCGAGGTAATAGGCCGGGGCGAGGCGGTCGCCGGTGGCGGTGACGAGCCAATTGATGAGGAAGTTGGTGCTGCCGCCGAAGATCGAGACCGACAGGGCGTAGACCAGGGACAGGCCGGTGCTGCGGACGGACCGGGGCAGCGATTCCGGGATCCCGACGATGATCGCCGCCGCGTTGATCGACGAGAGGGCCGAGAGCAGGAAGGTCACGGCGTAGACCGCCGCCGGCCCCGGCGATTGCAGCAGCCACAGGAAGGCGGGCACCGCCAGGACGAGGATCGCCGCCCGGGGCCAGATCATCACCGGGCGCCGGCCGTACCGGTCGGCGAGCCAGCCGCCCAGCAACGGAAAGACCACCGAGGCGAGCCCCAGGGCGATGGGTACGGCGGTGGCGGCGGTCTCGCTGAGGCCGAGGGTCGCCCCGGCATAGACGGGCATGTTGGTGCCCACCGCATTCGAGACGGTGGAGGCGGCGATCACCAGGAAGGTGAGGGCGAGAAGCCGTCCGTGATCCCGCAGGAGGCGTCGCAGCACGCCCCCGGTCGAGCCGGCGGCCTGGGGATCCTCCCCCTCGCCGGCAGTCTCGGGCAGGTGGCTGCGGATGACGAGGCCCACCGGCACCACCGCGAGGCCGAGGAGGAACATCACCCGCCAGCCCCACGCCGCCATGGACGTATCGCCGACCGCAAGGGCCAGGACCGTGGCGATCACCCCGGCGAACAGGGCGGCGCAGCCCTGGCTGGCGATCTGCCAGCTGGCGACGAAGCCCCGGTGCTGGGGCGGCGCCGCCTCCAGGAGGTACGCCGTCGAGGGTCCGACCTCGCCGCCCAAGGCCAAGCCCTGGATCAGACGGCCGACGATCACGATGACCTGGGCCCAGCCGCCGATCTGGGCGTAGCTCGGGCAGAGGGCGAGGATCAGCATGCCGACGGCCATCAGGGTGATGGTCACGAGCATGGCGGGTTTGCGCCCGGCCCGGTCGGCCAGCGCCCCGATCAGCACCCCGCCGATCGGCCGCATGACGTAGCCCACGCCGAACAGGGCCAGGGAGGCGAGCAGGCTGTGGCTCGCGTCGGTGGCGGGAAAGAACGCCTCGCCGATCGGTTTGGCAAAGAAGGCGTAGACCGTGAAATCATAGAATTCCAAGGCGTTGCCCAGGACCACCGCGCCCACCGCCTTGCGGTCGAGCGCGGGGTGGGAGCCAGGGGCGGTCTGGGCCGTATCCATCCGTGGGGGCTTTCGTCCGTTCAGCGTGAAGGAGGCATTTCCGGGCAGGCCGCGATGGGCCAGTGTCGGCCTGGACGATCGAGCCGCGCGACCGAACCGCCCCCACGATCCGCAGATCCCATCCATCTAGGGCATGGGACCAGGTTGGGGATAGCTTGGCCGGGTCGAGGGCGCCGCGCCAGGGTATCCGACAAAGTCGCGAGAAGGAGGCTGGACAGGAGCCGGGACTCTCACTATACCCCGCCCGTCCGCCGCGCCACACGGCAGCGGACACGCCCAGGTAGCTCAGTTGGTAGAGCATGCGACTGAAAATCGCAGTGTCGGTGGTTCGACGGAAGGATCTTGATCCTCAGCACGTTGCTGATCCCGGAGACGATCTTGGCCAGTCATCCCGGCGCTTGGCAGCGTTGCTGGCGATCCGCTGAGCCGTCGGGGACTGGCCGTTACCCCGCCCTGTGACGTTGGTTTCGCCCCCTGCCAAAGAAGTGCGCTAAGCGACCGGGCTCGACGCCCGCGATCCTTCGCTCAACTGAAGCAGTTTTGCGCACAACGGCGCTGCGGCCGCATCAATCGTCAAATCCTGCGTCGGCAAGATCAGGTCGGGTGATTCTGGGGGCTCGTAACGAGCGGACACCCCGGTAAACAAAGCGATTTCACCTGCACGAGCCCGGGCATACAGGCCCTTAGGATCCCGAGCCTCGCACACAGCTGGGGAAGTGTCGACGAAGCTTCGAGAAATGGAAGGTCGCCGACCAGCGTCCTGGCGTTCGTTCGATCGGCCTGCGACGGTGAAATCAGGGCTACGACCACGACGAGTCCGGCCAAGCCCATCAGCCGCGCCACCTCCGCGGTCCGGCGGACGTTCTCTGCCCGGTCGGCGACGCTGAAGCCGAGATCACTGCACAAGCCGTGACGGAGGCTATCCCCATCGAGCAGGAAGACGTGGCGACCCTTCGCTGTAAGCTCACGATAGACTGCTTCGCCGATGGTGGTCTTTTCCCGCACCGGGCAAACCCGTCAGCCATGCAATGGCCGGGCGTTGGCCGAGTTGGACCAGCGCGCCTCATGGGACGTATGCGCGTGCAACTCATCGTGGTTGGGAGGGAGCGTTTTCATTCCTGTCCTTTGGGCCACGCCCATTCACCGAAATCCGCTTTCCGGCGGCATAGCGATCTTACTTCGTGGGGCAGCGGGGCGGGGGGGAGGGAGGGGCTGCACGAGCAATCCTATGCGGCGCAGCGGTCGCGTGAGCCGCCAACTCCCAGATGCTGTGACGGCCTCTTGAAAAGGATGCTATCCAATTCAAGAGCTCGTAATAGGCGGCCTGATGGGCTTGAATCTGTATCGAAGCTTGATGTTCCGCCTCAGCATGCTGCGTTCGTAGAATACTGTTTTCCCGGTGGAGCTGGTCGATGGTCGCCGCATGCCGGCCAACCTGCGCCAGAGCGTCCTCCCGGGCCTGCTCCACAGCAGCGTACAGACCGCGCAACTCCTCAATCTCCCGCCTCGCTTCAGCGGCGGCAGCGGCTAACTTCGGCGGTCGCGATGGCATCGGCGCGCCGCTTCGCTTCCGCCTCAATCTCGATCATCCCCGCGCCGCTTCCAGCTCCTGCGCAGGGCTGCTTTCTCTCATGAACGATGGCCTCCCTTGCTTTGCCTCGCCTCATCTCTCTCCGCTCGCACCGCGGCGATTTCCGCCGCAGACGAGGCCTGAGCCGCTTCGAGGGGCCTGAGCGGCATTCCTGGCTGCAGCATGGGGACTGTCGCGGTCGGCAGCCGCCTTGAGCGCTCCTTCGAAGGGTATGACCTGTTGGAATGCTGCGAATTGCTCGGCAAACCGGCCGATCGCCGCGCAAACCTCAGCATCCTGGTTCTTCTCACTGAGAAGACCGTAGAAGTAACGCATGGCCGGCTGCCGGATTTTCCTCGGAACCGGGCCGATCGTGCCGCAACGATCGGTCAATCTGCGCATCGATCGCAGGGGAGATCGTCCGCAAATCCACGTCGATGACGTCGGACAGGAAATTTACAAGCCGACCCAAGACCTGATCCCGGTCCTCGAACCACAATCGTAGACGACCATGCACGCCTCGGATCGTAGGTTCCGCCAGCATTCCGTATTGTAGACCGCCCAGCGATACTCGCCCATTTGCACGGGTAAGCCGTCGCGGTCCTCCAACGAGCGGGCCACCTGGGTAGGACTCCGCACACAAAACACGAACCGCGGATCGAGATTCAAAGCGCGGAAGATCGGTGTCCACAGCGGGGAGAAGCCGCGCCGTCCTCGGATCCTTGAAACCGAAGGTGTAGCCCGGCCGCAATTGCGCCCCGGACGAAATCCTCGAGTTCGCGCTGGATCGCGCGGATCTCTGGCAGCGCCCACCAGCCGTTTGGCAGGGCCAAGTCGTGCGTTCCGGAAAAGTATTCTCGATCAAGTATCCGCAAAATCCGATCATGATACTCCACGATCTCCGACCGCTCCCGATGTCCTACCTCATTGCCACGGCCGCGTCCAATGTCACAGGCCATATCCACGCCGAGGAGGCTCAAGATCTGAGCGCACAGCGAAGTCCCGCCCGATGCATACCCAGAACGATGACGATCGGCGTTCCTTTGGAAGCGATGTTTTGAGCAGGAATACCGGCTGTTGTTTTATTGTTCGCAGGAGTCATAAGAAAATTCACTATTATCTATGCAGAATAGACGGGGATCACCAAAGCCAATCAAGCCGTAAATACCGCTCAATACCACAATGCGCACATGACCAGCGGCGACGTATCCTGATACGAACGAACACTCTTTATCGTAATTCTTAGCAAAGAGCCTGCCGCCATTCAAGTAGAGGCTGAACAGTTTTAATGGAACCAGAGCCCTGAGCAACAAGAAAGCATTCCTCAGATACATAAGGTTATATGCGCGTGCTTCGAGACACATATATAGCAAATTTTTCCAGTTTGTTTCGGACCGAACGTTCAATATGGATGTGGAAATTGGAGTGGACTGCGCAAAACATGACGCGCTGACGTAAGCAAAAGACATATTTATCGAACTTGTGCACACCTTTATCTAAATAAATCTATGAGCACTGAATTCCAGAAAAATTTGAAGCAAATAGATTGGATTTAGAAATTGCGCCCCGTTGCCGGCCGACAAATCCCAGCAAAGATCCGATGAACTCGCGTCGAGCATGGAATATCTGGCGGCGGGGTGATCGAGTGGGTCCGGCATCCGGATAGGCCGGCGCTGCGTAACTTTCCGCCAGAGCCGAACCGTCGGCTTCTCCGGCATACAGCATGCCCTGTTCGCAACAGGGACCCTTTCGCCAGCGATCGGACTCTTCACGATCATGCCAATAGACCATCGCAGGCCGGCGGCGCCTTGGATTTTTCGACCACGCCGGCGGTGACACTCCAGGCGCAAGGTCCGGCCTCGTCGCGCGGCGGAGCGCTTGCCATCTCGTGCTGGCGCCCACATGACGGGGCGAGTCCGATGGCGGCCGAAGACGACGGCGGTCCGCCCGCGGAGATCGAGATGGGATCAATTCGGCCGTGGCCGATTTCGGGGACAGCCATGGACGCGGTCTGCGCCCCGGCGGAGCCGATGAAGGACCAACCGTGCAGACGCAGAACATCCCGGCCGAACTGGCGCAGTACTTCGAGGGCTCGCACATCGCCCTCGCGCTGGCGGCCGCCACGGACGACAACCCCCTGATGCTGGTCAACGAATCGTTCCGCCAGCTCACCGGCTACAGCGACGAGGAGGTCATCGGTCGCAACTGCCGCCTGCTCCAGCGCGACGCCGAGAACCGGGAGGCGCGGGAGAAGATCCGCACCTTCCTGGACAGCGGCCGCCATGCCTCGGTCCGCACGCCGATCGTCAATTTCCGCAAGGACGGCAAGCCCTTCGTCAATCTCCTGTATATGTCGAAACTGAAGACCCTGTCGGGGGAGGTGCGCTTTCTTTTCGCATCCCAATTCGACGTCAGCCGCTCGCAACCTGAGCTGCTTTCCGCATACGATGCCGAACTGAGCCGGACCCTGAGCCGGCTGAGCCCGACGCTTGCTGAGAGCGGCATCGTCATCGAAGGGTCACTGATGACGATCGCGAACTCCGTTGCCACGGTGGCACAGGCGAAGCTCACCCTCGCGGATCTCGATGGACCAGGATTTCCTTGACGACGTCGGAGGCACGGCCTCCGCGATCCTGGACAACGCCGGATCCGGTGAGTCCCACGCCTTCACCGGGCCGGTCGTCGGCATCGGCGCGTCGGCCGGGGGGCTCGAAGCCCTGCGCGAGATGCTCGCCCGGGGCCGCCCGCCCACGGGGCTGGCCTTCGTCATCGTTCAGCACCTCGATCCCAATCACGAGAGCATGCTGGCCCAGCTCCTCGACCGGCACACCGAGCTCAAGGTCCGGCAGTGCGAGGGGGGCGAGCGGATCGAGGGCGATACCGTCTTCATCATTCCCCCGGGCCGGGGGCTGGTGATCCAGAACGGCGTTCTCGAACTGACCCAGTTCATCCAGCCCCGCGGGTTGCGGCGCCCCATCGACGACTTCTTCCTGTCTCTCGCCGTGGATCAGCAGGCCAATGCCGCCTGCGTGATCCTGTCCGGCACCGGTGCGGATGGCACCACGGGCCTGCGGGCGGTGAAGGAGCATGGCGGCGTCTGCGTCGTGCAGCAGCCCGAGACGGCCCGCTACGACGGAATGCCCCTCTCGGCGGTCGGCACCGGCCTCGTCGATTTCGTCCAGGCGCCGGGGGACATCGTCGATTGCCTCACCGCCTTCTTCCGCCGCCGGGGCAGCGAGGGCGAGGAGTCGGGCCTCGTCGCCGACCATATCGACGACCTCTGCCGGGTGCTGCGCACGGCGGTGGGCCACGATTTCTCGGGCTACAAGCGGACCACGATGATCCGCCGGGTCGAGCGGCGGATGCACGTCCTCGGCCTCGAGTCGGGCCGGGCCTACCTCGCCCGCGTCCGGGCGGACAAGGCCGAGTGCGAGGCGCTGTTCCGCGACCTGCTGATCAACGTCACCCGCTTCTTCCGGGACATCGAGCTGTTCGAGGTGCTGCGCGAGCGGGCGATCGAACCCCTGCTGAAGACCCGCAATCCGGACGAGGACATCCGCGTCTGGATTCCCGGCTGCTCCAGCGGCGAGGAGGCCTACAGCATCGCCATGCTGTTCGCCGAGGCCGCCCGGCGCCTCGACCTGCCCTTGGCGGTGCAGATCTTCGCCACCGACATCGACGAGCGCATGCTCCAGATCGGCCGGGAGGCGACCTACCCGGCCGCCGCCTTGGCCGACATCCCGGCGCACATGCGCGAGCGCTACGTGATCCCGCATGCCGAGCGCTTCACCATCACCCCCGAGATCCGGGACCTGATCCGGTTCTCCAGCCACAGTCTCGTGAAGGACCCGCCGTTCTCGCGGGTGGACCTTCTCTCCTGCCGCAACCTGCTGATCTATTTCGATGAACGGTTGCAGCAATCGGTGGTGCCGCTGTTCCACTACGCGGTGCGGCCGGGCGGATACCTGTTCCTCGGCCCCTCCGAGAGCGTCACGCGGTTCGAGCAGCTCTTCCCCGCCATCGACCACCATGCCCGGCTGTTCGAGCGGCCCCCGGGCTCGCCGAAATACCCGATCGACCTCCCCGGCAGCGCCCGGCGGGGGGAGATCCAGCGCGGTCGCGGCGAGGAGCGCCGGGGGGATCCCTCCATCGCGGACGAGACCGTGGCCGTGCGCCGCGTGGTGGAGCGCTACGCCCCGCCGAGCATGGTGCTGAACGAGGACGGGGTCATCATCTCGGCCTACGGCCGCCTGAGCCGCTACTTCGACTTCCCCGTCACCCGGGCGGGGGGGACGAGCGCGATCACCTTGGCCCGCCCCGGCCTGCGGGACGTGATCGGTCCGCTGCTCCGCCAGACCCGGGATGCGCGCAAGCGCGTGGTGGTCCGCGATGTGGAGATCCGGTCCGAATACGGGCTCCAGCGGGTCGAACTGATCTGCGATCCCCTGCCGGACGGGGCGATGCTCCTCGTCCTGCGGGACACCAACGCCTTCGAGCCGGCGGCGGATGCCGACCTGATCGAGCTCGATGCCGGGGGCGACCATGTGGAAGCCCTGGAAGAGGAGCTGCTGCGCACCCGCTACAAGCTCCGCTCCACCGTGGAGGAACTGGAGACGACGAACGAGGAGCTGAAGAGCTCCAACGAAGAAATGATGTCGATGAACGAGGAGCTCCAATCGACCAACGAGGAGCTGTCCACCGTCAACGACGAGCTGAAGACCAAGGTCGAGCAGCTCACCATCGCCAACGCCGACCTGCGCAACTTCTTCGAATCCACCGACCTCGCCGTGGTCGTGCTCGACCGGGAGCTGAAGGTCCGCAGCTTCACCGCCGCGGCGACGACGATCTTCCCCCTCCAGCCGGGGGACCGGGGCCGGCCGCTGGCCGACGTGTCGAGCCGGCTTGCCGGGCACGATTACCTGCACGACGCGCAGGAGGTCTGCTCCGGCGGCACGCCGATCCAGCGGCGCATCACCACCCGCGACGGGACCCGCACCCTGTCCCTGCGGGTCCTCCCCTACCGCCTCCAGAACGGCAGCGTCGACGGCGCCACCCTGGTGCTCACCGACATCACCGACGCGCTCGCCCTCGAACGCCAGCTGGCGGCCGAACGGGAGCGCCTCGAACTCGCGGTGAAGGCCGGAGGCATCGGCGTCTGGGAATACGCCCCCGATGCCGGGACGATCACGGTCGACAGCACCGCCGGGGCGATGCTCGGCCTCGCCGCCGACACCCCCCACCCGACCTCGGCCCTGACGGCCAACGTCCTGCACGAGGACCGGCTCGGCCTGGAGACGGCGCTGGCGGAGGCCGCCCACGGGCTCGACGAGTTCGAGGCCCGGATCCGGATCCGCACCTCCGAACACGCCACCCGCTACATCCGGAGCTACGGGCGCCTGACCCGGAGCGGCGACCGCAAGCGGATCGTCGGCGTCTGCATCGACGTCTCGCCCGAATACGCCCTCGCCGAGACCCGCGAGCTGATGCTGCGGGAGATGAACCACCGGGTGAAGAACCTGTTCGCGATCATCGGCGGCATGATCTCGGCCGGCTCCCGGACGCACCGGGACATCGGCGTCTTCGCCACCGACATGCGCGACCGCATCTCCGCCCTCGGCCGGGCCCATTCCCTGGCCGATCCCGCCGGCGGGCAGGGGATGAGCGATCTCGCCGACCTCATCGGCGCTACCCTGAAGCCCTATCGCGACCACGTCCCGACGGTGATCGAGGGGCCCCTCGTGTCGATCAACTGGCGGCACGTCTCGTCGCTGGCGATGATCCTGCACGAATGGGCGACGAACTCCGTGAAGTACGGAGCCCTCGGCTCCGATGACGGCTCCCTCTCGGTGACCTGGGAGAGGGACCGGGAGGGCCTCACCCTGGTCTGGCTGGAGCGTCTGGCGCAGGCGCCGGAGCCACGGCCCGGCCGCGGCTTCGGCACGCTGCTCGTGGAGATGTCCCTGCGCCAGCTCGATGCGGCGGTGGAACGGCAGCACGACGCCACGGGCCTCAGGCTGATCCTGAAAATCCCGAACGCGGCGTTCACCAAAGGCTGAGGCACTCCCGGCACGGACCGTCCTGAGAGTCCGGCCGGAACGCCGTCCGTTCTCTCACTCACGACCTCATCCTGAGGTGCCGGAGCGCAGCGGAGGCCTCGAAGGCGGGCTTCAGAAAGCTCCGCGTTCCCTGGAGCCCTCCTTCGAGGCGGCTTCGCCGCACCTGAGGATGAGGGGGTGGGATGGGACAACGGCCTTTTGGGTCAGGCGATGAGGCCAAGGCCGGAGGAACGGTGCCGCCTGCCGGTGATTGGTCTTGCAGTGCCGGTCGTCGCCGGCTCGTCGTGACTGCGAGAGATCCATGACCCCACGCACGATTCAGTCGGCCTGTCTTGCCCTCGCCCTCGTCTGCGGCAGCGTCGCCGGGGCCGCCGCCCAGAGCACGCCCCAGGGCAACACCTCCACCTCCGGCGCGCCGGCGGGGGACAACAGCACCGGCAACGGTGCCACGGGCAGCAGCGCCGCGCCGAGCGGCCGGTAATTCCGACTGTCCCGTTCGAACCGGCACCCGGCGCAGAGCGACCGGGTGCCTCGGTCGGCCGAATTACCCGCTCATCCCGACCCTCGCGGCCGGATCGGCGCGAGGTCATTGCAACACCGCGATTTCGAAGACTCGTTCACGCAGCCAATAGAATCGGTGACCGGCACCCCGCCCATCGATAGCTGCCTACCGGCGTCATTCTTCCCCGATTTAGAAACGAATACGCTCATCCTGGCTGAAAGAAGTACGTAGAAGCGCCCTCTCAGCTTGACCGCGAATTTGTCGGCGATTTATGGCCGCGAGGGAAATTCGCGCAAAAGTTCAGGGTGATGAAACCGGTCAACATCGACGGCGTGTTCGGTTGGCTCGGTTCCGGAAGCCGGCAGCGCGGCGTGATTCTCTGCGGCACCTTCGGTTTCGAGCAGCATTCGGCGCACCGCTGGTGGCGTGACCTGAGCGAGGGCGTTGCCGCCGCCGGGTGCCCGGTCCTCCGCTTCGATTACCCGGGGGGGGGATTCTGCGCGGGCCATGACGTGCGGCTCGAAACCGCCCTGGACGCGATCCGCCGGGCCATCCGGGTCATGCGCGACGAGATGGGGGCGAAGGAGATCGTCCTCGTCGGCCTGCGTCTCGGGGGGACGCTGGCCGCCCTCGTCGCGGCGGAGGAGTCCCTCGACCGGCTGGTCCTGCTCGCTCCCTTCGTCCGGGGCCGCACCTATCTGCGCGAGATGGAGATGCAGGCGCGGGTCATCGACATCGCGCCGGACGGGTCGCCTCTGCCGAAGCGGCCGGGGGTGCTGTCGGTGGCCGGCTTCAGGCTGAACCCCGACCTGATCGAGGCCCTCGCGGCCGTCGATCTCCGCACGGCCGGCCGCCCCCCCGCGCCTCTTATCCTCTGGCTCGGGCCCGATCCGTCGGGTCTCGCCTCTCGCTACGCGGCCGCGGGGGCCGAGGTCGAGGCCGGCGAACTGCCCGACATGTCCGCCCTGGTCTCCGATGCCATGCACGCTCGGCTCGACGAGGCGACCCGCGCGCGGATCGTCGCCTTCGTGGCAGAGGGCGCCCGGTCGCACGCGGTTCGCCCCCCGGTGCCGAAGAGGAGGCAAGCGGCCCTGACCGGAGCCGGCTGGACAGAGGATCCGGTGCGGTTCGGGCCGGGGTTGTTCGGCATCCGATGCCGCCCCCGGGCCGCCGCTCCGGGGATGCCCGCCGTGCTGTTCGTCAACATGGGCGTGAACGTCCATTCCGGCCACGGTCGCCAGACCACGCGCCTCGCCCGCACCCTGGCGCGCAGCGGGGTGATGTCCCTGCGCATGGATCTGCGGGGAGCCGGCGACAGTGCAGGCCGGCCCGATGGCGACCTGCCGTTCTACCGGCACGATGCCGTCGGCGATGTCCGCGCCGCCGTGGACGAATTGGTCCGCTCCGGGGCGGGGCCGATCATCGCCGCCGGGACCTGCAACGGCGCCTACCTCGCCTTCCATGCCCTGTGCGAGGATCCCCGTATCGCCGGTGCGATCCTCGTGAACCTCTACTGCTTCGACTGGGCCTTGACCCACGGGGGTGCGCCCTACGGGGCGACGCCGGTCCGCCACGGCGCCGCCTATCTGGCCATGCTGCGCGATGGGGCGACGTGGCGGCGCATCCTGACCGGCAACACGTCGGCCGGCACGATCGCCGCCGCCCTCGTCCGTCGCGTCGCCGCGCGGCTGGTCTCGCGGATCCGCCGGACACCCGCACCGGGTCCTCGGCCCCTGCCCATCGCGGCGCGGATCGCCAGCTTGAGGCAGCGGGGGGCTCGCCTCTGCCTGATTTATAGTGCGGGTGATCTCGGCCTCGTCGACCTGCGCCTGCACCTCGGCTCCCTCGAACAGGCCGCGGCCATCCTCGGTGAGCGCGTGCAGGTCGTCCCCGAGGCGGACCATTCGTTCTCCGCCGAACCCGCACAGGACCTCCTGCTGCGGGAATTACACCGGATGGCCACCGCCTGCGCCGTGGATCATCCGGTCATGGCCGCGAACGACGGCGCGCGCGGCAGTCTCCCCGGTTGTCCGCCCCAGCAAAGCCGCGGCGCGGCCTGACAAGCACTGGGGCCGCCCAAGTTCACGGCCTCGCCCCCCAATTTGAAAGCTCCTCGATGCTGCAAGGCACCCTGCCTTCGCAGGCGCAATATTACGCGTCCCGTCCGATTGGAACAGAACCGGCAACATATCGATTGACAGGCAGGATATTGCAGCGTGTTATGGGGCAACGCCAAGCCGGGAGACGAAATTGACCAGGTTCACACTCGGAATCATGTCCGATGGCGACGACGAGCCCGTTCGCCGGATCGCCATCACGGCCGGCAACGAATCGGCAGCCCAATCCCAGGCCAATGCGGCCTACGAGAGGGTCCGGCGGGAGTATCCCGATGCGACCGAGCTGTTCCTGGCGGATGGCGCCGGCCATTCCTGGAACCGTACCGTGTCGGCCGGCGAGTGGATCAGCGTCGCGTAGCCGACCGACGCCGGCACTCCTTCGCAGGACGCCTCACGACGACGACCGAGCCCGCCCGGCGGATGCTGCGGCGGGCTCTTTCCCATGATCCAGCCATTCAATTGTGCATATCGGCCGTGCACAACCTTGATCCTTCGTCCCCGCGCCCAAGATGCCCCTACGCGCAAGCGTAGCCATACTGGCAAACGAGGTGGCGGGGATGGGGCAGGTGAAGGGGCCGCGGCCGAAGACGGACATTCAGGCCGTTCGGCAGAGGGCGGGCAGCGAGCTGATCGACCGGATCGGGATCCGCACGGAGGCCGAGCGGGCCGAGATCCAGATCAGGGAAGCCCGCAAGGCGCGGCTTCTGGCCCAGGCCAAGGCCCTGGCGAAGGCGGACTGAGCTGCGCCCGGATGGACGCTCCCGCAAGGCCAGGGCCTTCGGGAACCTCCGTCCTCTCGCGGCAGGGCGGGCTCACCGCGTGGGGCCCGTGACGCGGAACAGGACGATGGTCTCGTCCGGTCGGCCGCGCGCGACGATCTCGTCCTCGATCCGACGAATTTCATCGAGAGCGTCAGCGGCGAAGGCGGCCTCGGCCGGCGGGCCGCACCACCGCGTAGACCGAGAGCCCCCTCCGGGAATGGCAGCCGGCCGATCAGGTGGCGCTCGGCACTGAAGATCGCCTGCAGCACGGCGTTGACCGGTCCGGGAGGGAGGCGGTCGTCGGCCGTGGTGTCGCCGCGAAGTCGCTTGGCGAGGCGCCCTGCCACCGCCAGGGGGAACAGGAACGCATTGAAATAGCCGATCCGCTCCACCTCCAGCCCTGCGGCCCGGATCGCCCGGGCGAGCTCGCGGCCTCCCGCCGCCGGTGCGGCCGATGCGGGAACTGTCGCCCGGCGCGATTGCCAGGGGATCGGACGGGGCTCTAGACGTGGGAGCGGAGCGCCGGCACGCGAGACCGGACCTGTCAGGGGAGGAACCGGATGACGCGCGCCATCGCCCTGCACCGGTACGGCGGGCCCGAGATCCCCGGCGCCCCGTCGAACGGCCTGTCCCGGCCGGTGGTGTTCCGCTATCGGCGCGACCATGCCTCCCCGGAGGCGATGGGCGGAAGACTCTTCGCGGTGATCGAGGCCGGCCTGCAACGGCCCCTCGCACAGGCGGACGAGGCCCATGCGGCCCTCGAAGTCCGGCGGACCACCGGCGCCGTGGTTCTCATTCCCTAACCCGTCACGGCATTCCAGCGGAAGGATCGGGCCATGGACCCCACCATCACCACGATCGAGGACCTGCGGCGGATCGCCAAGCGGCGCGTCCCGCGGATGTTCTACGATTACTGCGATTCCGGGTCCTGGACCGAATCGACCTACCGGGCGAACGAGGCCGACTTCGCCGCCATCGGCTTCCGGCAGCGGGTCGCCGTCGACATGACGAACCGCTCCCTCGCGACGACCATGGCCGGGCGGACCGTCGCCATGCCCGTCGCCCTGGCGCCCACGGGCCTCACCGGCATGCAGCACGCCGACGGGGAGATCCTGGCGGCCCGGGCGGCGGAGAAGGCGGGGGTGCCCTTCACCCTGTCAACGATGAGCATCTGCTCCATCGAGGACGTTGCCGGGGCGGTCTCGGCCCCGTTCTGGTTCCAGCTCTATTTCATGCGCGACCGGGCGTTCAACGACCGGCTGATCGACCGGGCGGCGGCGGCGGGCTGCTCGGCCCTGGTCCTCACCCTCGATCTTCAGATCCTCGGCCAGCGCCACAAGGACATCCGCAACGGGCTCTCCGCCCCGCCGCGGCTCACCCCGTCCACCACCCTCGACCTGCTCACCAAGCCGCGCTGGTGCTGGGAGATGCTCCAGACCAAGCGGCGGACCTTCCGCAACATCGTCGGGCATGTGGAGGGTGTGAAGGACACCCGCTCCATCTCCGCCTGGACCTCCGGAGCAGTTCGACCCCCGCCTCGACTGGGACGACGTGGCCCGGATCCGCGACCGCTGGAAGGGGCCGCTGATCCTCAAGGGCATCCTCGACACCGAGGATGCGGAGAAGGCCGTGGGCACCGGGGCGGAATCGCTGATCGTGTCCAACCATGGCGGCCGGCAGCTCGACGGCGCCCCGTCCTCTATCGCGGTGCTGCCCGAGATCGTCGCGGCGGTGGGCGACCGGATCGAGGTGCTGATGGATGGCGGCATCCGCTCGGGTCAGGACGTGCTGAAGGCCGTCGCCCTCGGGGCGAAGGGCGTCTTCATCGGCCGGTCCTTCCTCTACGGCCTCGGGGCCGGCGGCGAGGCCGGGGTCACGCGCTGCCTCGACATCATCCGCAAGGAACTCGACATGACCATGGCCCTGTGCGGCCACCGCGACATCCTCGACATCGACGGCACGATCCTGCGGACGAACCCATTCGCCCCACAAGCCCGGGGGGTGCAGGCGCCCCGTCCCCAGGCCCTCAACGACCTGAGCCCCTACGTGTCGTCGTCCAGTGCCTCCGGTCCCAGGGTAGCGACGGCCTCCCCGTCGACGCTCTCGTAGCCGCGCCTCCAGCTGCGGTGCGGGTCGGAGCCCTCGGGATAGGGGTTGGCCTCGATCGGATCGCCGCGCTCCCTGGCGTGGCGTCCCTCGGTGCTGACGGTGGCCGGCGAATAGGATGGATCGGACATGGGGCCCTCCCTGCGAGGGACTGAACGGCAGCAGGAGACGGTTCGATCCTGCTTTCTCGCCCGGTTTCTCGCCCGCTCCCTCGCTCGGCCCGTCGCCCCGCCAGGAACGGCGGGACCCGAGGGGTGATTGCCCTCAGACCACCGGCGCCCCGTGCGGGTCAGACCGGTGGATCCACAGGGAGATCGCACATGAGGGTTTCGCTTCTCGCCATCGCCGCGACGCTTCTCCTCGCCGGCCCGGCCCTGGCCGCCGAGGGAGGCGGAAGCCGCTCGGGGACCGCCAACAGCACCGGGCCGAACGATGCCGGATCCGGCTCCTCGCCGGGGGCGGCGGGCCAAGGTCCTTCCACCGGCGGGATGAGCCGCTCCGGCACGATGAACAGCACCGGCGCGAACGATGCGGGCTCCGGCTCCAAGCCCGCAGGGACGACCGGCCAGCCCGGCAACCGGTAGCGCGACCTCCGTCGCAGCCGGCCCCCATCCTCATCCCGACGGGCGCGGGCTCGACGATCCGCGCCTTCTCGGCTGATCAGAGCCGGCCGAGAGGCGGCGGCGCGGTGCCCGCGCCGCCGCCACCGCACCGGCCAGGCCGAGGACGGCGATCCCGGCCATTCCCGCCACCAGGAGATCGCGGTCGCGGCTGGTCCAGTACTCCCGGCGGGTCGTGCGGGTGCGTTCGGAGAACCGCCCGTCGATGGCAGCGTCGCCCGGGGCCGGCTCGAACAGGTTGCCGGTCCTGTCCGCCCGCTCGCGGTCCTCCAGCTGCGCGTCCCACATCGACGCCGCCTTCCGGTCGGCGAGGCTCGGCGCCAGGGCCTGGGCGGCGGCCATCATCAGGGCGGTCCGACCCACCCAGACCTCCCGCTGCGGCGACTCCACGGCGGAGAGGATCGCCTCGGCGCAGAGCCGCGGGTCGAAGACGGGGTCGGGGGCGTTCTGCCCGCGTCCGGTGCGGGTCCGCGCCCAGCCGAATTGCGGCGTGTTCACCGCCGGCAGGTAGATCACGCTCAGGCTGACATCCACGCGGTCGTGAATCAGCTCGCAGCGCAGCGCATCGGTGAAACCGGAGACGGCGAACTTGGCCCCGCAATAGGCCGCCTGCAGGGGCGCCGCCCGGATGCCCAGGCCCGACGAGACCTGGATGATCGCGCCCCGGTTGCGGGGCTTCATATGGCGGAGGGCGGCGAGCGTCCCGTAGACCTGGCTGAGATAGGTGGTCTCGGTGACCCGCCGGTATTCCTCGGGGGTGATCTGGTCGGCGGGGCTGACGACCGTCGACATGGCATTGTTGACCCAGGCCCGGATCGGCCCGAGTTCGGCCTCGATCCGGTCGGCGGCGGCATCGACCGCGGCGACATCCGCCACGTCGGCCGAGAGCGCCAGGACCGGCCGCCCATGACGGGCGAGGCGGGTTTCCACCTGACGCAGGCGTCCCTCGTCCCGGGCGATCACGGCGACGGCCCAGCCCCGGGCCGCGAAGAGTTCAGCGGTGGCGAGCCCGATTCCCGCCGTACCGCCCGTCACCACTGCCACCCGTGCCATGCCCAACCCTTCCCGTCGTTCCCGCGAGAACGACGGGGGCCGGCCTCGGTTGCGCGGCGCGCCGATGCGTCACGCCGGCCGCTCCGGGATGCCTCCGGGAAAAGGCCCTAGGCGAGGTGGCGGCCCTCGTTCGCCCCGTACTGGAGATAGTGGGTCAGCGGGTCGATATGGGCCGCCGCCACGTCGGGGTTGGCGGCGAGATACGCGTTGGTGTTGAAGCTGGCGGAGGGATTGCGGCCCTCCTTCCAGCCATACAGGTCGTAGTGGGCCAGGGGTCGATATGGGCTGCCGCCACGTCGGGATTGTGGGCGAGGTAGTAGGCCGCATCGAAGTAGGCGTCGCCGTTGCGATGCTCCTGCGCGCCGTAGTTCACGTAGTGCTGGTAGGCGAAGGCCAGGGGATCGCCGCCGGCCGCGCTCGCCGCCTTGGCGACGTCCGGGTTGGCGAGCAGGTAATATTCGGGATCGAAGGATCCGTGGGTGATGGTCGAGGCCGCGCCGATGGTCGCGTAGGTCTGCCGGCCCTCGAACTGTCCGTACTCGAGATAGTGCTCCAGCGGGTCGATCCCGGCCGCCTTCACATCAGGATTGTGCAGCAGGTAGAGGTGGGTGTCGAAGGTGGCCGACGGGTCGCGCCCCCCTTCCATCCGTATTGCTCGTAGTGGGCGAGGGGGTCCAGGCCAGCCTTGGCGACGTCGCCGTTGACCGCGAGGTAGCCGCTGCTCGAAACGACTGGCTCTCGTTGGTCGATAGCGTGGCGACCGCCGGGGTCGCAGCGACGGCCGGCACGGGCGCGTATGCAGGGGAGGCGATCGCCGACGTGCTCACCGCTGTGGTGTCAGGCGACGACGCCCCCGTCGTGACTGCGGCGGTCGTCACCTCATGCCCGGCCGTCGAAGACGCATCGGGCTGGACCGTGGCCGTATCGGTGTGGGCAACCGTCGTGGTGGTGGCGACGGGCTGGACCGAAGCCGATGCGACGGCTGCCGTGTCCGTTGCGGAGGTGCTCGCCGACGCCACCACCGCCGTGGCGGCGGACGATGACGCCACCGTTGTGACTGCAGCGGTCGTCACTGCAGCGGTCGTGACCGCATGCTCGGCCGTCGAAGACGCGTCGGGCTGGAGCGTGGTCGATGCGACGGCCGCCGGGCTGGCCGCCGTCGCGCCATAGAGGCCCGGATCGTGACCGTCCGGTGAGGACACCGTCTGGAGGGCCACGGCCTTGGTCGTCGGATCGTTCGAGTAGACCCGGACGTAGTCGACATACGACGAAAGCGGCACGCCGGCGGCGTCGGCGTTGTTGGAGGCGTGGTCCGCCCCCTGGGTCGCGAGATCGAGGAGCAGGTACATCGAACTGTGCATGTCCGACGGCGTCGCCTGCTTCCCGACGAACTTCCCGTCCACGTAGAAGCTGATGTAATCCGCCTGCCAGTTCACGCCATAGGTATGGTACCCCGACGGGGCCGCCATCTGGCTGTAGACTTGGCGGTTGTCCTGCCACGCCACTCCGTTTTGCGGATCGGTCGTGTGGATCGTGCTGTAGACGCTCTTCGGATCGCCGCCGTAATGCTCGACGACGTCGAGCTCCTGCCAGTTCCCCGCCTTGTACGGATCGGGGATCTGCTTGTCGGGCAGGAGCCAGAAGGCATCCCACGCCCCAGGCTGGTTCGAGAAGTTGGCCCGGATCTCGAAGTAACCGTACTTCTGCGAGAAGCTTCCCTGCGTCGTCAGCAGGCCGGATTCCCAGCTGCCGGGGGACCCATACTTCGTCTGGTCCGGGACCGCCGTGATCTTGAGGGCGCCGCCGCTGACGTTGAACGGGTCGTAGCCCGAGCTCGGATCCATGAACGACGAATGGCCGAAGCCGATATCCGAGTTGGCGTCGGCGCGCCATTCCGAACGGATATCACCCCAGGTCGTGCTGCCCGCGCTCTGCGAGATGCTGCGGGCGTTGAATTCGTCGTCGAACGTCAGATGGTAGCCGGTGAGGTCGATCGAGGCCATGAGGCGGATCCAGCGACAATACGATGTAAGTAATCCGCCCCGAAACGTTTAAGCTTCAATGAATCATGCACTTCGGATCTTTCGCATAAAATGAATCAACTCCTTCGCTGGGCAATGGATGGGCCGCTGATCGGCCGCCGGCGGAAGAAGTGAGCCGGCGGCCGATGGGCCGGCGGTGTCCGATCCGCCCCCGGCCGACGCCCCTGCGCTCTGCCGGCCGAGGATCGCGCGGCCGGGGCATCCCGGAGGCAGCCCGCCGGCAACGATGGAGTAAGCATCCGGCAGATTTGCAGCCCGAACCTGTTCGCAAGTGCCCCGGTCCGCCCTCCGGGACCGGGCTGCCGCGGCGCCGGTCAGATCTGGATGATGCGAATGTTGTTGGTGTTGCCGGTGGTGTGAAACGGGATGCCGGCGGCGGTCACGATCAGGTCGTGGGGCTTGGCGAAGCCCTCCTCCTGGGCGTGGCGACAGGCATCCGCGGTCATCTCCTCGTAGGAGTTCACGTCGTCCGTGCGGACGCTGTGCGCCCAGAGCAGGCTGAGGCGCCGCGACGTGCCGAGGTCGGGGGTGAGGGCCAGGATCGGCACCGCCGGGCGCTTCCGGGCGACCCGGGCGGCGGTGGTCCCACTCGCGGTGTAGGCGACGATCACGCTGGCATGGACGGCTTCGGCCAGGGTCGCCGTGGCCGTCGCCACCGCGTGGGGCGGGGTCTCCTCCTCACCCGGCTCCGAGGCGGCGATGATCGAGTGGTAGAGCTTGTGCCCTTCGACGCTGCGGATGATCCGGTCCATCATGGACACGGCCTCGACCGGGTAGCGGCCGGTGGCCGATTCCGCCGAGAGCATCACGGCATCCGCGCCGTCGTAGATGGCGGTGGCCACGTCGGAGGCCTCGGCCCGGGTGGGGGCGGGGGCGTTGACCATCGAATCGAGCATCTGGGTCGCCACCACCACGGGCTTCACCGCCAGCCGGCAGGCCCGGATCAGCTCCTTCTGACGGCCGGGCACGTCCTCGTGCGGGATCTCGACGCCGAGGTCCCCCCGGGCCACCATCACCGCGTCGGAGAGGCGGATGATGTCCTCGATCCGCTCCAGGGCCTGAGGCTTCTCGACCTTGGTCATGAGCCCGGCCCGGTCACCGATCAGGCCCCGGGCCTCGATCACGTCGGACGGCTTCTGGACGAAGGACAGCGCGACCCAGTCGACCCCGAGTTCCAGGCCGAAGGCGAGGTCGGCGCGGTCCTTGGCGGTCAGCGGCGACAGGTCGAGGAGGGTGCCGGGCAGGTTCACGCCCTTGCGGTTCGAGATCGTCCCGGCGGTGATCACCTCGGCCTCGAGGGCGGCGGTCTCGATCCCGACCACCCGCACCCGCACGCGCCCGTCGTCGATCAGCAGGTCCTGGCCCGGCACCACGGCGTCGAAGATCTCCGGGTGGTGCAGGGGGATCGCATCCTTGCCGCCCTCGGCTCCGTCGAGGACGAAGCGCACCCGCTCACCGGCCGCGAGGTCGAGGCGCCCGTCGCGCACGGTGCCGATCCGGATCTTCGGCCCCTGAAGATCCTGCAGGATGCCGATCGGGCGGCCGACCTCCCGTTCGAGGGCGCGGATGGCGGCGTGCACCCTGGCATGGTCGGCCTGCGTGCCGTGGCTGAAGTTGAGGCGGAAGGTATCGACCCCGGCCAGGAACAGGGCCTTCAGCATCTCCGGACTGTCCGTGGCCGGGCCGACGGTGGCGACGATCTTGGCGTAGCGGTGACGACGCATGGCGTGCTCGGCCCTCGGGGGCCGCCTCTGCAGGGAATCGGACCATCGCCTGCGCGAAACGTCCGGGGGATGGGGCGTGTCGGGGCCATGATGACACCGCCCGGGGCCTGGCAGAAGCCTTACGCGCGCGGAGATCGCCCCAGGGATGCGCGGCGGGAAACGTGCTATGGCACTCCGAAACACCGATGGCCTGCCCATGGGCAGGCCGGACGGGAGGGGGAGGGGCGGTGTCGAACGGGGGCGGACCTGCCGATGCGGATCTCGCGCGGCTGCTCGCGGACGTGGCGGCGGGCGACCGCACGGCCCTGCGCGATCTCTACGCGGCGACGGCTGCGAAACTTTTCGGGATCGTCCACCGTATCCTGCAGGATCGGAGCGCCGCCGAGGATGCGCTGCAGGAGGTGTTCGTGCGCGTCTGGCAGCGGGCTGACCGCTATGATCCGCAGGCCGGCTCGCCGCTGACGTGGCTCGGGTCGATCGCCCGGCACAAGGCGATCGACCGGCTCCGGCAGGAGAAAGCCACCCGTCTCACCCCGGTAGAGGAAGGGTTCCTGGAGCGGATCGCCGACGCCGCCGATGGAGAGGGCGACCTCTCTCGCCGCGACGCCCTGGCCCGGTGCCTCGACACCGTGGAGCCCGACCAGCGGGACTGCCTCGTCCTGGCCTATTGCGAGGGCTGGTCGCGGGAGGAACTGGCCGCCCGGCACGACAGGCCGGTGAACACGATCAAGACCTGGCTGCGCCGCAGCCTCATCAGCCTGCGCGGCTGTCTGGAGGCGGCATGAGCGGCGGGAGCGGGAGGGACGCCGTGGCCGCCTGGGCGGAGGATCCGGAGGGGACGGCGGGCGAATACGTGCTCGGCACCCTGTCCGCCGGCGAGCGCAGGGCCTTCGAGGAAGCCCTCGTGCGGGATGCCGCCCTGCGCGCCCTCGTGGCGCGCTGGGAGGCCCGCCTCGCCCCCCTCGCCGAGGCCGTCCCCGCCCTGACGCCGGATCCCCGGATCTGGACGGGCATCGAAGCCCGGATCGGCGCCGAACCCGGTGCGGCCACGGTTCTCAGCCGGCCGCCGGAGGAGGGCGGGGCCCGCATCCTCCGGTTGGAGCGTGGGGTGCGTCGCTGGCGGATCGCCACGGGATTCGCCGGTGCGCTCGCCGCCGGTCTCGCCCTCTGGATCGTCGTACCGCGCCTCCTTGCCGCACCCCTTGCCGCCCCCTGCCGGACGGGCGGCAATACCTGGCGGTGGTCGACCGGGGGGGTGCGCTGCCCGCCCTCATCGTGCGCGTCGATCTCGCGGACGGGACCGTACAGGTCCGCAGCCTCGCGGCCGAGGCGCCGCCGGATCGCAGCCTTCAGCTCTGGTATGTCGGCGGCAACGCGGCGCCGCGCTCCCTCGGCGTCCTCACGGACGCGGCCCGGCTGTCGCTGCCCGCCTCGCTGCCCGGCCCGGCCGAGGGCGCGACGCTGGCGGTCTCCGTCGAACCGAAGGGGGGGTCTCCCACCGGGGCGCCCACGGGACCGGTGGTCTATTCGGGACGTCTCGTGCGCGAGTGACCGCCCCCGGACAGACGTGCGCCCCGCGCGACCCCGTTCGGGACCCCACGCGGGGCGCTCGCCCGCTGCGGACCCCGGCGAGCCGGGATCCGCCTGACGGATCAGGGCATCAGCACGCCATCGACGACGTGGATGACGCCGTTCGACTGCATCACGTTGGCGATGGTGACGTGGGCGGTGTTGCCCTTGGTGTCGGTCACGTTCAGGCCCTTGCCGCCCCGCGCCGCGGTGACGACCAGGGGCTCACCCTGGACGGTCTTCAGCGTGGCCTCGCCGCCGCCTTCCTTGACGAGCCGCATCAGCTGCTTGGACGTGTAGGTGCCCGGGACCACGTGGTAGGTCAGGATGCTGGTGAGCTGCGCCTTGTTCTGCGGCTGCACCAGGGTCTCGACCGTGCCCGGCGGCAGCTTGGCGAAGGCGGCGTT
Source organism: Vaccinium macrocarpon (assembly GCA_022606695.1). NCBI lineage: Eukaryota > Viridiplantae > Streptophyta > Magnoliopsida > Ericales > Ericaceae > Vaccinium > Vaccinium macrocarpon. The sequence goes on along the minus strand of JAHRBK010000011.1, from coordinate 4,433,608 downwards.
GGTCGGGGCGAACACCGTGAAGGGGCCGGGGCCCGAGAGGGTGTCGACGAGGCCGGCGGCCTTCACCGCGGCGACCAGGGTGGTGTGATCCTTCGAGTTGACGGCGTTCTCGACGATCGTCTTGTTCGCGTACATCGGCGCGCCGCCGACCATCGGGTTCTTGGCGAGCGCGGGGGCCGCGGCGAGGCCGAGGCTGAGACCGAGGGCGAGACGGAGAAGGGTCCTGGACATATTCTGCTCCCTTGCGGTGCACCCCATGGATGGGGCGTCGCGGGCCTCTACGGAGGCGGGGGGCTGGAAAGTTTCAGGCTCGCAGACCGTTTCGCGAAAAAAATCCGCCGCCCCCGAATCCGCGTGGGGGCGGCGCCTCACCGCCTCAGGGATCGGTCTTCATGCGGTAGATGTCGAAGATCTTGCTCTTGTGCCGGAACCACCGCTGTCCGGTCTCGCAATTGTAGCCGTTCAGCCGGCAGGACTTCGCGATCCGTCGCACCAGACGGTTGGCCAGCGTCACACTGTCGATGTCGTGGGCGATCAGCTCCGGCGGCCGGACGTCGTTACCCTTGCGTTCGCGAATGAAGATGGAATGCGGCATGATCACAACCCAGGATTGCGATGATGCCGGTCAACACACAACCTGCGATAAGGTTCTGAACAAACACATGCTGGGTTAATGAATACAATTCTCGGCATCGACGTGCCATCACTTACGGCCGACGTCTGAATATGGATGCGCTGCAGCAAATTTCTAAATACACGCCGATCCAATGATCGTAATATTCGATTTGATCGAAATTCGATCGCCAAATTTGATGGAAGTGTCCGCTCCGGCGTCTCGCGGCTTCGGAGAGGGCCGAAGGCCATGCTCCCTTCTCCCCCTTGCGGGGACGGGCCGGGGCCGACATGTCTCACCGATGTCCGATGCCATCCTCGACGAGGAGAGCCTGACCCGCTTCCTCGACGCCTTCTATGCAAAGGTCCGCCGCGACCCGCTCATCGGTCCGGTCTTCGCCGGGGCGGTTCCCGATGCGGAATGGCCCCGTCACATGGCGACGATCGCGAGTTTCTGGTCCTCGATCCTGTTCAGGACCGGGCGCTACAAGGGCAACCCCTTCGGCAAGCATCTCGCGCTCGGCTCCCTGACCCCGGAGCATTTCGCCCGGTGGCTCGGCCTGTTCGAGACGACGGCCCGCGCGCAGTTCCAGCACGAGACCGCAGAAGCCCTGATCGGGCGGGCCCATCGGATCGGAGACAGCCTGAAGGCCGGACTGTTTTTCAAGCCCGGCCCTTCCATCGGGTCAGGTCGTCCCTGACCCCGTCATGATGCCCCTGTCCGCCCCCGGGTGAGGGGCGGCGGACCGGATTGCGGCCGGCCCGCCAGAGGACGTCAGATGCCGCTACCGGCCTCGGGATAGGCGCGGACACGGGTGCGGCCACCGGGGCCGGCGCCCAACGGGGCGGCGGGAGCCGCCCCCGACGTCGCCAGCGGCGTCCAGCCGTCCTTGCCCCAGGCTGCGGCCTTCTGGTCGAGGTCCACCGAACCGTGCTGCTCCAGGATGTCCATCACCATCGGACCCTGAGCCTCATCGGCCTTCACCGTCACGAGGGTTCCGCCCCGGCGCACGCCTTCGCCGTAGGCATGAGCGTCACGCTCGCTGATCCCGGCCCCGGTGAGGGCCCCGGCGAGACCACCCGCGGCGGCGCCGACGCCGGCCCCGGTCAGGGTCGCGACCAGCCATCCGGCGGCGACCACCGGGCCGACCCCCGGGATCGCGATGAGGCCGAGGCCGGCGAGCAGTCCCGCCGCCCCGCCGACGACGGTGCCGAGCGTCGCGCCCGCGCCCGTGCCATCCTTGGCGTGCTCCGTGGTGCTCGTGCCGGTCGGGCCGCTCGCTTCAGGCAGGCTGCCGTGGCGCTCGTTGTTGCCGACGAGGCTGATGTTGCCGTGGGGAACGCCGCCCGCCTCGAGCTTGGCAACGGCGGCGCTGGCATCCTCATACCGGTCGAAAAGCGCGGTAACGGTTTGCTGGGCCATGAAATCTCTCCTGTAGGATGGGTCGGCAGTTCACTGCGCGGCGACGTTGCCCTTGAAGTCCATGCCGACCGTCACGGACTTGCCACCGTGCATGGCCGTGCCGCGCCAGATGCCGTCGTTGTCCTTCTTGAGGTTCTGGGCGTTGGTGAAGCCCGCCTTCTCCAGCCGGGAGCGCACCTCACCCTCGGTGAAGCTGTTGGCGCCCCGTTCGAGCTTGGCGTTCGTATGGGCACCTGCGGGCATGCCCTCCGGGGTCGCCTTGTCGGTGTTCGGCCGGGTGATGCTCTCCTGGCCGCCGGATTGCTGGCTGGTCTTCGCGTCGGGGGCGGCCGGCGTCCCGCTGGGCGTGGTCTGCGCCACGGCCCCGGACCCGATCACGGTCGCAAGGATGAGGGCGGCGGGGAGGGAACGCATGGCAAACTCCGGTTCTCGTTCGGGACACGTTCAATCCGCACAAGCAAAGAACCGTTCCATCCAAAGTTTATCGGCCACGCTTGGCTGATTATTCGTGCGAAAATTGGGAACCATATGCAAATTCGGAATTTGCAACTCATGATATGACATGAGGTGACAGCGAAAATATTGCGCGGCCGAGCGGTGGCGTCCAGGATTCGCCCTTGCCCTTTCAGTGAACGGAAGCTCATACGAGGACCAGAAGCGGTCAGTTGACCCGCGCATGGCTCCAGGATGGGCGGTCGTGCAAAGTATAGAGGCAGGAATTGGCCTGATATGGCCAAGCATGTAAAATATGCTGAAATAGTCTTGAGATCTCACCCAGATTATAGACGCCGGTATATTTGAGTTTATAGTGGCTACTATCATCAGTGATGACGTGCCAGGTTCTGATGACCGGGAGAGATTCGTGCTTCCACCTGCAAGGTATGGTGGCCGCCCATGGATTCTCTCATCGCTCACACTCCGACGGCCATGCTCCTGCGCAAGCTGCAGAGCAGCGGATTTCTCACCCATGAGGAGCAGCAGGCGATCGGCCGTTTGCCCATGCGGATCCATCGTCTCGACGCCCGCCAGGACATCGCGCGCGAAGGCGACCGGACCTCGCATTGCTGCCTGATCCTCGACGGGTGGGCGTGCCGGTACAAGCTGCTGAACGAGGGCAAGCGGCAGATCCTGTCCTTCCACGTCGCGGGGGACGTGCCGGACGTGCAGAGCCTGCACATCCCGACCATGGATTACAGCCTCGCGACGCTGACGGCGGCCACCGTCGCCTTCGTGCCCCACGAGAGTCTGCGGGATCTGACGGCCCGGCACCCCGGCATTACCGCCCTGTTCTGGCGCGACACGCTGATCGAGGCCGCCATCCTGCGGGAATGGATGACGAATATCGGGCGCCGCCTCGCCCTGGAGCGCGTCGCGCACCTGTTCTGCGAACTGCACTTGAAACTGCAGGCGGTGGGTCTGGCGACCCGCGTCCGGTGCCCGCTGCCGATCACCCAGACCGATCTGGCCGACGCCCTCGGCCTGACGCCGGTTCACGTCAACCGGGTGTTGCAGACGATGCGGGCGCAGGCCCTGATCGGCCTGCGCAGCCGCATCCTGGTGATGGAATCCTGGGACGAGTTGCTTCGGGTCGCCGAATTCGACCCGACCTACATGCACCTGCCGACACGGGCCGCGGCCTGAGGGCGCCGGAGCAGGGGACGCCCGCCCGCGACCATCAGGCCGCGGGGACGGCGATCTGCGCCCGGACCCCGAAGACCCGGTGGAGGATGCGCCCGAGCTGCTCGGCCGAGTAGGGCTTGTGCAGCAGCTCGAAACCGTGGTCGCTCTCCTGGGCCAGCACGTGACTGTAGCCGGAGGTCAGGACCACGGGCAGAAGCGGCAGCCGCTTCTGGAGTTCCCGCGCCAGGGCGACGCCACCCATGCCGGGCATGACCACATCCGAGAAGACCAGATCGAACTCGGTTCCGTCACGGTCGAGCTTAGCCAGCGCCTCCTCGGCGGTGCTGGCCCAGGTTGTCCGGTAGCCCAGATCGGTGAGGATCTGCGTCGCGAACTGGCCCACGCCGACATTGTCCTCCACGACCAGGATCCGTTGGCCGGTTCCCAGGGGCGCGAGCCCCTCGTCCCGCGACCGTTCGCCGACGGTCAGGGCCGGCACCGCGACCTCGGGCAGGAACAGCGTGAACGTCGTGCCCTCACCGACGCTGCTGCGCACGTCCACATCGCCCCCCGACTGCTTGGCGAAGCCGAACACCTGACTGAGCCCGAGGCCCGTCCCCTTGCCCACCTCCTTCGTGGTGAAGAAAGGGTCGAAGATCAGCCCGATCCGGTCCGGGGGAATGCCCGTGCCGGTGTCGGTGAGGGAGATCGCCACGAACGGCATCGCGGACCCGGCATGGCCGCGCACGGCCGGCAGCGCCGCCCCGCAGGTGACGCGCAGGATCAGCGTGCCTTCGCCGTCCATGGCGTCGCGGGCGTTGACGGCCATGTTGACCAGGGCGGTCTCGAACTGGCTCGTATCCGCCCGGACGTGGCAGCTCGCGTCCGGCACCTCGATGAGCACCTGCACCCGGGCGCCCATGAGCGTGTCGAGCATGTCGGCGATGGCGCGCACCCGCTGGCCGGCGCTGAACACCTCCGGCTTGAGCGCCTGACGGCGCGCGAAGGCGAGGAGCTGCCCGGTGAGCTTGGCCGCCCGATCGACCGTGTCGGAGACCGCATCGAGATAGCGGCGCTTGCGCGGCTCCGGCAGGTCGGGCCGGCGCAGGAAATCCACGGACGAGCGGATGATCGTCAGCAGATTGTTGAAGTCGTGCGCGACCCCGCCCGTCAGCTGGCCGATGGCTTCGAGCTTCTGCGACTGGCGCAGCGCCTCCTGCGCCTGGGCCAGCTCGGCCTGCCCACGCAGCCGCTCCGAGACGTCCATGACGAACTGGTAGCAGCCGGAGCGTTGCCCCTGCCCGTCACGCAAGGTCCGGAAGCTGATCTCGTAGGCGGAGCGGGCGCGGTCGGGATCGCCGTATTCCTGGACGAAGGTGATCTCCTCGCCCGCCAGTCCCCGGCCCCACCCCGCCCTGACCTGCGCCTGGTGCTCGGGCTGGTCGGCCAACAGGTCGAGCATGTTGTCGCCGACCTTCGGGCGCACGCCGTAGAGGCGCGCGAACTCGTCGGCATTCGCCCGGTTGATCGCCAGGATGGTGTAGTCGAGGTCGGCGGCCATCACCATGATGTCCGTTCGCTCGACGATCGTGGCGAACAGGTTGCGCTCCGCCGTGCGCTCGGAGACCTGCAGTTCCAGGGTCTCGTTGAGATGCTGGAGGCGGCGCTCGCTCTCGGCGAGCCGCTGCTCGGCCTCCCGGCGCTGGCTCAGATCCGCCGTCACGACCAGCAGGTTCTTGAACCGGCCCTGCGCATCGTCGATCCGCCGGACGCTGCTGTTCGCCCAGATGACCGTGTCGTCGGGGCGACGGTACCGCTTGTCGAAGGCGGGGCTGCCCCCGGTCTCGATGGCCTGTTCGATCGCCGCGAAGCTCCGGGGCAGGTCGGCGGGATCGGTCACCCCGGCGATGCCGAGGCGCAGCACCTCCTCCGCCGGGCGGCCGAGGATCCGGCACAACTCGGTGTTGACCCGCAGGAAGCGGCCCTCGGCATCCACCTCGGACAGGCCGACGGAGGCGCCCGCGAAGATCGCCGCCAGATTGGCCTCGCTCTCGCGCAAGGCCGCCTCGGCCCGGGCGCGCTCGATGGCGACCTTCACGCGCTCGCCCACCTCCCGGATCAGGTTCCCCTCGGCGGGGGTCCAGACGCGGGGGACCGCGTTCTGCACGGCGAGCAGGCCGACCCACGCCTCGCCCCGGAACAGGACGATGTCGACGAAGGCGCCGACCTCCCGCGACCGCAGGCCGGCCCGGGCTTCGGGATTGAACCGGGGATCCGAGGGCACGTCCTCGACCGCCACCACCACGCTGTCGTGGTAGGCCGCCAGCAGATCCGGCCCGAACGCCGCCAGGGAGTGTTCCCCGATGATCGAGCCGACGCCCTGCACGTATTCGCGCTCGACCTTCATCAGGCTGCCGGCGATCTCGGCATAGAAGACGCGGCTTGCCCCGACCCGCTCCCCGAGACGCCGGGAGGCGACCTCGACGATGTCCGTGGCGGAGGTCAGCGTCCGGAGCACATCGCTGAGGGTGAGCAGGAAGGATTGACGTTCCTCGCTGTCGCGCAGCGACGCATCGGCCTCCCGCCCCGTCTCGCCCTGACTGGGCGCGAAGCGCGGGGTGCAGGTGCCGTACAGGCCTTCCACGCCGCCGGCCGCATCGCGGACGGGCACGAGGGAAAAGGAAAACCGGATCTCGTCTCCGCCCCCCGGCCCCGGGGCGCTCTCCGTCGTGTCGACGGTATGCCCGGCAAAGGCTTCGTCCAGCAGGAGCAAGCCGTCGCCGTCCTGCCGCCAGGCCTCGCGGCAATCCCTGCCGAGGGCGGAAGGATGCCTGTCACCGAGGAGGCGTGCATAGGCATCGTTGTACAGGAGCTGCCGCCCGGGCCCCAGACCACGAAGGCCGGCTGGGCGGAACCGAGCATGACGCCCGACAGCGCGGCCCAGGAGGGCGCCCATCCCGCGGGAACGCCGAGCGGCGAGCCGGACCAGTCGTGCCCGCGCATGAGCGAGCCCATCTCACCGCCACCGATGAGGAAGCCTGGGACGCACGCCGTCGCGTTGGATCTCCCGTACATCACGTCCTGGCACCGCTCGGAAAGACGCGAACGGCTTATCAGACCACCGGTCCGCCCGGGGTTAATTCCACCCGCTCGCCCCTGTGGCTCATCAAAGTGTTGCGCATGTGGCGGTCATCAACCGCCACGCTTGCGGGGATGGTAGGCCGGCCTGGCCCGACCGCCAGGGGGCGCCGGACGTTTGTTCGCCCTGTCTGCGCAAACGACCTCGGACCCCGCCGGGATCGTCGAGATGGCACCGCGCCTGCCGGGGCGGCGGGGGCCACCACCGTCGCGACCGGTCCCGCCGGGGGGTTAGCCGTGCTGTCGATTGCCCCCGCTGGCGCGATGAGATGCTCGTCCCCGCTCCTTCGACAGATCAAGGCGGGAACGAGCATAAGTTCCGACGCGGAGGCCCTACTCGGCCTTGCGATGTCCGCGTCCGTGCTGCTCCTTGCTGGCGCCAGCCGCCGCGGCAGCTTCCTTCTCAGCCTTCCCTACCGTAGCCGAACTCGTGGCCGCGTCGCTGGTGGCGCCCTGCGGTGCGTTCGATGCCGCCGACTTGGGGTGCCCCTTGCCCTCGGTCGGGGTTCGGCCTTGCCGCCTTCGTGGACGTCAGGATGACCGGCCCCGGCCTTGGCGCTCCCGGCCTCTTGGACCTCGGCAGCCTTCTGCTCCTGGGCGCTCATCGTGCTGTGGCGCTGACCGTCGCCGTGTTGTCCCTTGGCTGGGTTCGACATCGTACCTTCCTCCATCGTGGTCAGGCGGCAACTGCTCGCGCTGCCGACGGTTCGGAGAAAGCGATCCCATGCGACGAAAGGCCGAGCGCCCTCGGCCAGGGGGCGGCGGCCATGGCAGAGGCCGTCCGCCTGCCCGCCAGGACGCCGTGGCGGGATCAAACGCTCCCCGTCCCGGGGCAAGCTCGGCCCCAACAGCATGGTTCATCCCGGTGAATCGCTGGAACGGGCGGTCGACGGGATGTGCGGCCACGCCGTACCCACGAGGAAGCGGTTCGCGCCACAGCTCTCCGGGGCCCTATGCCGGGGCAATCTCCCCGATCCGCTCCTCGCTGTATGGCCGAAGGCGCGGACAGCGACAGCAGGGCGCACCGGCCCGCCGAGCGCGTTCAACGCTGCGGCAGCGTCCGCCATGCCCGCACGCCACGCTTGCGTGGTGCCTCACGGCGAGGGACGGGATAGAGCTGACATGATGTCAGGTTCAACGACAGCGCCAAGGTTCACGCGAACCTTTGAGCACTTCTCATTTCATTCATTGAGTCGTTGATTAGAATGGTGCTGCGAGACAGGATTGAACTGTCGACCTCTTCATTACCAATGAAGTGCTCTACCACTGAGCTACCGCAGCATCTGGCATCCCCTCGGGGATGCGGGGCGGAGGGGGCGCCCTTCAGGGCGTTTCGTCCGCGCGAGAGGGGCCATAACGGATCACATCCGGCTTGGCAACGCCCGTTATGCCTTCGGCGCCAGTTCTGTCGCCCCGGGGCGGTGCAACGCGGCCCGGATGATCGCCGCGAGACCCGGCTCCTTGACCGAGTCCGCCGCCTCGGTGGGCGTGAACCAGCGCAGCTCGCGCTGGTGCTGCTCCGGGAAATGCTTGAGCTGCTTGCGCACCCGCAGCGGGAACACCTTGACCTGGCAGGTCACCGCATCGAGGTTCTTGAGGCGCTTCTCGTACAGGTAGTAGCCCAGCGGCCGCTTGCCGACGACGCCGCGCAGGCCCGCCTCCTCGTAGGCCTCCTGCGCCGCCGCCTCGAAGGGCTTGCGCCCCTTCATCGGCCACCCCTTCGGGATCACCCAGCGGCGACTCTCACGCGACGTGACGAGGAGGACCTGAACCCCCCCGTCGCGGCCGCGCCGGATCGGGAGCACGCCGACCTGCCGCCGCGGCTCGTCGGTCTCGTCTGTCGAGAGATCGGAGGGCCGGCCGCGATGCGATCCGTCCTTGGGACGATGGGCGACGATGATGCACTCCCCGCTGCGCCCGATCTTCCCCCCGGACGCCGAAATCCACGGCCCGGAATGAGCCGTTGTCTAGATATCGCAACGAATGGCAGGCGCCGCAAGCATCGCCGCGGGGGCCGGTGTCACGGCCTCCGCGCCGTCACCCCCGCGCCGGAGGTCGCCGAGACGACCGGGGCCGGGACCGGAAGGGCCGCCGCCGTCATCCCCGCCGAGACGGGATCGACCGCACTCCCCGCGTTGTCCGGCTTTTTCGCCTCGCCGGCCGAGGTCGCCGGAACGAGGACCGGGGTCTCCCGCGCTGCCGGCTCGCCCATGGGCTCGACGGTGTCCGCCGGGGCGCCGATGGCGCTCGGCGGGGTCTGCCAGACGAAGGCGTCGAGCTGCCCGGTCACCGGCGAGACCGGCTCCCAGGTCTCGGAGGCGACGCCGTCGGCGATCCAGACCGGGTCCCGCGGGGCACGGGCGGCCCGGGCCAGCCATTCCCGCGCGCGGCCGGACTGGGCGCCATGCTCGGCCTCCTCGATGGCCGCCATCATCAGGCAGGCCCGGGCCGTAGGCCGTTCGGCGATGAGAGGCTGGATCGCCTCGCGGGCGCGGCCGAATTCCCGGGCGTCGAGGGCCGCCTGGGCCACCGCGAGCCGGGCCTCGGGATCCCAGGACGAGATCCGGGCCAGGGTCTCGGCCCGCCACATCCGGTCGCGCACGGAATCGCCCACCCGCAGGCCGAGATAGACCTTGGCGAGATCGGGGTGCGGGTTGATCCGCCAGGCGGCCTCGATGGTCTTGGCCGCTTTCTTGACGTCGCTGCGGCGGGCCAGTAGCCGGCCGGCGATGCAGGCGGCGGGCACGAGGCCGGGTGCGAGCTTGATCGCCTGCAGGGCCTTCTCCGTGGCGGCCTCGGGCTCGCCGGGCTCCTGGTCCCGGGCGAGGGCGGTGAGCAGCACCGCCCGCTGACGCTGGGCGGTCGGCTTGTCGATCAGGCCGAGGGAGGAGCGCCGCTCGACGGTCTCCAGGGCGCCGGCCCAGTCGGTGTCGGCGCAATGGGCCTCCAGCATTGCGTCGTTGGCCCAGGTCACGCTCGGCGCGAGCTTGGCCGCCTCGGCGGCGTAGGCCCGGGCCGCGGCCTCGTCCTCCCGGCGCCGCGCCTCGACGAACAGGCCGCGCAGGCCCAGCACCCGGGTCTCGGAATCCTCCGTCATGGCCTGGAACGCGCGCTCGGCGCCGTCACGATCCCCGGAAATCTGCGCCGCCTGCGCCTTGAGGAGAAGGGTCAGGGGCTCGGTTCCGAGCAGGCGCTCGGCATCGCTGGCGTAGCGCCGGGCGGCGAGGGGATCGCCGGACCCGACCGCGACCATGCCCCGCGACAGGGCGGACAGGCCCTTCGTCCGGCGCCGCTCGGCCGAGCCGCGGACCAGCGCCTCGGGCAGGCCGATCACGCCGCGGACGATCGCCCAGACGATGCCGAGGGCGATCGCGGCGACGATGACGCCGACGATGGCGAGGGAAAGGCTGGTGCCGATCTGGTAGCCGTTCCAGACCACCGTGACCGTGCCGGGCCTGTCGGCGATCCAGACCGCCCCGAAGGCGGCGACGGCCAGCAGCACGAGATAGGCGAGGGCGCGCCACATGGGGTCAGTCTCTCCTTGCGTCGGCCCTCAGGCCGGCGCGGGTGCATGATGACGGGGACGATGCCCCCGCGCCGACGGGCTGCGACGGCGGCGGAAGCCGGCCGTCATTTCGAGGCGGGGGCGGGCAGGGCCGAGAAGGCCGAGGCCGTGAGCGTCCGGGAGGCTTGAGCGGCCTTCGCCCGGGCCGCCAAGGTGGCGCCGAAATCCCCGGCCTGGGTCTTGGCCTCCGGCGGCATGGCGTCGAAGGCCGCCGAAGCCGCATCGAGATCCCCCCGGTCGAGGGCCGCCTGGACCTTCTCCTCGGGGGCCGCCGCCGGCCCCTCGGCGGGGCTGTTGCCGTCGACCTTGCGCACCTGCACGAGGCCATCGGCCATGCTGAGCAGCTTGGTGCGGAAATCCCCGCTCTCGGAGGCCGCCTTGGTCTGCGCCGCCCGCCGGGACTGGGCGATGGACTGGCTGATGCCGCGGAAGGTCTCTGCCAACTGGCCGACGGTCGGCGCGCCCTTATCCGCGAAGGGCTTGAGGGCCGAAGCCTGCCCCTGCGCCTGCGGATCGAGCTTCGTGAGGGTGGCGAGCGGTTCCGCGTAGGGCGTGCCGCTGGCGAGCGCCGACGCGATCCGGTCCGCCACCACGACCCGCAGGGCCGCCTGGACGGTGGAGGCCGGTGCACGATCGGCCAGCCCCTTGTCGAGGGTGGCGATCTGGCTCGCCTGCTCAGCGAGCTTGCGGTCCACCGCCTTGGAGGCCTCCGCGGCCTGAGCCTGGTTGGCCTCGGTGGCTTTGCGGGTCGCCTCGGTCGCCGCCTGGACCGATTCCGTCGCGGACTTCACCTGTTCGCCCAGGCTCTGCTGCAGGCCATCGACCCGCTGGCCGAGCGCCGCCACCGCGTCGGCGTTCTGCTTGGTGCGGGCCTCGACCTCACCCTTCAGGGAGGCCAGCGCTTTCGCCGTGTCGGCGGACCCGCCATTGGCGTTGCCGCCGCCTTCCAGGGCCTTCACCCGGGCATCGAGGTCGGCGACCTGCCGCGCGGATTCGATCTGAGCCACCCCCATGCCGGCATTGCCGGAGGCGTCGCGGCCGGGCTCCTCCTGGAGGGCCGAGACCCGCTGGTCGAGGCTGTCGAGGCGGGAGGCGAGGTCGGGGGGCACGGCCCCGTTCCCGCTCCCCTGGCTCGATGCCGCGCTGGCGGCCTTCTCGTTCGCCTGCTTGGCGCTCGCCTCGGCGGCGGCGACACGCTTGTCCAGGGCGCTCAGGGCGTCCTTGGGAGCGAGCGTCCCGACCCGCTGGTCGAGGGCGGCGATCTGGCTCGAGAGCTTCTGGTCGAGGGCGCTCACTTGGCCGGTATCGCCCCCGATTCCCGCCTTCTCCACGGCGAAGAGCAGCCCGGCGCCGATCACGCCGCCGATCAGGCCCGCGGCCGCGATCGAGCCGAAACCGGCTCCGGACTTGGCGCCCGTGGATGGGACGCTCGTCGCGCCGGGGCTCGCCGATTTCGCCTGGGCCGAACCGGCACCGGCGGACAGGGCGGCCGCAGCCGCGCTCGGGGCGGCGGCCGACGAGGGAGTCGACGGCGAAGCGGCGCTGGATCCGCGCGCACCCGCCGGAGGGGTCTCGGCCTTGGGGGAGGAACCGGTGCCGGAGGGCTTGGCCTGCCCCGACAACGGGACGCCGGCCGCATTCCTGCCGGTGTCCTTGGTGGCGTCCTTCGCCGAGTCCTTCGATGCGTCCTTGGGCCCGGCGGCCGACGGATCGGGGACGCGGGTGGCCTTGAGGTCGAGGATCGGGCCGGCCGTCACCGCCGCGCCGGTCACGGGACCGGCCGGGCCGCCGGGACGCGCCGACGGACCGGCGGTGTTGACCGGATCGGACTTGGCAGTGTCGGACTTTGCGGCGTCAGCCTTGGCAGGCTCGACCTTGGGGGTCCCTCCCGCGGTGGCGGCTGCAGGCTTGGCCGGCTCGCTCTTACCCCCGGGGGAGGATTCGGTCTTCAAGGGCTCGGTCTTGGCGGCGCCCGACGATGAGACCGGCGGAACGACGGTCTTGGACGGAGTGTCCGTCGGACCGGCCTTCGCGTCGGCGCCCATTGCCGCGAGCGGCGCAGGTTTCGTCCCCGCGCCGGTCGGGCCGGCGGTCGTCCCGGATGCCGTGGTGAGGGGCTTGGCGTCGGTCTTGTTCTCGGACTTGCTCGGCCTTGGCCTCGCCGCCCATGCCGGGCTTCGCCGCATCGCCCTGGCCGGAGACCTTCGGCGTGGGTGAGGCGGCACCGGCAGGCGATCCGCCGGAGACCGAGGGCTTGCCGGCCGTTCCGGGTCCGCCCGGCAGCGGCCGGGAGGCGTCAGGCTTCGCGCCGGCCGGCCCGGAGGCGGGCTTGTCTGCGTCGCTGGGCGCTGTCACGGGCAGATCCTCCACTCTCGGCATCGTGGCCGCCACGCTTCCGCGGCGGTCCGTTCCCCTATCACCGCGCTGCCGTTTCCGGCGAGGGCGGCCTGATGTCTGTGTCGGCCCGCCGCTCATCGGGCAAGCCCGTCGAGCAGCGCCGCCTCGCGCGGCTGCGCCGCGACGAAATGGACCGCGATGCCGGCCTCTTCCAGGGCTCCGGCGACATCGGCGGACAGGCAGTAATGATCGAGCGCCCGGAAAGCTCCGCCATGACCTGCCGCTTCGCTCAATGCGAACGCCGTCGCGGCGCTGCGATGGGAGTAGTGCAGGGCGGCATCGAGCCTTCGGCCGCCGAGGGCGGCTCCGGCCGATTCCGGCAGGCGGGCCACGGGCTCGGCCCGGTAGGCCACATGGGTCGTCACGCGGAAACCCGCTCGGGCGAGAGAGGCGGCGGGCTCCGGCTTGCGCTCGGCCCCGGCCACGTGCAGCAGCCGCGCCGCCGGCGGCAGGCGGGCCGCGACGAGGGCGGCAAGGCCGGCCCCGTCGCCCGGACCTTCGACGACCGGCCCGAACCCGGCCGCCTCGGCGCGCTCCGCCGTCCGCGTCCCGACGGCGAAGACCGGGATACCCCGGTGCTGCGCCGTGAGGGCGGGCACCCCGTTGGCGCTGGTGAGCACGATTCCGTCGAACGGACCCGGCGGCGGCGCCTCGCCGGTGGGACGGATCCAAGGGACCGGGGCGACCAGGGGCGCATGGCCGCGTCCGGCCAGCGCCGCGCCCGTGCGCGAGGCCCCCGGTTCCGGCCGTGCCACCCAGACGCGCATCCCCGTCAGCCTTCCAGGCTGAGACGGACCCCGTGGCGCGCCTGCGCGCCGGGGGCGAGGAGGCGCTGCGAATCCCGATCGGCCAGTTCGCCGTCGAACCCCGCCCAGTCGGCGTGACCGGTCCAGCATTCGAGGGAGAGGAACGGCGCGGTCGGCTTGGTCCAGATGGCGAGGTGGGGGAAATCCTCCGCCTCCATGCGAATCGCCCGGCCGCCGGGGCCGGCGAAGCGCATCACCCGGCTCTTCGCATCGCGCAGCACGAAGGCTTCGGTGAAGATCGCCGGGTCGAGGGGCAGGGTGGCGCCGTCCAAGGGCACCGGCTGCTCGTCGCGCAGCAGCAGGCCGCCCTCGCCGACCTTCGGGGCGAAGGGCCGCTCGGCCGCCTCGAACTCCACCGCATAGCCGCCGTCCTTCGCCCGCTTGCCCCCGCGAAGGGCCAGGGAAAGGCCGGGTGGAAGCCGAGGGCGTAGGGCAGGGGCTCATCGCCGGGATTGGTGACCGTGACCGCGAAGTCGAGCCCCGCCGGGCGCAGGCGCGCCGCCACGTCGAGGCGGAAGGCGAAGGGGTAATGCTCCCGGGTCCGGGCATTGTCGGTCAGGCGCAGGACCACCGCGTCGGCGGCGCGCTCCACAACTGTGAAGGGCAGGTCGCGGGCGAAGCCGTGCTGACCCATCGGGTAGCGCCGTCCCCCCACCGTCACCGCGCCCCCGGACGAGGCGCCGACCACCGGGAAGAGCCAGGGGGCGTGCCGGTTCCAGTGGGCGGGGTCGCCGCTCCAGAGGTACTCGGACCCACCCACCGTCCAGGAGACCGGCTCGGCCCCGTGGGTGGAGACGGTGGCCGTACTCCCGTCCTGCGCGATGAGATCGATCCGCTCGTCCACAGATGGCTCCCGGTCCTGCCCGACTGCCGAGTTAAAGGACCGGGAGGAGGGCGCAAGGCCCCCGTGCGCCATCCGGCGTCAATCGACCTTCTTCAGAGAGCCCAGATCGACCTCGCCGTTCTGGCTGGTGAAGGTGACGCTGCCGCCATTGGCCTGGGAGACCCCGCCGATGCGATGGTCGCCGCTGTCGTAGGTGGAGACGGTGCCGTCGCGCTCAACCAGCAGGCGATGCTTGTCGGGGAAGAATGCGTACTTCATCCCGTTCTGGGCGCCGCTGGTCGAGGGCGAGCCGAGATCCTCCGGCCACCAGGGCTTGGTGCCCTCCATCGGCTTCATGGGCTCCATGGGCTTCATGCCGTCCATGGGCTTCATCGGCTTCATCGGTTCCATGCCGCATCCTCGCTCGCAGGGTTGCGAGCGGAGGACGCGCCGGAGGGCGTTCGGTTGCACGGGACCGGCAGATCACACGCCGGGCCGCTCACGAATCTGCCCGTCGAAGCCGACATGGAGCAGGTGCTCCCGGCCGTCCCTGTCCTTGGCGGCGACCTCCAGGTGCCGGGGCCCGCGCCCGGTGACGCGCACGTCGTCGTAGCCCGCCGCCTTCACCGTGGCGGTCAGCGCCGGCACGTCCGGGGTGGGGGCGAGACCGATCCGGTCCTTGGCCCAGTCGAGGCTCGCGAAGGGCGGACCGCCCGTGGGCCCGAGCACCTGGGTGCGGCCGTCGCCGTGGGTCAGCACCCGGGCATGGAGGAAGCCGTTCTCGAACCGGCCCTGCACCGTGACGCTCTCGCCCTTGGCGACGAGCTTGCCGCCCTCGCCCTCGCGGCCGGTCTCCACCAGGGCCCGTCCGGTCGGGTCCTGCACCACGAACTTGTTGCCGAAGATCTCGGCCACGTCGCCCTTGACCGCGATCGCCCCCGAGGGAACGAGGGCCTGGATCGCCACCGGCGCGACCGGCGTCGGCGTCACGGTGCCGTTCCGGGCGAGCGACAGGCCCACCGCCCCGAAGGCCAGGGGGAGGGCGAGCGCCCCGATCACCCAGGTCCGCGCCGGGATCCGCCGGTTCGGCCCCGCCGCCGGGGTCCGGGTCGCCGGGGAGGGAACCTCCTGAGCCGTCCCGTCGATCACCTTGTCCTCACTCATGGTCGTCGCCTTTCTCATCCGGACCCGCTCGGTCCGTGGCAACCGGTCTAGGGGAGGGGGCGCGACGGGAACTGAACCGGGCGGTTCAGCCCCGGTTAAACGCCCTGACCTACCCCCGGAGCCGAGGAGGAACCCGCACGTGAAGATCCTGCTGGTGGAGGACGATGCGGCTCTGGCGGCCGAGATCGAGGGGGCACTGCGCGCCGAGAACTTCGTCCTCGACCGGGCGGGCGACGGGGAGGATGCCCGCCACCTCGGGGAGACCGAGGGCTACGATGCCTGCGTCCTCGACCTCGGCCTGCCGAAGGGCGACGGGGTCTCGGTGCTCACGGCGTGGCGGGCGGCGGGGCGCACCCTGCCCGTGCTGGTGCTCACCGCCCGGGACGGATGGAGCGACAAGGTCGCCGCCTTCAAGGCCGGGGCGGACGACTACCTCGTGAAGCCGGTGCGGGTGGAGGAACTGGTGATCCGCCTGCGCGCCCTGGTGCGGCGGACCCAAGGCCACGGGGCGAGCCGCCTCGCCTGCGGCCCCTTGAGTTTCGATCCGGGCCTCGGCGCCTTCGAGCGCGACGGCCTGCCGCTGCGCCTCACCGGCCTCGAATGGCGGGTCCTCTCCTGCCTGATGCTCAACAAGGATTCGGTGGTGCCCCGGGCCTACCTCATCGAGCGGGTCTACGACGGCGACGCCGAGGTCGACTCGAACTCGGTGGAGGTGATCGTCGCCCGCCTGCGCAAGAAGATCGCCCCGGCCCGGATCGAGGCCGTCCGCGGCCACGGCTACCGGCTCTCGGCGGAAGCGGCCTGATGCGCTCGCTCCGCGCCCGGCTCGTGGTCGTCGCCCTCGCCCTGGTGAGCGTCGCCCTCCTGGCGGGCGGCCTCGCCATCGGCGTGATCCTGACCCGGTTCGTCCGCGGACAGATCGACGAGCGCCTCGATGCGCAGATCACCGCCCTCCGGGCAGGCGTGGAGGCGGGGACGCTGGCCGCCCATCCCGACCGCTTCGACGGGCCGCCCTTCGACCGTCCGGGCCGCTGGGTCTGGGAGGTCCGCAGCGGAGCGGAGGCGATTCGCTCCGAATCCCTCGACGGGCGGGGGATCGTGCTGGGCCGGGAGGGGCCGGAGGGGAGGGGCGACCGCCCCCGCCACGCCGAGGGACAGGCCCCCGGGGGCGGTACGCTGCTGGTGCGGATCCTCGCCCTGCCGGGTCCGCACCCGGCCACGATCCTCGTCGGCGCCCCGCAGGCGGCGCTCTACGGGCCGCTCCGCGACGTGCTGGCGAGTCTCGCCCTGGCGCTGGCGGCCATCGGCGTCTGCCTCGCTGGTGGCGCGGTGGCTCAGGTGCGCCTCGGCCTCGCCCCCCTCACACGGCTTCGGGCCGACCTCGCCGCCGTCCGGGCCGGGCGGGCGACCCGAATCCCCGTCGACCAGCCGGAGGAGGTCGGCCCCCTGGTGGCGGAACTGAACGCCCTGCTGGAGCAGAACGAGCGCAACCTGGAACGCGCCCGGGGCCACGTCGCCAACCTCGCCCACGGGCTGAAGACACCGCTGGCGACCCTGGCGATGGCGCTCGGCGCCCGCGACCCCGACGGGACGCTCGCCGCGCAGGTCGCCGACATGGACCGCCGGATCCGCCACCATCTGCGCCGGGCGCGCTCGGCCGCCCTGGCCGGACCGGGCCGCGCCCGCACGGCGCTCGCCCCGCGCCTCTCCGACCTGCGCGAGGTGCTGGTGCGGCTGCATGCCGAGCGGCGGCCCGTCATCGCCCTCGATGTCCCGGAGGATCTGACGGTCGCCTGTGAAGGCCAGGATCTCGACGAGATGCTGGGCAACCTCCTCGACAACGCCTGCCGCTGGTGCGCCGGCACCGTCCGAGAGTTTCTGCGGTGCGTGGCGAGACCGGGATCGAGATCCGCGTCGAGGATGACGGGCCGGGCCTCGCGCCGGAGGAGGCGGTCGCGATGCTGGAACGGGGCCGGCGCCTCGACGAGGGCATCCCGGGAGACGGGTTCGGGCTGCCGATCACCCTGGAACTCGCCGAACTCTACGGCGGCATCCTCACCCTCGGCCGTTCGGACATGGGCGGCCTGCGGGCGACCCTGCGGCTGCCGGGATGACGCCGGTCGCCCCGAGGGGGCGGAGGACCGCCGGGCCTCAGCCCGACGCGTCGGAGACCGTGCCCAGGGCCGAGAGCGTCACGCCGTCGCTGCCGATGTCGGCACCGCCGTAGCCCAGCATCCGCGCGAGTTGCGCCCGCGCCCGCCAGACCCGGCTCTTGGCGGTGCCGATCTGGCACTCCATCACCGCGGCGGCCTCCTCGTAGCTGAGGTTCTCGATGCCCACGAGGACGAGGGCCTCGCGCATCACCGGAGCCAGCCGGTCGAGGGCGGCGCGCACGTCCTGCAGGTCGAGATGCCCGCCCTGTTCCGGGGCGGCGGCGAGGCGGCCGGCATAGTCGCCGTCGCTGTCCGAGACCTCCCGGGTCTGCCGGCGGTGGCGGCTGTAGAAGACGTTCCGGAGGATCGTGAACAGCCACGCTTCGAGATTCGTGCCGGGTTCGAAGCCCCCGCGCCCCCGCCAGGCCCGGAGGAGGGCGTCCTGCACGAGGTCGTCGGCGGCGGCCGGCTCCCGGGCGAGGGACAGGGCGAAGCGTCGCAGGGCCGGCACGCTGGCGAGCAGGCCCGTGCGAAAGGCCGCCTCGTCCGCCGCCCCGAGGCCGGTGGACCGGCCCAACGCCTTGTCGAGACGGGTCAGCAGTTCGGCGAATCGATCCGGCTCCCGAAGCCCGTCCTCCTCGTAGGCGGATCGCAGGAGGGCGCCGAGATGCCGCCTTATGGAATCGGGGAGGGCAGCAGGTCCTGCCTCGCCGTCGATGGTCGCTTCGTCAGGCTCAGTCATCAGGTCCGCAAGCAAGCGGCGCGAACGGATCGCCCGCGTCTGGCGGAAAGCTTGTCACCCGTGGGAACGCGGGACGCCGCAACATGCGTTAAGCCCCTCCTCGATCCGCCACCGTCGAGGCGTTGCGCCGCGCAGGCTCCCCGGGGGAAAGCCTGTCTTTTCCGGGATTTCGGCCGGACATGTCTCAAACGGTCCGGTCCCCGCGAGCGCCGCGAAACCGGGGAGGGATCGGGCCTCGTCCGACCCCCTCCGGTCAGATGCTCACGATCCGATGCCGGCGCGGACATAGCCGTAGGAGATGAGCTGCCCGCGCTCGCGGATCACCATCTCGGCATGGTCGAGGTCGGACAGCGCGTCCTGCGCGAGCCGGACGAGGGCGGCCCACCGGTCGTTGCCCGCATCCTGCAGGTAGGCGAGGGCGACGCTCTCGGCCTCCGTCGGCGTCCATGGCTCCACAGGTGACTTGATCGCAGGCGCTGGCATCCGGCTCGCTCCTCTCTAGAACGTATCATGAACAAATCGGAGCGCGGCCTTCGGTTCAAGCTCAACCGTCGGGCGCGGACGGATCGCGGTGGAGCGCTGTGGATTGTTGGGAGAAAGACGAGTGCCGACGCGGCTTTACAAGTTCCACTGCGCCGGCCCCGAGGACGCGGTCATCGATCTGCGCGGCTGTCGGCTCCCGACCCTGGCGCAGGTGCGCGCCCATGCCGACCGGGTCGCCCTGGCGCTGATGGAGGGAGGGATGCCGACTGGACCCGCTGGATCGTGGATGTCCACGACGCCCAGGGCCGGCGGGTGCTCGTCCGCCCATTCACCGCGGTGCGGATCGGGTCCGAGCGGAGGGCGTGACGCGATTTCACTGGAAAGGAAAGAGAGAAGACCATGGCATTCAAGCCGAAATCCGCCGCCGAGACGAAGGCGCGGGACCTCGGGCTGGCCCTCGCCCGCCTCGCGGAGGGCGAGGGGACGCCGGCCTCGATCGGGGTCGATCGCCTCAGGGCGGCCAACCCGCGGCTCACGCCGCAGGCCGTCGGGCTGATGTTGCGCAAGGAGCGGGGCATCGTCGAGGCGACCCTGGCCGAACGAGGCCTCGCCCTGGGCGACTATGCCGACCAGGGCCCCGGCCGTGGCATGGAGTTCACGATCGAGGAGGCATCCTGAGGGTCCGCCGGACGGGCAGGTCCCGGGCGGAAGGGGACGGCTCGCCAGGATCCGGGGCATCGCCCTGCACCGGAGCCCGACACGGCTCGGCGCAGGACGATGCGGCTTGGTCCGGGCGCCGGCCGCTCGGCCCCGCCCCGATCCGATCACGGGGCGGGGGAGCATCCGATCTCACCAGCGCAGGCCGATACGCAACGCGACCCGGGGAGAGGATGCCGGCATTCCGGTGAATCGGACGTGCCCCGCGCCCGCGACGGACAATCCCGGAAGGGGACAGTGGACCGTTCCCTCCTCACGATGTAGAATGATCGCGAGGTTGATGACCGGTTCGTAATAACGTTTCAGGACCCGGGGGCGGTACCCGGCGCCTCCACCAGAAGCGTCCTGCCCCGGAGACCGTCCGGGGGCGAGAGCCCGATCGATGGGCCCTCCGCAACCAGGGCGCTTCTGCTGGGGGCGAAATAGGATCGACTGGACGGTAAAGGGACCGCGAGTTCTGCACTGCTTCGGCAGGGTAAGATGCGGCTTTCGGTAAGGACTCGACCGGTTCGGCGCAGGCAACCCCTGTTCCGGGCACCTGACCAAAACTCTAAATGCCAACGACAACGTCGGCATGGAGATGCGCCTCGCGGCGTAATCTTCCGGGGCGTGGGCACGCCTAGCAACAGAACCCAGGGCTTCGGCCCTGGGGCCCGCTTCATTCCCCCTTCCAAAATCTTTCTTTCGCAGCGGACTGCCGGCCGGCGGAATGCGTCTGCGCATGGCGCCGTGGATCGCCCGCGCGGCGATCCTGCGCGCGCGTCACCGCACCGCGAGAGATGCAGGACGAACGACAAACGGCCAGCCGGGTGCTGGCAACGGTCTGTGATGTCGTAGGAAGGGATGTAACTGGCGCGGGCGACGGGGCTCGAACCCGCGACCTCCGGCGTGACAGGCCGGCACTCTAACCAACTGAGCTACGCCCGCGCGGGCGGCCGCTGCTGAGCACCTCAGTGCTGCGCGACGAGGCGGGGTTTATGGGGGGTGGGCCTGACTGTCAAGCGCGACTCGCGCGGGAAATTCAACCGGCGATGAGATTCCGGATCCGGCGGTCCCCCGGGCCCTGAAATCCCCGGTTGTCGCTGGGACGCCGTGCCGCCTGTGCGGATCTGTCGAGTTGCGCCGCGGGGACCCGCTTCCCCATCTGCCATGCAGAGGGCGCGGTTTGTGCGACGCGGAACGCCCATTGTCATGGGGCGGCGCGTCGACTAAGCCACGCCCGAACGTATCCTGGCATAAGAACAATTCCACCGGGGGAGCCGGTCCGGCCTCGCGCCGCACACGCCCCTCGTCTCGCGAGGCTCGGGCATGACCGGACTGCTGGCGGATTATCTGCCGCTCATCGTGTTCATCGGCGTGGCGCTGTTCATCGCCACCGCGCTGCTGGTGGTTCCCTTCCTGGTGGCCTTCAAGGCGCCGGATCCGGAAAAGCTCTCCGCCTACGAGTGCGGCTTCAACGCCTTCGACGATGCGCGCATGAAGTTCGACGTGCGCTTCTACCTCGTGGCGATCCTGTTCATCATCTTCGACCTCGAAGTCGCGTTCCTGTTCCCCTGGGCGATCACCTTCGGGGAACTCGGCTGGTACGGCTTCTGGTCGATGATGGTCTTCCTCGGCGTCCTGACCGTCGGCTTCGTCTACGAGTGGCGCAAGGGCGCCCTCGAGTGGGACTGAGCGACGCGAGCACCGAGACCGTACTGTATTCGGCGCGAATGGCCTGATCACCGCGGGCCGGTCCGGCGATCGCGCCTCAGCCCAAGGGAATCATCGATCCGAATACCGGTCGCCCGATCGGCGCGGACGATCCGACCTTCCTGTCGATCAGCGACGAGCTGGCGGATCGCGGCTTCCTGCTGACCAGCGCCGACGAGCTCATCAACTGGGCCCGCACCGGCTCGCTGATGTGGATGACCTTCGGCCTCGCCTGCTGCGCGGTCGAGATGATCCACGTCAACATGCCGCGCTACGATCTGGAGCGGTTCGGCGCCGCACCGCGCGCCTCGCCGCGCCAGTCGACGTGATGATCGTCGCCGGCACGCTGTGCAACAAGATGGCGCCGGCGCTGCGCAAGGTCTACGACCAGATGCCGGAGCCCCGCTACGTCATCTCGATGGGCTCCTGCGCCAACGGCGGCGGCTACTACCACTACTCCTATTCGGTGGTGCGCGGCTGCGACCGGGTGGTGCCGGTGGACATCTACGTGCCCGGCTGCCCGCCGACCGCCGAGGCGCTGCTCTACGGCATCATGCAGCTTGCAGCGGAAGATCCGCCGCGGACATCGATCGAGCGCTGACCCGCCTATGCCGCGCCGGCCCGTGCTCGAACCGCTGCCGACGATCGATCGCCGGGTCGGCGCTGGATCGCCCCGACGCCCTGCGGACGATGGCGAGCGCGTCACGATCGCCGCCCGGACCTGGTCGCTGCCGGCGGGGCAGCCGCGTCCCGCGACGGCTGGCGCGTGCGCGCGCGACGCCGCTGGAATATCAGCAGCCCGGGAGATCGCGGGGTCGATTATCCCGACCGGCATCGAGCGGTTCGCGGTCCTATTGCCTCCTACCTGCGCGACGAGGCCGCGTGCATTCGGCGACCGACGAGGATCGACCGGTGCCGTCCGTCACCGGGGTCGACTATCCTCGAGCGCGAGGTCTACGATCTGTACGGGCGCGAAGCGGCAATCCTTCGCCGTGGTCTACGGCTTTCGCGGCCATCCGCTGCGCGCTGCGCCGCCGGCTTCGTCCCGCGCTATCCGCGTCCAAGGTGCATCACCGACGAGGCGACGCCGGTGCCGTCGGTCACCGATCTTCCCCGGTCGCCAACTGGCTGGAGCGCGAGGCCTACGACCTGTACGGCGTCCTGTTCTCGGGCCATCCCGACCTGCGCCGCTTGCTGACCGATTACGGGTTCGAGGGCCACCCCCTGCGCAAGGACTTCCCGCTCACCGGCTTCGTCGAGGTCCGCTACGACCAGGACGAGGGCCGCGTGGTCTACGAGCCGGTCCAGCTGACGCAGGAATTCCGGAACTTCGACTTCCTCTCGCCGTGGGAGGGCGACGCGTCGCCGTGCGCCCCGGGGGCAGAACCAGAAGAAGGCCCGCCGACGCGGCGACCGGGTCGAATATCGTGAGCGGAACACGACACCGGAACGACCCGACGATCCGGCGACGTCAGATCCAGAACTACACGATCAACTTCGGGCCGCAGCACCCGGCGGCGCACGGCGTGCTGCGCCTCGTGCTCGAACTCGACGGCGAGGTGGTCGAGCGCGTGGATCCGCATATCGGCCTGCTCCACCGGGGCACCGAGAAGCTGATCGAGCACAAGACCTACGTCCAGGCGACGCCCTATTTCGACCGGCTCGACTACGTGTCGCCGATGAACCAGGAGCACGCCTTCTGCCTCGCGATCGAGAAGCTCGCGGGCATCGAGGTGCCGCGCCGCGCAGTATCTGCGATCCGCGTGCTCTTCGCCGAGCGAGATCGGCGCATCCTGAACCACATGCTCAACCTCGGCAGCCACGTCATGG
Source organism: Vaccinium macrocarpon (assembly GCA_022606695.1). Lineage (NCBI taxonomy): Eukaryota > Viridiplantae > Streptophyta > Magnoliopsida > Ericales > Ericaceae > Vaccinium > Vaccinium macrocarpon. The sequence continues at coordinate 4,410,443 of JAHRBK010000011.1, read as the reverse complement.
ACGTCGGCGCGATGACGCCCCGAACCTGGGGCTTCGAGGAGCGCGAGAAGCTGATGGGCTTCTACGAGCGGGCCTCCGGCGCCCGGCTCCATGCCAACTACTTCCGGCCGGGCGGCGTCCATCAGGACCTGCCGCCGAAGCTGCTCGACCGACATCGCCGACTGGCTCGACACGCGGCTGCCGCGGCTGTTCGAGGATGCGATCAGCCTCGTCGCCGACAACCGCATCTTCAAGCAGCGCAACGTCGACATCGGCGACGTCAGCCGCGACGACGCGATCGCCTGGGGCTTCTCCGGCCCGATGATCCGCGCGCGCCGGGCTGCCCTGGGACCTGCGCAAGTCGCAGCCCTACGACGCGTACGCGAAGATGCACTTCGACGTGCCGGTGGGGACGCGTGGCGACTGCTACGACCGCTTCATGGTGCGCGTGGAGGAGGTCCGCCAGTCCGCGCGGATCATGAAGCAGTGCCTGTCCGAGATGCCGGAGGGGCCGATCGCCAGCCTCGACCGCAAGGTGGTGCCGCCCAAGCGCGCCGAGATGAAGCGCTCGATGGAGGCGCTGATCCACCACTTCAAGCTCTACACCGAGGGCTTCCACGTGCCCGCCGGCGAGGTCTACGCCGCGACCGAGGCCCCAAGGGCGAGTTCGGCGTCTATCTCGTGTCGGACGGCACCAACAAGCCGTACCGCTGCAAGATCCGGCCGACCGCGTTCTCCCACCTCCAGGCGATGGACTTCATGAGCCGCGGGCACATGCTGGCGGACACGACGGCGATCCTGGGCGCGATGGACATCGTGTTCGGGGAGTGCGACCGGTGATGGGACGGGGCAGCGATGGCCCGACGCCCCGCGACTCGCCCGCGGCCGAGAGTCGCGGCAGCCGCGGGCGAACCGCCTTCACCCCCGAGGAACGGCGCGGAAGAAGCCAAGCGCCAGATCGCAAGATCCGGGGGGGGCGGAGGCATCCTGCACGTCATCCCGCTCCTGTGGCGCGCCGAGGCGACCTGCGAAAAAATGGCGTTGAGATCCGAAGGGCGGATCGACGCGATGGCGCGCCGAACTCGGCATGCCGAGATCCGCGCCTGCTCGACCGGTCGCGACCTTCTACACGATGTTCGCCCTGGAGCCGGTGGGCCGGTTCTGGCCCCGCAGCTCTGCGGCACGGTGCGCCCTGCGATTCCTGCGGAGATCCTCGACATGCCCTCGCCGCGTTGATGGAGGTCGCGACCTTCTACACCCGCCCAACCTGGCGCCGGTCGGACGGCATGTTCATCCTGGCTCGCGGCGAGTGCCGGGGCCTGCTGCAATGCGCCGATGGTGCAGATCGCGGCGACGACGCCGGGACCTGACGCCCGCGCTGGGCCGGCGACGCCGATGTGCGGCCTCGCGCATGACGCCTGGCTGGAAGGGGGGCTCGCCGCCGGGCGCCCGCGCGCAGCGCCGCGCCGCACGGGCGCCTCGACAGATCAGCGACGAGGTGAGGACGGGACGCGCGAGAACGCGCGCGTGGCTGCTCGTGCGATGGCTCGCGGGCCGGCCGCCGCCAGATGGCGCAGATCGCACGCGCGTGTACGAGGTCGCGACCTCTACCTCCTGACGATGTTCGACCGCCGCCGTCGGCAAGACCGGACGAGGTCTGCGGCACGACGCCGTGCATGCACCGCGGCAGCGACGGATGCTGGCGGATGCAAGACCGTCCGGCGCGAGGTGAAGGGCCGCACCGACGCCCGACGCCCAGCCGCCCGCCGACGGACGAGCCGGAGAAGCCTGAGCGCCGGCGCCGACGCGCCCATGGTGGAAGCCGCGAACGACGGCAATTACGAGGATCGCCCGGGCACGGTGCGATGCCGACGCCTGATCCCCGCTGCGCGCGGCGCCGAGGGCTCGTCATCGCCGGGCCACGACCGGGCGGCGCGAAGCCCCGGCGGGCGCCCGGACGACCCCGCTGCCGCCGGTGGACGCCATGGTGACTATCGCGACCGGTGCGCAAAGGCCGCCGACGCGGGGGAAGGAGGCGACGCGCGATGCTCGCCGACAAGGACCGCATCTTCACCAACCTGTACGGCTTCCAGTCGTGGCACCTCGACGCGGCGCGGGTGCGCGGCGATTGGGACGACACCGCGGCGCTGATGGCGCGCGGGCAGGACGCGATCATCGACACGATCAAGGCGTCGGGGCTGCGCGGCCGCGGCGGCGCGGGCTTCCCGACCGGCACCAAATGGTCGTTTCATGCCCAGAAGCCGACGCCGGAGCCGGCCGGCGAACTTCCTCGTCATCAACGCCGACGAGTCGGAGCCCGGCAGCTGCAAGGACCGCGAGATCATCCGCCACGATCCGCACAAGCTGATCGAGGGCGCGCTGATCGCAGGCTATGCGATGCGCGCGCGCGCCGCCTATATCTACATTCGCGGCGAATATATCCGCGAGGCGGAAGTGCTGTTCGCGGCGATCGCCGAGGCTTACGAGGCGGGGCTGATCGGCAAGAACGCGTGCGGCTCGGGCTACGATTTCGACGTCTTCGTCCACCGCGGCGCCGGCGCCTATATCTGCGGCGAAGAGACCGCGATGCTCGAGAGCCTGGAGGGCAAGAAGGGCCAGCCGCGGCTCAAGCCGCCGTTCCCGGCGGGTGCGGGGCTCTACGGCTGCCCGACGACGGTCAACAACGTCGAGTCGATCGCGGTCGCGCCGACCATCCTGCGCCGCGGCGCGGAGTGGTTCGCGGGCCTCGGCGGCAAGAACAACACCGGCACCAAGCTCTTTCGTCTCAGCGGCATGTGAACAAGCCCTGCGTGGTCGAGGAGGCGATGAGCATCACCTTCCGCGAGCTGATCGAGACGCATTGCGGCGGCATCCGCGGCGGCTGGGACAATCTGCTGGCGGTGATCCCGGGCGGCTCGTCGGTGCCGCTGGTGCCGGCCGAGCGAGATCATCGACGCCCGATGGACTTCGACGGGCTGCGGAACGTCGGCTCGGGCCTCGGCACCGCGGCGGTGATCGTCATGGACAAGTCGACCGACATCGTCCGCGCGATCAGCCGCATCAGCTATTTCTACAAGCACGAGAGCTGCGGCCAGTGCACGCCGTGCCGCGAGGGCACCGGCTGGATGTGGCGCGTGATGGAGCGGCTGCGCACCGGCGACGCCGAGATCGCCGAGATCGACATGCTGCAGCAGGTGACGAAGCAGGTCGAGGGCCACTCGATCTGCGCGCTGGGCGACGCGGCGGCGTGGCCGATCCAGGGCCTGATCAAGCATTTCCGCCCCGAGATCGAGAGCGGATCGACCGCGCCGAACCCGCATCCCGCCAACCCGCATTCCGATCCGGTGCCGACGGAGATGATGACGACCGATGACGTGCGGAATTGTGCCAGCCCGCAGCCTGATCCGAGCGTTTGCGACGCATCCATCCGAACGGTCCCGCAGCCCAAGGTCGCCGGCCGGCTGGATGATCTCCTCGACCGGGACCTCAGAGGTCGAGGTTCGAACCGCAGGGAGCCACGGATCCGATGATGACCAAAATCCGTGACGGACGCGGCGATGTCCCGGCAAGGAGGCCTGCGATCGGCGGGCGCCGAGATCCCGCGCTTCTGCTACCACGAGCGGCTGTCGATCGCCGGCAATTGCCGCATGTGCCTGGTCGAGGTGAAGCCCGGGCCGCCCAAGCCGCAGGCGTCATGCGCGCTCCCCGCCGCCGACAACCAGGAGGTCTTCACCACCACGCCGATGGTCAAGAATGCCCGCGAGGGCATCATGGAGTTCCTGCTCATCAACCACCCGCTCGACTGCCCGATCTGCGACCAGGGCGGCGAGTGCGACCTGCAGGACCAGGCGATGGCCTACGGCGCGGCCACTCGCGCTATGACGAGAACAAGCGCGCGGTGACCGAGAAATATATGGGTCCGATCGTCAAGACGATCATGACCCGCTGCATCCAGTGCACGCGCTGCGTCCGCTTCGCCGAGGAGGTGGCCGGCGTCGAGGAGATCGGCGCGATCTATCGCGGCGAGGACATGCAGATCACGACCTATCTCGAGCAGGCGGTGACCAAGAGCGAGCTGTCGGGCAACGTCGTCGACCTGTGCCCGGTCGGCGCGCTGACCAGCAAGCCGTACGCCTTCGAGGCGCGGCCGTGGGAGCTGAGGAAGACGCTGACGATCGACGTGATGGACGCGGTCGGCACCAACATCCGCGCTCGACAGCCGCGGGCGGCAGGTGCTGCGCTGCGTGCCGCGGATCAACGAGGACGTGAACGAGGAGTGGGCGACCGACAAGACGCGCCACGCGATCGACGGGCTGGTGCGGCGGCGGCTCGACCGGCCGTATATCCGCGCGAGAACGGCAAGCTGCAGCCGGCGAGCCTGGGACGAGGCGTTCGCGGCGATCGCGGCGGTCGACCATGGCGGTAGCGTCGCCGCCGTGGCGGGCGACCTCGTCGATTGCGAGACGATGTTCGCGGCCAAGGCGCTGGTGCCGCGCTGGGCGGCTCGCCCAACCTCGAGGGCCGGCAGACGGGCATGGACCTATGACACGTCGAGCCTCGGCCGCGGTCAACTTCAACAACACCATCGCCGGGATCGAGGCGGCGGACGCGATCCTGCTGGTCGGCACCAATCTGCGCTGGGAAGCGCCGCTGGTGAACACGCGCATCCGCAAGGCGATCAAGAAGGCGCCGCGCGGTCGGCGCGATCGGCGCCGGAGACCGACCTGACCTATCCGGTCCAATGGCTCGGCGACGATCTGTCGCTGCTGGGCGATCTGCCGCCACCACGGCGACGGCGACGCGTTCGGCAAGGCGAAGGCGCCGGTGGTGATCGTCGGCGGCGGCGGCGCGCGCTGAACAAGCGGCGCTGGGGCCGCCGCCGCCAAGCTGGTCGCCCAGAGGACCTCGGGCCGTGGCCGGAGGGCGGCTGGGAACGGCTTCAACGTCGTCCACATGGCGGCGGCCGCGCGGCGCGGGCTGATGCTCGGCTATGCCGGGGAAGGCGGCCTCGACCGCCGCGCCGATCGCGCGACGGCGAAGCTGACCTTCCTCCTCGGCGCGGACGAGGTCGATTTCGCCCGCGTCGGCGGGTTCAAGGTCTATGTCGGCACCCACGGCGACCGCGGCGCGGCGGCGGCCGACGTGGTGCCTGCCGGGGCGCGGCCTATGCCGAGAAGGCCGGGACCTACGTCAACCTCGAAGGCCGGGTCCAGCGCGGCGAGCGCGCGGTGTTCGCGCCGGGCGACGCGCGCGAGGACTGGGCGATCCTGCGCGCGCTGTCGGACGTGCTCGGCGTGCGCTGCCGTTCGACACGCCTGGCGGCGCTGCGCGCGATGCGCTGTACGCGGGCCGTGCCGCATTTCGCGCCGACCGGGCCTGGTGCCGGTTCGGGCGACGGAACCCGCCGCGCCGTCGCGCGACCGGCGGCGCGGGGGCGGACGGATCGGCGGCCGCTATCCCCGATCGGCGGACTTCTACCTCACCAACCCCATCGCCCGCGCCAGCCCGACGATGCAGAATGCTGCTCGGCCGAACTGCTCCACGGCGCGACCTATTTGCGGAGGCGGCGGAATGACCGACTGGTTCACCGACCCATCGCGCTCCTCGGGCCGTGCGCCTGGTTCGTCGCGACGATCATCGGCATCCTCGTCATCGCGCTGCCGCTGATGCTGGCGGTGGCGATGATCATCTATGCCGACCGCAAGATCTGGGCGGCGATGGCGCTCCGCCGCGGGCCCAACGTCGTCGGGCCGTTCGGGGGACTGCTCCAGTCGTTCGCCGACGGGCTCTCAAGTTCCTGCAGGAGGAGCCGATCATCCCGGCGGGCGCCAACAAGGGCGTGTTCCTGCTGGCGCCGATCATCACCTTCACGGTGGCGCTGATCGTCTGGGCGGTGATCCCGTTCCAGGCCGGGCGGTGCTCGCCGACATCAACGTCGGCATGCTCTACGTCTCGCCGCCTCGTCGCTCGGCGTCTATGGCGTGATCCTGTCGGGCTGGGCGTCGAACTCGAAATACCCCTTCCTCGGCGGCGCGCGCCCGGCGGCGCAGATGGTCAGCTACGAGGTCGCGATCGGCTTCGTGCTGATCTCGGTGGTGCTGTGGTCGGGCTCGCTTCAACCTGTCGCGACATCGTCGCGGCGCAGGACGCCAGCGCTCGGCCTGGCTTCAACTGGTACTGGCTGCCGCTGCTGTTCCCGATGGCGGTGGTGTTCTTCATCTCGGCGCTGGCCGAGACGCACCGCGCGCCCTTCGACCTGACCGAGGCGGAGAGCGAGATCGTCGCAGGCTACCAGACCGAATATTCGTCGATGAGCTTCGCGCTGTTCTGGCTCGGCGAATATGCCAACGTGCTGCTGATGTGCGCGCTCAACGCGACGCTGTTCTGGGGCGGCTGGCTGCCGCCGCTCAACATTCGCGCCCTTCACCTGGGTGCCGGGCGTCATCTGGCTTTTGCTCAAGATGCTCGGCTTCTTCTTCGTGTTCAGCTGGGTCAAGGCGACGGTGCCGCGCTACCGCTACGACCAGCTGATGCGGCTGGGCTGGAAGGTGTTCCTGCCGCTGTCGCTGTTCTGGGTCGTTCCTCGTCGTCGGGCGTGCGTTTCACCGGGTCATGGGCGTGGTTGCTGGCGCGGGGCTTATCTGATGCGCGTTCGGAGATCCGCCGTGAAGCCGTCGACCCCGCTCACCTCGCCGCCAAGTCAACTTCGTTCCTGTGGGAGTTCGTGAAGGCGCACGCCTGACGATGCGCTATTTCTTCAAGCCCAAGGCGACGATCAACTACCCGTTCGAGAAGAACCCGCTCAGCCCCGCGCTTCCGCGGCGAGCATGCGCTGCGCCGCTATCCCAACGGCGAGGAGCGCTGCATCGCGTGCAAGCTGTGCGAGGCGGTCTGCCCGGCGCAGGCGATCACCATCGAGGCCGAGCCGCGCGCGACGACGGCACGCGCCGCACGACGCGCTACGACATCGACATGACCAAGTGCATCTATTGCGGGCTGTGCCAGAGGCGTGCCCGGTGGACGCGATCGTCGAGGGGCCGAACTACGAATTCTCGACCGAGACGCGCGAGGAGCTGATCTACGACAAGGCCAAGCTGCTCGACAACGGCGACCGCTGGGAGAGCGTGATCGCCGCGAACCTTGCCGCCGATGCGCCCTACCGTTAATGCGCCCCCCGCGCGCGCCGCGATGATTCACCGAAAGGGGCCGCCACGCCGATTTGATCCAGGCATGATCGCGACCGTCTTTTCTACCTGTTCGCCGCCGTCGGCGATCGCCTCGGCCTTCATGATGATCGCGGCCCGCGCAACCGTCCATTCCGGTGCTGTTCCTGATCCTGGCCTTCTTCAACGCGGCGGGGCTGATGGTGCTGGTGGGCGCCGAGTTCATCGCGATGCTGCTCGTCATCGTCTATGTCGGCGCGGTCGCGGTGCTGTTCCTGTTCGTCGTCATGATGCTCGACGTCGACGTCGCGGTGCGCGCCAGGGCTTCCGCGCTACCTGCCGCTCGGCCTGGCGGTCGCGGTGGCGATCGCGGCGGAGGAGATCTCGGCGTCGTCGGCGGCGCTGGACGCGCGGGCGGCGTCACGCGCGCGCTCGCGCGGCGCCGATCGCCGGACGGCGTGCCCAACATCCAGGCGCTCGGCGACCTGCTCTACACGCGCTACGTCTTCTTCTTTCGAGGCGCGGGCCTCATCCTGCTGGTCGCGATGATCGGCGCGATCGTGCTGACGCTGCGCCCCGACCGCGAGCGCGACGCGCAGAACGCGCGACCGCAGAACGCCAGCATCAGCCGCAAGGTGTGCCGCGCGCGCCGGCCTGCCGCGGCGGCCGGGCGCCCGGTCGCAGGATCCACGCGCACGTCCGGGCCGACGGCCGACCGGCGGGCCCGGGGCCGGGCTCAGGGGAGCGGCTGATCGGCCTCACCCATTATCTCACCGTCGCGGCGATCCTGTTCACGCTCGGCGTGCTCGGGCATCATCATCAACCGCAAGAACCTCATCGTCATCCTGATGGCGGTCGAGCTGATCCTGCTCGCGGTCAACATCAACCTCGTCGCCTTCTCGGCGCATCTGCACGACCTCACCGGCCAGGTGTTCGCGATGTTCGTGCTGACGGTCGCGGCGGGCGAGGCGGCGATCGGCCTCGCCATCCTGGTGGTCTTCTTCCGTGGCCGCGGCACGATCGCGGTCGACGACGTCAACCGGATGAAGGGGTGAGCGTCCGCGTGATGATCCGTCTTCATCGTCTTCCTGCCGCTGCTCGGCGCCGCCATCGCGGCCGGGTTCGGCAACAACGCGATCGGCCACGTTGCCGACCAATACGTCACCACCGGCGCGCTGTTCGGGCGCGTCTCCTGCGCGCTGGCCTGGATCGATCTTCACGGTTCCTCGTTCGGCGCCGGGCGGCGTGTTCCTCGGCGGACGCGAGCGTCACGTGCCGGTCGCCAACTGGTTCACCGTCGGCGACCTGCAGGTCGACTGGGCGCTGCGCGTCGACACGCTGACGGCGGTGATGCTGGTCGTCATCACCAGCGTCTCGGCGCTCGTCCACCTCTATAGCTGGGGCTACATGGAGGAGGATCCGCACCAGCCGCGCTTCTTCGCCTACCTGTCGCTGTTCACCTTCGCCATGCTGATGCTGGTGACGGCGGACAACCTCGTCCAGATGTTCTTCGGCTGGGAGGGCGTCGGCCTCGCCTCCTACCTGCTGATCGGCTTCTGGTTCCAGAAGCCCTCGGCCAACGCCGCCGCGATCAAGGCGTTCGTCGTCAACCGCGTCGGCGATTTCGGCTTCATGCTCGGCATCTTCCTGGTCTTCGCGCTGTTCGGCACCGGTCGTCGATCCCGGCGATCTTCGCGGCGCGCCGCGCGCTCGTCGGCGGGCACCGACCATCGGCTTCGGCCTCGACGCCGACGCGATGACGCTGCTGTGCCTGCTGCTGTTCGTCGGCGCGATGGGCAAGTCGGCGCAGTTCCTGCTCCACACCTGGCTGCCGGACGCGATGGAGGGCCCGACCCCGGTCTCGGCGCTGATCCACGCCGCCACGATGGTGACGGCCGGCGTGTTCATGGTGTGCCGCCTGTCGCCGATGTTCGAGACGTCGCCCGACGGCGCTGACCGTCGTGATCGTCATCGGCGGCGGCGACCTGCTTCTTCGCGGCCACGATCGGCCTCGTGCAGAACGACATCAAGCGCGTCATCGCCTATTCGACCTGCTCGCAGCTCGGCTACATGTTCGTGGCGCTCGGCGTCGGCGCCTATTCGGCGCGGCGTGTTCCACCTCTTCACCCACGCCTTCTTCAAGGCGCTGCTGTTCCTCGGCGCCGGCTCGGTCATCCACGCGATGCACCACGAGCAGGACATGCGCAACATGGGCGGCCTGCGGACCAAGATCCCCTTCACCTTCTGGATGATGGTGATCGGCACGCTGGCGATCACCGGCGTCCCCTTCATCCCCGGCTATTATTCGGCAAGGACGCCATCATCGCGGGCGCCTAGGCGCGATCATCGGCCGGGCCTGCGGCTGGCCTGGCCCTGGTTCGTCGGCGTGTTCGTCGCGCTGCTGACCTCGTTCTATTCCTGGCGCCTGATGTTCCTGACCTTCTTCGGCACCCGGCCGCGCTGGGCCGCGTCGGCGCAGCCATCCAGCACGCGCCGCACGTCGCCCATGGCCATGGCCCACGAGGCCGACCATGGCGCAGGCCATCACGCCGCCGGCGCGGCGCAACGCCATCCACCAGGCGACGGACGATCCGGCCGGAGCACCACGGCCCCGCGGCACGGACGACCCGCACGGCCACGGCGGCGGCCTACCATCCGCACGAGAGCCCGATGGTGATGCTGATCCCGCTGGCGTCCTGTCGCTTCGGCGCGGTGTTCGCCGGCCTGGTGTTCCACCCACCTTCTTCATCGGCGAGGGGCGGGCGAGCGGTTCTGGGGGGAGGCGCGCTCGCGCACGAGCCCACCAACCACGCATCGAGGAGATCCAGAACGTTCCGGTGCTGGTGGCGCTGTCGCCGACGATGATGCTGGTGCTGGGCTTCGTCGTCGCCTGGTACGCCTATCTCCGCAGCCCGACGCCCGGCGGCGCTGGGCCGAGCCAACCGGCCGTCTACCGCTTCCTGCTCAACAAATGGTATTTCGACGAGCTGTACCACCTGATCTTCGTCCGCCCGGCCTTCGCGGCTCGGCCGCCTGTTCTGGCACGGCGGCGACGAGGGCGATCATCGACCGGTTCGGGCCCAACGGCGTCGCCGCCCGGTGTGGTGGACGCACCCGCCGGGTGGTCCGGCTCCAGACCGGCTATGTCTATTCCTACGCCTTCGTCATGCTGATCGGCGTCGCCGGCGGCGGTCACCTGGTATCTGATGATGGGGGATGACGGGATGTTCGGCGGCCTCCTTGTCGGGCCTCATGCGCGCGTCCCCGCTCGGCCTCGGCATCCTCGGTTCATCCCTGTTCCGCGGGGCGACGGCGAGGCGACGCTGGCGCAACGCTCGCTGGGCGGCGCTCGACGCCACCGATCACCTTCGTGCTCGGCATCGTGGCCTGGGGCCGCGCTACGACATCGGCGGCGCGCGGCCTGGCAGTTCGTCGAGAGCCATGCCTGGCTCGGCGGCGGCCTGGGATCTCGGCATCGACGGCTTCTCCATGCCGCTGCTCATCCTGCTCACCGTGTTCCTGATGCCGATCTGCATCGGCGCGAGCGTGGCGGGCGATCCACGACGCGGGTGCCCGAATACATGATCGCCTTCCTGGTGACTCGAGACGCTGATGATCGGCACCTTCGCCGGCCCTCGACCTCGTGCTGTTCTACCTGTTCTTCGAGGCCGGCCTGATCCCGATGTTCCTCATCATCGGCATCTGGGGCGGCGTGAACCGCATCTACGCGAGCTACAAGTTCTTCCTCTACACGCTGCTCGGCTCGCTGCTGATGCTGCTGGCCATCGCGATGATGTACATGGCGCACGGCCGGCACCACCGACATCCCGGACGCTGATGCAGCACCGACTCCCGGTGGGGATGCAATGGTGGCTGTGGCTCGCCTTCTTCGCCTCGTTCGCGGTGAAGATGCCGATGTGGCCGGTCCACACCTGGCTGCCCGACGCGCACGTCGAGGCGCCCACCGCGGGCTCGGTGATCCTGGCCGGCATCCTGCTGAAGCTCGGCGGCTACGGCTTCATCCGCTTCTCCCTGCCGATGTTCCCCGAGGCGTCGCACAGCTTCGCGCCGCTGGTCTTCGCCCTGTCGGTCATCGCGGTCATCTACACCAGCCTCGTCGCGCTGGTGCAGACCGACATGAAGAAGCTGATCGCCTATTCGTCGGTCGCCCACATGGCGATCGTCACCATCGGCCTGTTCGCCCTCAACGAGCAGGGCATCCAGGGCGCCATGTTCCTGATGATCTCCCACGGGATCGTCTCCGGCGCGCTCTTCCTCTGCGTCGGCGTGGTCTACGACCGGATGCACACCCGCGAGATCGCCGCCTATGGCGGCCTCGTGAAGCGCATGCCCCTCTACGCGGCGGCGATGATGGTGTTCACCATGGCCAATGTCGGCCTGCCGGGCACCTCGGGCTTCGTGGGCGAGTTCCTGTCGATGCTCGGCGCCTTCAAGGCGAACCCGACGGTGGCCTTCTTCTCGACCTTCGGCATCATCCTGTCGGCGGGCTACGCCCTCTACCTCTACCGCCGCGTCGTCTTCGGGAAGCTGGAGAAGACCCGAGTGCGCCGCGATCCTCGACCTGTCGACCGCGCGAGAAGATCATCCTGGCCCCGCTCGTCGCCCTGACGATCTACTGGGCGTCATCCCGCACCCGTGCTCGACGATTCGCGCCCTCCACCGAGGCGCTGATGACGGGCATGATGAAGACCGCGCTCGCGGCCGCGGCCCCCGCCGCCGGCGGCAGCGCTGCCGGACCCGCGCTGAGCCCGCCCCGATGCCGACCGACCGTCCCATGCCGTCGATTATTCCATCTCGCCGGTCCTGCCCGAGGTGCCCCTCGGGCTGTCGGGGCGCTCGCGCCTGATGCTCGGCGGTGCGTGGCGGCGGCGAGCGGCCGCGCGCGCGGTCGTGGGCGTCGGCGCCCTGGTGGCGGGCCCTCGTCGCCCTGTTCGCGGTCTGCTTCGCCCACCGGCCGACGGCCGGGCTCACGGCGCCGACGGCGTTCGCCGGACAATTTCTCGGTGGTGATGAAGGCGCTGGCGCTGATCGGCTCGGCTCGGCGGCGGCGATCCTGGCTTCGCGCGCACTTCGGCGCGAGCGGATCCACCGGTTCGAGTATCCGGTGCTGATCCCTGCTGTCGGCCATCGGCATGATGGTGATGGTCTCGGCCGGCGACCTCATCACCCTCTATCTCGGCTTGGAGCTGATGAGCCTCGCCGCCTACGTCATCGCCGCCTTCCACCGCGACGACGACCGGCGCTCCACCGAGGCCGGGCCTGAAGTATTTCGTGCTCGGCGCGCTGTCGTCCGGCATGCTGCTCTACGGCGCCTCGCTGATCTACGGCTTCGCCGGCACGGTCTCGTTCCGCGGCATCGCCAATCTCGGCGCTGGCGATCCAGGCGGGGCGGGCGTCGTCTTCGGCCTCGTGTTCGTGTTCGCCGGCCTCGCCTTCAAGATGTCGGCGGTGCCGTTCCACATGTGGACGCCGGACGTCTACGAGGGCGCGCCGACGCCGGTGACGGCCTTCTTCGCCACCGCGCCCAAGATGGCGGCGGTCGCGATGACGGTGCGGGTCATCATCGGCGGCCTTGCCCGGCATCCCGCGATCTGGCAGCAGATCATCATCTTCATCTCGATCTGCTCCATGCTGCTCGGCTCCTTCGCGGCCATCGGGCAGACCAACTTCAAGCGGCTGATGGCCTATTCGGCCATCGGCAAATATCGGCTTCGCGCTGATCGGCCTCGCCGCCGGCACCGGAGGGGGGCGTCTACGGCGTCGTCATCTACATGATCATCTACCTCGCGATGACGCTCGGCACCTTCGCGATCATCCTGTCGATGCGGCGCGCGGGACGGCGAGTTCGAGTCCATCGACGACCTGTCGGGCCTGTCGCGGACCAATCCCGGCATGGCCTTCTTCCTCGCCATGATCATGTTCTCGCTGGCCGGCATCCCGCCGCTCGCCGGGTTCTTCGCGAAGTTCTACGTCTTCCAGGCCGCCATCCAGGCGAACCTCTCACGCTGGCGGTGATCGGCGTCGTGACCAGCGTGGTCGGCGCCTACTACTACCTGCGCCTCGTCAAGATCATGTACTTCGATGAGCCGAAGGAGCGCTACGAGCCCATGGCCCCGGGCCTGCGGGTGGTGCTCGCCCTGTCCAGCATCGTCGTGATCCTGTTCGTCGTGATCCCCGATCCCCTGCGGGCGGCTGCGGCGAACGCAGCCAAGTCGTTGTTCTAGGGGGTCCTTCTCCGGCATCCGGGGTCCTTTGGTGGGGTCCAACGGGTCGGCCGCGGACGTTCGCAGGGCCCGCCCGTCCCCCAAAAAGGGCTCGCCCGCCGGGATCCCCATGACTTCGGATTGAGATTGGCCTACCGCCTCGGCGAGGCGGCGCGGGCGGCGGGGCACCGGCTCCACGTCCACGACCGCCTCGGTTCCACCAATACGGAAGCCCTGGAACGGGCACGGGCCGGCGAGACCGGGCCGCTCTGGGTGGTCGCGCATCGGCAGGAGGCGGGCCGCGGTCGCCGGGGCAGGAGCTGGTCCTCCCTGCCGGGAAACCTCACCGCCAGCGTGCTTTGGCCTGTGCCGGGGATCGCCGCCGAGAGCCTGGCGCAGCTCGGCTTCGTGGCGGGGGTGGCGCTGGCCGGGGCGATCGGGGCGACCTGCGGCACCCTGCCGGCCTGGGATGGGAACGACCCCGCCCGATCTGTTCGCCTGAAATGGCCGAACGACGTGCTTCTCGCGGGGGCCAAACTCGCGGGGCTGCTCCTGGAGGCGGAGACGCTGCCGGGGGGCCGGCGGGCGGTGGTCATCGGCTTCGGCGTCAACGTCGCCGCCGCGCCGGAGGATCTGCCCGCGAAAGGCTTGCCTGCGACGAGCCTCGCCGCGGCGGGTTACGTCGGCGGCCCGGAAGCGTTACTGGAACATCTCTCCGACCATCTGGCCGCGCAGGCGCGTATCTGGGACGGGGGAGCGAATTTTGCCCGCATCCGCGCGGGCGTGGCTCGCGCGGGCCGCCGGTCTCGGAACCGAGATCGCGGTGGCGAGCGGGGAACGGGTCCTCCGGGGCCGGTTCGACACGATCGACGAGGGGGGGCGGCTCGTGATCCTCGGCCCCGAGAATGCCCGGCATGTCGTGACCGCCGGGGATGTGCACTTTGGAACGGCCGCGACGGCGGCCTGAGTTTGGACGACGACAGATGGCAATGGGACAGGAGGAGCTCGTCTTCCTGCCGCTCGGCGGCGTGGGCGAGATCGGGATGAATGCGGCTCTCTACGGCTTCGGGCCGGTGAAGGGGCGCAAATGGATCATGGTCGATTGCGGGATGGGCTTCGCGGGGGAGGAGGCGATGCCCGGCATCGACCTCATGTTCCCGGACCTCTCCTACATCGAGGAGCGGCGGAAGGACCTCCTGGGGATCTTCATCACCCACGCCCACGAGGATCATATCGGGGCGATCTCCGAACTGTGGACCAAGCTGCGCGTGCCGGTCTACGCCACGCGCTTCGCCAAGAACCTGCTGGAGACCCGCCGCCTCTCGGAGCCGGGTGCCCCGAAGGTGGAACTGCGGGAGGTGAAGCCGGGCAAGCGGCTGACTGTCGGCCCGTTCGACATCGAGTTCGTGCCCGTGTCGCACTCGATCCCCGAGTCGAACGCCGTGGCGATCCGCACCGCCGCCGGCCTCGTGGTCCATACCGGCGACTGGAAGATCGACCCGTCGCCGGTGGCGGGCAACGTGACCTCGCCCGAGGCGTTCACGGCTCTCGGTGACGAGGGCATCCTCGCGCTGATCTGCGATTCCACCAACGTGGTCCGCGAGGGGTTCTCCCCCAGCGAGATCGAGGTCGCGGCCACCCTCAAGGACATCATCGCCGAGGCGCCCCACCGAGTCGCCGTGACCACCTTCGCCTCGAACGTCGCCCGCATCCGGGCGGTGGCGGAGGCGGCTCAGGCCTGCGGCCGCGAGGTGATCGCGGTGGGCCGGGCCATGGACCGGGTGATCGATGTGGCCCGCGAATGCGGCTACCTCGACGGCCTGCCGGATTTCCGCCGCTCGGATTCGTGGAAGAGCCTGCCCCGCGAGAAGGTGGTGGCGCTGCTCACCGGCTCCCAGGGTGAGCCCCGGGCGGCGCTGGCCCGGGTCTCCCGGCGCGACCATCCGGACATCTCCCTCACGGCGGGCGACCGGGTGATCTTCTCCTCCCGGGCGATCCCGGGCAACGAGCGGGATGTCGGCGCGATCATCAACGACCTGATCGAGCAGGGCGTCGAAGTGATCACCGACCGCACCGCCCTGGTCCACGTCTCCGGCCACCCCCGCCGGGACGAGATGGTCGAGATGTACAAATGGACCCGGCCGCAGACGGCGATCCCCGTCCACGGCGAGGCGCTCCACCTCGACGAGCACGCCCGCTTCGCCCGCGCCCAGGGCGTCGGCAACGTGGTGAAGGCCCGCAACGGGTCGCTCATCCGCCTCGCCCCCGGCAAGCCGGAGGTGGTGGAGCACGTGAAGGCCGGGCGCCTGTACAAGGATGGCAACATCCTGATCGACGACAAGGACCGGGCGATCCCCGAGCGGCGCAAGCTGATGCAGGCCGGCCTCGTCTCGGTGGCCATCGCCATCGATGAGGACGGTGTCGTGCTGGGCGAGCCGGCGGTGGACATCATCGGCCTGCCCAACCGCGGCCGCAACGGCGAGGCGCTGATCGACATCGTGGTCGATGCGGTCGGCTCGACGCTCGGCGGCCTGTCTCGGGGCAAGCTCAAGGACTCGGAGGGCGTCGAGAAGAGCGTCGACCGGGCCGTGCGCCAAGCCGTCAACGAGGTGTGGGGCAAGAAGCCCGCCTGCCACGTGCAGGTGGTGGAGGTATAGAGCCTCCTCCCCTTCCCTCCCGGGAGGCCGGAAGTGGGGGTGGCGCAGACCGGACCGATGGGTTCAACTCCGCACCCCCGCCACCCCTGAACTCCTCCCCGCAAAGGGGAGGGGAATAAGAATCACGAGGGAGACACGAACGATGATCGGCCGGCTCAACCATGTGGCCATCGCGGTGCGCGATCTCGACGCCGCCATCGCGACCTACCGCGATACGCTGGGCGCCACGGTGTCCGAGGCGCTGCCGCAGCCCGAGCACGGCGTCACGGTCGTGTTCGTGGAACTGCCCAACAGCAAGGTGGAACTGATGGCGCCGCTCGGCGAGGGCTCGCCCATCGAGGCCTTCGTGGAGCGCAACCCGAACGGGGGCGTCCACCACGTCTGCTACGAGGTGGACGACATCATCGCCGCCCGGGACAGGCTGAAGGCGCAGGGGGCCCGGGTGCTCGGCACCGGGGAGCCGAAGATCGGCGCCCACGGCAAGCCGGTCCTGTTCCTTCACCCCAAGGACTTCCTCGGCACGCTGGTCGAGCTGGAGCAGGTGTGATGCGCCCCGCCGCCCCGCGGCCCGGCCGGGCGGCGATCACCCCCTCACGGACCATGCCATGACGAGGCTGATGCAGGTCTTCGGTCGCTCGACACCCGCGACGGCGGCGGCGGTCGCCCTTCTTGGTGGCGGCCTTCGTCGCGATGGGCGTCGGCCTGTTCAAGCTCACGATCGCCGGCGGTTTCGCCCTCTACTTCGTGATCTGGTGGACGCTGCTCTTCGCGATCCTGCCGATCCGCAAATCAAGCGGAGACGCGGCCCGAGCACATCGTGCCGGGTCAGGATCCCGGCGCGCCCGCCGCGCCGCGCCTGCGGGAGAAGGCGATCTGGACGACCCTGCTCACCGGCGTCGTCTTTCTCGGCGCCCTGGCCGTCTTCCCCCTGGCCGGGCTGTAATCGGGACGCGTTGACAGCGCCCCCGCTCCTTCCGACAACCCACACATAGGTTGCGTACCTCGTACAATCGGGGATCGGGGGGAACGGACGCATGGTCGCTCTCGGAGGGACGCGGGCCGAGGGCACCGCGCGGGAACGGCCGGGCGCGGCCACCGCCACCGGCGCCGCGTGGCTCTTCCCCTTCATGCTCGCCCTGTTCTTCACCTGGGGGCTGGCCACCGTCCTCGTCGACATCATCACGCCCAAGCTCAAGAGCCTGTTCTCATTGAGCTATACCGAGGCGACGCTCACGCAGTTCTGCTTCTTCCTGGCCTATGCGGTCATCTCCCTGCCCGCCGGGGCCGTGGTGGCGCGGATCGGCTATATCCGCGGCTTGGTGCTCGGTCTCGTCGTCATGGCGATGGGCGGCCTGATGTTCACGCCGGCTGCGAAGATCGGCATCTATCCGTTGTTCCTGGCTGCACTTTTCGTGATGGCCTCCGGCATCGCCGTGCTCCAGGTCGCGGCCAACCCCCTGGTCACCGGCCTCGGGCCGCCGGAGAGCGCCCCGAGCCGGCTGACCCTGGCCCAGACCTTCAACTCGCTCGGTACCACGGTGGGACCGGTGATCGGCGCCTGGGCGATCCTGTCCCGGGGGCCGGAGGCACCGAAGGATCCGGGTGCCCTCTCGCCCGAGGCCATGGCGGCGGCGCGCCAAGCGGAGGCCGCTCTCCTCCAGACCCCGTTCCTCGTCATCGCCGGGGGCCTCGTGCTCCTCGCCCTGCTGTTCTGGACCCTGAGGCGCTGGCTGCCGGAGGAGCGTGACGGGGAGGGGGCCAAGGGCATCGGCCTCGATCTCCTGGCCCGGCCGCGCCTCGCCCTCGGGGCGCTGACAATCTTCCTCTATGTCGGCGCCGAGGTGGCCATCGGCACGCTGATGGTGAGCTACCTGGAGCAGAAGCAGGTTCTCGCCGCGAGCCCCGAGGCCGCCGGCCATCTCCTGAGCGTCTACTGGGGCGGCGCCCTGGTGGGGCGGGTCATCGGCAGCTTCGCCCTGCGGCGGGTGAGGGGCGGGGCGGCGCTGACCGCCTGCGCCCTGGCGGCCGGGAGCCTCGCCGCCCTCGGCGCTGACGGGGGGCACGGTCTCCGGCTGGAGCCTGCTGGCGGTGGGGCTCGCCAATGCCATCCTGTTCCCGACGATCTTCGCCATGGCCATCGAGGGCCTGGGACCCCGCACGGCGCAGGGGGCCGGCATCGTCTGCATCGCCATCGTCGGCGGCGCGGTCGTGCCGGTGATCACCGGGGCGCTCGCGGACCGGATCGGCCTCCAGGCCGCCCTCGTCGCGCCGATCGCCTGCTACCTCTGCGTCGCCGCCTACGGCTTCGCCTCGCTGAAGGGGGTGTTCGGCGGGGAGGCGGCGTGATCCACGCCGTCCGGAGCCGGGCCTATACCTGACGCCCTTTCCTGCGCCGAACCGGTCTGCGCTTCGGCGAGAGCGCTCTAGCCTTCCACGAATTCCCGCATCAGGAAGTGCGCGATCGCCATGGGCGGCGGGGATTGGATCCCCTCGGGATGGGTGCCGCCGAGCATCCCCGACACGGCCTCCCGGTCGAACCAGCGGGCATCCTCCAATTCGGCGGGATCGGTGACGATGTCCTCGTCCAGGGCCTCGGCGACGCAGCCCATCATCAGCGAGGACGGGAACGGCCAGGGCTGCGAGGTCCGGTACGAGACCGCGCCGACGCGGATCCTGGTCTCCTCGAACACCTCGCGCCGCACGGCATCCTCACGGTCTCGCCGGGTTCGA
>JAHRBK010000011.1:4319878-4391590 GCA_022606695.1 Vaccinium macrocarpon | reverse complement strand
ACGCAGGCGTCGTGGCGGCCGCGGCCGGCCAGCGTCACGGGCTGGCCCTGCTGGTCGATGGTTTGCTGGGGCTGCAGCAGGGTGGCCACGGGCTTGAAGGCCACGCGGAAGTACACGTCCTGCCCGTTGCTGATGCCGCCCTGGCTGCCGCCGCTGTGGTTGGTGCGGGTGCGCACGCGGCCGCTCTCGTCGGTGTAAAACTCGTCGTTGTGCGCCGAGCCGGGCAGCCGCGTGCCCGCAAAGCCGGAGCCAAACTCGAAGCCCTTCACGGCGTTGATGCTCAGCAGGGCGTGGCCCAGCACGGCGGGCAGCTTGTCGAACACCGGCTCGCCCAGGCCGGGGGGCAGGCCGGTAGCCACGCCCGTTACCACGCCGCCCACCGTGTCGTGCGCCGCCTGCGCCGCCCGGATGCGGGCCTCCATGCGGGCGGCCACCTCGGGGTCGGGGCAGCGCACGGGCGTGCGGTCCACCTGGCTCAGGTCGAGCTGCTCGTAGCTTCTTTCCACCTCTACCTCGCCCACGGCCGATACGTAGGCCGTGACCGCGACGCCGAAGTGCGCCAGCAGGCGGGCGGCCACGGCCCCGGCGGCCACGCGGGCGGCCGTTTCGCGGGCCGAGCTGCGGCCCCCGCCCCGGTGGTCGCGGCGGCCGTACTTGGCGTCGTAGGTGTAGTCGGCGTGGCTGGGGCGGTAGGCGCCGGCAATGTGCGAGTAGTCGTCGGAGCGCTGGTCGGCGTTGGCAATGAACAGGCTGATGGGCGTGCCGGTGGTCAGGCCCTCAAACACGCCCGACTGCACCTGCACCCGGTCGGCCTCCTGGCGCGGGGTAGTCAGGGCCGACTGGCCCGGCCGCCGCCGGTCGAGCGCCGTTTGGATGTGGCTAACTTCCAGCGGCACCCCCGCCGGGCAGCCATCCACGATTACGCCAATGCCCACGCCGTGCGACTCGCCAAAAGTGGTGATGCGGAAAATCGTGCCGAAGGAATTAGACATGGGAAAGCAATGAGCAGGTAGCAATGAACTGCAAAGAACGGCACGCTGCCCGCAGGCTAGCCTGCCAGCTCGGTGCGCTGGCTGATAACTTACTGCCGCTACGCGCCAGGCGCCCACGGCGGCCACCAGCCAGCAGGCCGCCAGCAGCCAGCCGGCGTAGCGCGTAACCTGCCCGTACACGTCGAGCGGCTGCAAGTGGGCGTCGGCAGTGTCAGGGCGGGGCCGTAGAAGGCATCGTCGGCGGGGCGCTGGCGGGCGAGCGGCTACGGTGGCGGCCCCGCGTGCTACCGGCCGCAGGGTGGGACGCAGGGTATCGTAGCGGGCCGATACGGGGTTGAAGAAGGGCAGGCGCAGCAAGCTGTCGAGGGCCACCGGGCCGGGGCGGCGGGGCACCAGCCGGTAGCGGAAGCTCTTGCGCCAGCGGCCACCCCCCGAGGGGCGTTTCCGCGCACCTCGGGGCCGTACACCTCCCGCCCGGTGGGCGGGCAGCCACCGCCTCGGCGCCACTACCGCCGCCGGGTTGCCCGCCCCTTCACCCCAAACACGTAGCTGAAGCGCCTGGTTGGTGCGGGGTGGGGGTCGCTCAGGCTTCGTGCAGCGTTAGTAGCTCGCCCACGGCGGCCGGCGGGGGCCCGGCGGCGGTGGGGGCAGCGGGCGCACGGCCACCCGCAGCGGCTGGCGCCGGTAGGTTTTATAAAAGGCCAGGCGCTCAAGTCCTCGCCCCGGGCGGGCCGCAGCAGCCGCGCCTTGGTGAGCGTGAGGCTCAGGGCCGGAAAGCTCAGGGCCTGCGCCGTGAGCGGGTAATACGTGTAGTCGGCCAGCCGGAAGCGCAGCTGCACGGGCTGGCCGGGGCGGCGCACGGTATCGGGCAGCACGGCCGGGTCGGGGGCGGGGGCCTGCCAGGCGGTGGGCTGGCGCAGCTGCTGCCGCAGCTGGGCCAGCTGGTTGGTGAAGTCGTAGAAGCTCAGCAGGGCCTGGTCCTCGGGCTGCAGGTAGAGGTACAGGCCCACGTGCGCGCCCTGGCCCACGTACACGCTGGGGCGGTCGGCCTCCAGGGCCAGGTAGGCGTGGTCGGGCGGCTCGTAGAAGTTCTGGGGCTTGGGGCGGCCCAGCAGCTGGTCGAGCGAGCCGGTGGCGGCCAGGCTGCCGGCCGCCACTGCCGCTGCCGGGGCGCGGCGGGCGCCACCGGCCCCACGTGCAGCTGGCGGCCGGGCTGTGCAGCAACTGCCCGTTGACGGTCAGGTCGAAGGCGGGCAGCACGTAGTCGCCCTCGGCGTAGGGGAAATACTGCTGGCTCACCGTTTGCTCGGTGCGGCGCTGCCCGCCCGGCAGCAGGCGCGTGGTAGTGGCCTTGCGCACCGTTCCCTTGCGAAAACCCTCAATGTCGGGAAGCCGGCGTAGCTGACCGGCCCGCTGCCCGGCCACCCGGAACCCAGCACCAGCGGCCCGGCCAGGGGCACGCTGGCAGGCGGCAGCAGCAGCATGGGCGCGGCCAGCTGCTGGGCGCACGGCCGCCCCTGCAGGCGGGCGTAGCCCGCCAGCCCGCCGCCCATCCAGCCCCGCCGCCAGCAGGCCGCTAGCAACGCCATAGCGTGGTGCCTGGTGCCGAACTGCCATTATGGCCGGTAAAGTTTGCAAAAGGTGGCCCCGACCGGCCACGGCCGCCGCCGGCCCCGGCCGTAGTGCCTAAACACCGCAGGCCGGCATAAATTTTATTCAAAATGACCAAAATTTTACGAAGGATTAACTGCCAGCACGTTACCAATAAGCGCTGGCCCTGGCCGACCGATAAGCTGGGCCGCTACAAATTGCCACGGTAGCCGCCATTTTTGGGCGGCCTGCGTAGAGGGCAGCCCACTTGGCGCATATTGACGCGGCACCGTTTTTCTTATTTCATTGTCCTCCATGGACCACTCACCCCTGAACGGGCAGTCGCCCACGGTTGCCGACCCCGACCGGCCGCTGTACGCGCCCATCAAGCGGCGCTCCTTCTTCATGTATGCCGGCGCCACGGCTGGCGCCACGGCCCTGGTGCTGGCCGGCTGCGAGCAAAGAAAGCACCGACGCCCGGCCTGATTGACGTGGGCAGCGGCGATGGCGGGCATCCTCAACTACGCCTACGCCCTGGAGCAGCTCGAAGCCGCTTTCTACGCCCAGGTTCGTACTACCAGCGGCTATTACTCCGGCAGCACCATTACCACCGCCGCCGAAAGCAGATTTTCGACGACCTGGCCCTGCACGAGGCCATTCACCGCGACTTCTTCCTGAAGGCGGCCCTCATCCAACAACGGGGCTACCCATTAAAGACCTGACGCCCAACTTTTCGAGCATCGACTTCACCACGCGCTCCGGACCCTGACGGCGGCCCAAACCTTCGAGGACACCGGCGTGCGGGCCTACAACGGGGCCGGCCGCTACATCACCAACAATGCTTACCTGGCCATTGCGGGCAAGATTGTGTCGGTAGAGGCGCGCCACGCCGCCCTCATCCGCGACCTGATTAGCTACAATTCCTTCGTGGACAATACGGTGGTCAACACCTTCACCCAACCACTGGCTGGCGCCTCGGCCCCGGCACCGGCACCACCAGCAGCACGCCCAACACCCAGGGCAACGGCAACCCCGGCCCCGGCCAGGGCGCTCGATGCGCCCGCAGGCCATCGTAGCGCCGTCAATGCCTACCTGCAGGACGGCTCCAAGCTGTCGGCCAACAGCTACTCCTAAGCATCCTTTTCCACCCGCAGCCGCAGTCATGGATATTTATCAACTACTCTCCGACCTGGAGCAAAGCCGACCCCGAGTTCCTCGACCGCATCAGCCCGCGTCGCCGGGCCTTCAAATACCTGGGCCACGCCGGCAAAAAGATTACCGCCGCCGCCGTACCGGCCGTGCTGGCTTCGTTCTTCAACCGCGCCTACGGCCAAACGACCACGCTGCCCACCAGCGTAACGGCCGTGCTCGACCTGGCCCTGCAGCTGGAGTACCTGGAATACTACTTCTACCAGACGGCCCTCAATACGCCCGGTCGGTGGTGCCCGGCGGCCGACGTAGCTGCCGTCACGACCATCTTCAACGACGAGGCCGGGCACATTGCCTCGCTGCGGGGCATCTCGGGCTTTACGCCTCGCTCCGACCCCGGCCGCTCGGCCTTCGACTACTCGGGTGGCAGCGGCACCTGGTACAGGCCCGGCCGGCGCCCCGCCCTGGCGCCGGGCAACGCAGGCGGCTGTTCTACGGGGCCGCCCAGGGCTTTTCCGACACGGGTGTGCGTGCCTATAAGGGCGGGGCGCCGGTGCTCAACACCACGGCTACCAAGGACATCCTGGAGGCTGCCCTCAACATCCACTCGGTAGAGGCACGCCACAACTCGCACTTCCGCACCATCCGGCGCGGGCTGGCAGCCAATACCAGCGGTGCCGCGCCGCCACGGCGCCGGCCGCGTCGCCCTACGATGCCGCCCCCAAGAGCTGGATTTCGCTGATCGACAACGGCGGTCCGGTACTGCCCTCAGGCGCCCACCCGGCCGCGGCCGTGTACAACGCCGGCAACCCGGCCACCGGCACCCCGATGCCTCGTACCCGGCCGAGAACAACACCAGCCAGGCGGGCGTTAACCTGACCACGCTCAACACGAGCTACACCGCGCAGGCCGTGTCGGAAGCCTTCGACGAGCCCCTCGACGCTACTACGGTTAAGTCCATCGCGCGCATGTTTGTAACGGCGCAAAGCGGCCTGTTTCAGTAGACCTGGGAGGTTTTTCTTCATCATTATTTTAAAAAGCTGCCCATTCAGGGGAAAGGCAGCTTTTTACCAGCCTAGCGAGCGAACCATGCGGCCGCTTAAACAAAATGGCGTAGGTTACTGCTACTGAGCTTTTTGTAAGCTCGGCGGCTATGTACTTCTTTACCAAACCATACAAAACAGGTAATTTACCAAGAAAATCGCCAGTTCAGGCAATCCAATCGCCCAGCCTGGCGCTCGTACATCGCCTAACCACCCCTGTTGGCGCGTAAAACGCCCGGCGGGTGCCATCCCGGCAAGCTCTATTCACCCTTTTCATCTTAGTTAATGGCAACTAATCTCACCAACGGGACGCAGCCGGCGGCTGCCGACCTCGACCGGCCGCTGTACGTGCCCATCAAGCGTCGTTCATTCTTCATGTATGCCGGGGCTACGGCTGGCGCTACCGCCCTGGTGCTGGCTGGCTGCAAAAGACAATGACAACCCTGGCACTTCGCTCGTAAACGTGGGCAGCGGCGACGCCGGCGTACTCAACTACGCCTACGCCCTGGAGCAGCTCGAAGCCGCTTTCTACACCCAGGTGCGCCAGGGCAGCTACTACACCGGCACCGTCCATCACCGCCGCCGAAAAACCATGCTCGACGACCTCTACTACCACGAGGTTATTCACCGCGACTTCTTCAAGGCTGCCATTACGCCGCTGGGCGCAACGCCATCAAGGCGCTGACCCCCAACTTCAGCAGCATCAACTTCGGCGACCGTACCTCAGTATTCGGTACCGCCAAGGCGTTTGAGGACCTCGGCGTGCAGGCCTACAACGGGGCTGGCCGCTACATCACCAACCCCAACTACCTGTTCATTGCCGGTAAGATTGTGTCGGTAGAAGCCCGCCACGCCGCCATCATCCGCGACCTGGTGTCGGAAGGCACGTTCGTGGACAGCACCATCGTAGATACTACGAGCCAGGAAATGTCGATGGCGCCCTCGGCCGTGGTGGCCGCCGCCAACAACTACCTGCCATTTGGCTCGAAAATCGACGTTTCCGGGGTATCCGCTAAGCCGTTGCGCGTCGCCGTCACTCTCCCTCCTATCGTAATTAGCCATGAATTTCTTTGATATCCTCTCCGACATAGAGAAAGTTGACCCCGAGGTATACGGCCGCCTCGACTCGCGCCGCCGCGTGTTCAAACACATGGCCGGCGTAGGCCAGAAGCTGAGCGCCGCTGCCCTACCCATGTTTGTAGGTGCCGTGTTCAACAAAGCCTACGCCCAGACGCCCGCCAACCTGGACGTAAACGTGGTGCTCAACTTCGCCCTGAAGCTGGAGTACCTGGAAATGTACTTCTACCAGGACCGCACCAACCTGGCACCAACGTTAGCGCCAACAACCTGAATGCCCTGGCCACGCATTGCCACCGATGAGGCCAACCACGTAACGTTCCTGCGCACGGCCATCTGGGCAGCAACGCCATACGCCCCGGCCCCGGCCCGCACGGAGTTTGACTTTTCGGGTGCCCGCCTGAGCAGCAGCAGAGCGCGCCGGCCCGTTCGCCAACTACCGCACCAACGCCGACACCTACCTGGCCCTGGCCCAGGCTTTCGAGGACACCGGCGTGCGGGCCTACAAAGGCGCTGCCCCGCTGACCTCGGTAATGGCTAACAAAACCGTGCTGACGGCTGCCCTCAACATCCACTCGGTGGAGGCCCGCCACGCTTCGCACATCCGCGCTATTCGCCGCGCCGGTGCCAACAGCTCGACGCCCGCCTCGGCGCTGGCCGTATCGCCCTACTCGGCCGCTCCCAAGAGCTGGATTTCGGGCACCGACAACGGCTGCCCGGCTACCTACACCTCGCCCGTGTACGGTGCCGGCAACAACAACGGTGCTGCCACCTACGGCGCGCCAAATCAGACCGGTACGGCCGCTGGCGCTCTTCCCCGGCCGAAGACAACACCACCCAGGGCGGCGTAACGCTCTCAACGTCGACCAGCGCCAACCAACACGAGGCTTCCCGTCCGGCCTCCTTCTCGGGAAGCCTTCGATGAAGGCCTGGACGTAGGCACGGTTTCGACCATCGCCCGCGGCTTCACCGTGGCTACGAGCACGCTGTTCTAAGCAACAACGTCGCTAGGTACAAAAAGGCAACCCCGCCAGGGGTTGCCCTTTTATTTTTTATCTTCGTGAGTCTGAATCTGCTACGCCTGCGGCTCCGCAAACGTATCCGGAAAGCCGGGCCGGGCGTATACGTTTGCCCTATCCGTTCTCCCCACGTCCCACCGCCATGCTGGACTACATCAAACTTATCCTGCTCAAAGTGAGCTTCAGCCGGAGCTTATTTGAGAAGGAACTGCGCAAAGCCCTGCGCCAGATTCATCCCGCCGATTTTGCCGACTTGAAAGTGTGGTGCTACGCGCAGTTCGGGCGCATCTACCGCCGCATCCTCAAGGCCACCTTCGCCTTTACAGCCGCCTGCCCCGCCCCGCGGTGGATAAGAAGACAATCAGCCTAGGGTAGCAGCCAGCATCTCTGCCCGGTCACGAACCGGATGTTGCGCTTTCAGGCCCTCGTAGCCGGTGCGCTTCACGGCCGACTGCTTGAACAAGGCCTGGAATACTTCGTGGGTTATCTCTTCCCAATCGCTGGGTTTGAGGTCTTTCAGGCCGGGGTGGGGGGCAAACTCCGGCTCCTGGGTGGGCCGGGCAAAGCGGTTCCAGGGGCACACGTCCTGGCAGATGTCGCAGCCAAACACCCAGTTGCCAAACTTACCGGCCACGTCCGCCGGGATGAGCTTGGTCTTTCAGCTCGATGGTGAAGTAGCTGATGCACTTGCTGCCATCCACCACGTAGGGCTCGGTAATGGCCTCGGTAGGGCAGGCGTCGAGGCAGCGGGTGCAGGTGCCGCAGTAGTCGCGGATGGCCCCATCGGGCTCCAGCTCCACGTCCACAATCAGCTCGGCGATGAAGAAGAACGAGCCGGCCTTGGGGCTGATGATGTTGGAGTTTTTACCCACCCAGCCCAGGCCGCCGCGCCGGGCCCAGGCCTTGTCGAGCACCGGCGCCGAGTCGACGAAGCAGCGCCCGCCCACCTCGCCGATGTTGGCCTGCATGTCGGCCAGCAGGGTCTTGAGCTTGTCCTTGATGACGAAGTGGTAGTCGCGCCCGTAGGCGTACTTGCTGATTTTCAGCGTATCGTCGGGCTGCTGGCTTTCGGCGGGCGGGTAGTAGTTGAGCAGCAGCGAGATAACCGACTTGGCACCATCCACGAGCAGGCGCGGGTCGAGGCGCTTGTCGAAGTGGTTTTCCATCCAGCTCATCTGCCCGTGCATGCCCTTCTTGAGCCAGTTCTCCAGGCGCGGACGCCTCCTCCTCCAGAAACTCGGCCCGCGAGATGCCGCAGGCCATAAAGCCCAGCTCGGCGGCGCGGCGCTTCACGTAAGGCGTCCATTCGGCGTGCAGCAGCATGGTGGAGAATTAAAAATTGGCAATTAGAAATTAAAAATAAGCGGCCGCAGGGTGGTAGCACAAAAAACGCGCCGATGGGGGCGGCGCGTTCCAATCGGCAGGGGCCTGAATCGATAACCAGCCAGCTCTATTTTAATTTTTATTGCCGCCCTTAATTTCGCCTCTACCGGGCGGCGGCGGTTGTAGTCGGGCTCCCAGTCGGAGATGGGGCGCGAGATGCCGGGGGCAGGTCGAGGTCGGGCAGGCCGGGGTCGTGGGGCTCGCCGCCGCCGTCGTCGTCGCCCGAGGAGGGGGGCGGCGGGGGCAGCGTGCGGCGCTTGGGTACCACCATAAACAGCGTAAAAACCGCCAGCATGAGCAGGGCAAACAGCATCTGATGCATAACCTGAAGCAGTAAATAGTGCGCCCAGCCAACAAGACCCCACCGGGCCGCCTGGTGTTGCTGCCCGCGCGCCTATACCGGGCACAACGTAAAGCCGGCTGCCCGGTGTTGCGCCCCCGCCGCGCACCACGGCTAAGTTAGCTGATACCTGGGAAAAGGAAAGTGCCGGGGCAGTGGCCTGCCCCGGAAAAAAGGAAAAAAAATGCCCCCTGGCGCCCGTCGCGCCCACTTGTATCTTTGCCGCCATGTTTAGGGGTGCTGGCGTTGTGCACGACGCCGGCTGAGATGACACCCATTGAACCGGAACCGGGTAATGCCGGCGTCGGGAACAAACAATCCGCGAACGCTTCCGCCCACGCACCGACCCCTGGGGCGCGGGCGCGTTCTATCTTCTCCGTTAGTTTGAGTTGAAAGCTACTTATTGGACGGGCGCGGCGCTGCTGGCGCTAGCTGCCCCGGCGTGGGCGCAGGGCCCTGTGAGCGGGACCATCGCCGACGCCCGCACCGGCGAGCCCCTGCCCGGCGCCACCATCCTGCTCGACGGCGCGGCCCAGGGCAGCACCACCCAGGCCGGCACCTTCAGCCTGGCCAGCGTGCCGGCGGGCCCGCACGAGCTGCGCATCACCTTCGTGGGCTACGAGCCGCTGGTGCAGCAGCTGCAGGGGCAGGCCGGCGCCGCAGCAGCTGCAGGGCCGCTTGCAGCCGGGCGGCGTGCTCACGGGCGAGGCCCTGATTGTGGGCACCCGCGCCAGCGACCGCACCGCCACCGTGTACACCGACCTGGGCAAGCAGGCGCTCAATAAGCG
Organism: Vaccinium macrocarpon; assembly: GCA_022606695.1. NCBI lineage: Eukaryota > Viridiplantae > Streptophyta > Magnoliopsida > Ericales > Ericaceae > Vaccinium > Vaccinium macrocarpon. Next base: position 4,382,209 of record JAHRBK010000011.1, on the reverse strand, counting down.
CAACTTCGGCCAGGACCTGCCCTACCTGCTCGACCAGACGCCTTCCACGGTGGCCGCCTCCGACGCCGGGGCCGGCGTGGGCTACACCAGCCTGCGCATCCGCGGCGTCGATGGCACGGGCATCAACACCACCATCAACGGTATTCCGCTCAACGACCCCGAGAGCCACGGCTCGTTTCTGGTGAATCTGCCCGATTTGGCCTCGTCCATCAACAGCATCCAGGTGCAGCGCGGGGTGGGCACCAGCCAGAACGGCAGCGCCGCCTTCGGGGCCAGCATCAACATCTCGACCCTGGAAAACCGGCGCGAGGCCTACGCCGAAACCCAGAATAGCTACGGCTCTTACCACACCTGGAAGAACAACGTGAGCTTCGGTACCGGGCTGGTGGGCAAGTATTTCACCTTCGACGGGCGCCTCTCGCGCATTGCCAGCGACGGGTACATGAACCGGGCCTCGTCGGACTTGAAGTCGTACTACTTCGCCGCCGGCTACCAGCGCGGCAGCACGCTGCTGAAGTTCATCACCTTCTCGGGCCGCGAAAAAACCTACCAGGCCTGGAACGGCGTGCCCGAGCCCGCCCTCACCGGCAACCATGCCCAGCTGCAGGTGTACGTGGACAACGGCGAGCTGAGCGCCGACCAGGCCGCGCGGGTGCTCACCGAGGGCCGGCGCTGGAGCTACTACACCTACCCCAACCAAACCGACAACTACCAGCAGAACCACTACCAGATGCACCTCTCGCAGGGCCTGGGGCCCGACTGGAGCCTGGGCGCCGCCCTGCACCTCACGCGCGGCTTCGGCTACTACGAGAGCTACCGCGCCAACCGCCGCTTCTCGGCCTACAACCTGCCCAACGTGGTGGTGGGCGCCGACACGCTGACCCGCACCAACCTCATCGACCGCAAGTGGCTCGATAACTACTTCTACGGCGGCACCTTCGCCCTCAACTACCAGCCCCGAGCCAACGACCGGCTGCAAGCCACGCTGGGCGGCGGCTGGAACAAGTTCGACAACGAGCACTACGGCGAAATTATCTGGGCCCAGTACGCCAGCACCAGCTTTCCGGGCCAGCGCTACTACTACAACCTGGCCCACAAAACCGACTACAACGCCTACGCCCGCGCCACCTACCAGGCCCTGCCCTGGCTGGGCCTGTACGGCGACGCGCAGGTGCGCCACATCAACTATACCATTGATGGCGTGGAGGACGCCCAGCAGGACGTGACCACCCGCGCCGACTACACCTTCTTCAACCCCAAGGCCGGCGCCACCATTGGCCTGGGCCACGGGCAGCAGCTCTACGGCAGCTTCGCCGTGGGCCAGCGCGAGCCGGTGCGCACCGACTTCACCGACCGCCAGCCCGGCTACGCCCCGCCCGCGCCGAGCGCCTCAACGACCTGGAGGCCGGCTACCGCTTCAGCCGCGCCGACCTGCACTTTTCTGGGGCCGGCACCGCCCTGCGCCTGAGCGCCAACTACTTCGACATGACCTACGTGAACCAGCTGGTGAACACCGGCCAGCTCAACGACGTGGGCACCGCCCTGCGCACCAACGTGGCCAACAGCTACCGCCGCGGCGTGGAGCTGACGGCCTACCTGGCGGCGGCCGACAAAATCAGCCTCAGCAGCACGCTCACGCTCAGCCGCAACCGCATCCTCGACTACCACGACGTGACCTACGACGCCAACTACAACCCCGTAGTAGCCGCCGAGGGCCGCAACACGGCCATCTCGTACTCGCCCAGCGTGGTATCGGCCCACACCCTGGAAGGGCCAGCCGCTAAGCGGCCTGCGCCTGGCGCTGCTCTACAAAACCGTGAGCCGCCAGTACCTCGACAACACCGAGAACGTCAACCGCAGCCTGGCCGGCTACCAGGTGCTCGACCTGCGGGCCCGCTACGCCCTGCATCCTGGCTTCGTGAAAGAGCTGGAGCTGGCCGTGCTGGTAAGCAACGTGCTGAACGCCCGCTACTCGGCCAACGGCTACACCTACAGCTACCTCGGCGCCAGCGGCAATTCGAAACCTTCAACTGGTACTACCCCCAGGCCACGACCAACGTGCTGGGCTCGGTGAACATCCGCTGCGCTTCTGGTTTCACTTTTGCCGTCTGGGGCGCGTTTGGGTGGATGCGGTGGGTAAGCAAGTTGCGCCCCGGTTGGCAGCATCGGCGAACGCACCGCCTGTGCGCAAGCTCCAGCATGACAGAGCCCTTGCTTACCCACGCATCCACCGGCGACGCGCCCGCGGGGCGGTAAAAGTTGTATAGCTGCCGTTCCAAATCCGTGCGGAACGGCCGCCTCGTCCTGGCTGTATAAGCTTTTGGCCGCTGGTTGCGGCCGTTTCTTTGCCGCTTATGCGTCGCTTTCTGCTCTTGCTGGCTGCTGGCTGAGCGGCTGGTGGATGGCCGCCGCCGCCGCCCCCGCCCCGGCCCCAAACCCGTTACCATCGCCGCCGCCGCCGACCTCCAGTACGTGCTGGACTCGCTGGTGACAATTTTCAACCGCCAGCACCCGCAAACAAGGTGGCGGTGGTGTACGGCTCGTCGGGCAAGTTCTACGAGCAGCTGCAGCCACGCGCGCCCTTCGACCTCTTCTTCTCGGCCGACAGCGACTATCCGCGCCGCTTGCAGCAGGCGGGCCTCACGGCAGGCGCGCCGGTGCCCTACGCCCAGGGCCGGCTGGTGCTGTGGAGCAAGAAGCTGAACCCCGCCGCCAAGGGTATGAATACGCTGCTGGAGCCCCAGGTAAAGCGCATTGCCATTGCCAACCCCGCCCACGCGCCCTACGGCCGGAAGGCCGAGGAAGTGCTGCGCCACTACCAGCTCTACGACCAGGTAAAGCCCGCTGGTGCTGGGCGAAAACATCGGCCAGGCCGCCCAGTACGCCGCCACCGGCGCCGCCGACGTGGGCATCCTGGCTTATTCGCTGGCCCTGAGCCCCGAGCTGCGCCGGGCCGGCCAGTTCTACCTCATTCCGGCCACGGCCCATACACCCTTGCGCCAGAGCTACGTGCTGCTCAAGCGCGCCCAGGGCAACGCCACGGCCACGGCCTTCGCCCGCTTCATCGGCAGCCCGGCGGCCAGGGCGGCCCTGCGCAAATACGGGTTTGGGCTGTAGCCTAGCAAAATTGGACTGTCATGCAGGCCTGAGCCTGCCGAAGCATCTTCTGCGCGCCCCAGAACGTCGGACGACGCGGTAAGATGCTTCCGCAGGCTCAGCATGACAGATGCAATTTATCAATCACTCGTCATTACATACCCCTTGCCATCCCCCGATTACTGGCAAACCCTGCGCCTGACGCTGGCCCTGGCCGCCAGCACCACCGGCCTGCTGCTGCTGCTGGGCGTGCCGCTGGCCTACGCCCTGGCCTACGGGCGCTGGCGCGGCCGCCCGCTGGTCGAGGCCGTGGTGAGCTTGCCGCTGGTGCTGCCGCCCACCGTGATCGGCTACTACCTGCTGCTGGCCTTTAGCGACAGCACGGCGCTGGGGCGGTTTCTTATCAACGACCTGGGGCTGGAACTGAACTTCAGCTTTCCCGGCATCCTGGTGGGTTCGCTGGTGTATAGCCTGCCGTTTATGGTGCAGCCCTGCAGGCGGGGTTTCAGCAGCTGCCGCGCTCGCTGAGCGAGGCGGCCTACACGCTGGGCAAGTCGCGGCTGACGACCCTGTGGCGGGTGCTGCTGCCCAACATGCGGCCGGCGCTGCTCAACGGCCTCGTGCTCACGTTTGCGCACACGCTGGGCGAGTTTGGGGTGGTGCTGCTGATTGGCGGCAACCTGCCGGGGCGTACCCGCGTGGCCAGCATCGCCATCTACGACGAGGTGCAGAGCCTGCGCTACGCCGAGGCCAACACCTATGCCGGCACGCTGCTGGGCCTGGCTTTTGCGCCATCTTGGTGGCCCTGTTTTGGTTCGTGAAAAAAACGCGGGCCGCCTGAGCGCGTGATTGACTTCCACCTCCGCAAAGCCCTGCACACCGCCGCCGGCCCCCGCCAGCTCGACGTGGCCCTGACGCTGCCGCCCGGCGAGCTGCTGGCCCTCACCGGCCCCAGCGGCGCGGGCAAAACCACCCTGCTGCGCCTGCTGGCCGGCCTCACCCGACCCGACGGCGGCCACCTTACGGTAGCAGGCGCCGACTGGTACCGCGCCAGCCGCGCCCGCTGGCTGCCGCCCCAGCGCCGCCCGCTGGGCCTGGTGTTTCAGGACTACGCCCTGTTTCCGAACATGACGGTGCGCGAAAACCTGGCCTTCGCCGCCGCCGGGCAGCCCGACCCAAGCCAAATTATCCGCGACCTGCTGGAGCTGCTGGAGCTGCCCGCCCTGGCCGACCGCCACCCGGCCCAGCTCTCGGGCGGGCAGCAGCAGCGCGTGGCGCTGGCCCGCGCCCTGGCCCGCCGCCCCCGCCTGCTGCTGCTCGACGAGCCCCTCTCGGCCCTCGACCTGCCCACCCGCCTGCGCCTGCAAGAGGCCCTGGCCGAGGTGCACCAGCGCTTCCAGCTCACCACCATCCTCATCAGCCACGACCCCACCGAAATTGCCCGCCTCGCCACCCGCGTAGTCGAGCTGGAGCTGGGCGCGGTGCGCCGCGTGGGGCCGCCCGCCGCTCCCGCCCCCGGCCTGCGCGGGGTGGTGCTGGCCGTGCTGCCCGGCGGCCGGGCGCGGGTGCAGCTGCCCGGCGGCGCGGTGGTGGAGGTGGAGATGGGCCGCGCCGTGCAGGTAGGGGAGGAGCTGGAATTTATTCCGCGCTAACGGCGTGTTGTTACGCGGAGGTTTGGACTCTGCGAGTCCGCGCGTGCGCCTGGGCTGCTCATACGCGCGGACTCGCAGAGTCCACGGTACAACACGCCCGCTACCTTTGCCTACTACCCCTAGCCCGTCCCGCCCATGTCCTCCATCGCCGACGTTCTCTCGCCCGAAGCCAAAGCCCACAGCGCCCAGAAGGGCAGCACCAACGCCAACGGCTTCACCGATTATTTCGACCTCGACGGGCTGCTCACCGAGGAGCACATCCTCATCCGGCAGACCATGCGCGACTTCGTGAAGCGCGAGATTTCGCCCTAGCATCGAGCAGTGGGCGCAGGCGGCGCACTTCCCCAGCGAAATCGTGCGCAAGTTTGGCGAGGTGGGCGCCTTCGGGCCCACCATCCCCACCGAGTACGGCGGGGGCGGGCTCGACTATATCAGCTACGGCCTCATCATGCAGGAGATTGAGCGCGGCGACTCGGGCATGCGCTCCACGGCCTCGGTGCAGGGCTCGCTGGTGATGTTCCCCATCTACCAGTACGGCTCGGAGGCGCAGCGCCGCAAGTTTTTGCCCAAGCTGGCCAGCGGCGAGTGGCTGGGCTGCTTCGGCCTCACCGAGCCCGACCACGGCTCGAACCCCGGCGGCATGACCACCACCATTCGGGACGCGGGCGACCACTACGTGCTCGACGGCGCCAAGCTCTGGATAAGCAACTCGCCCGAGGCCCAGGTGGCCGTGGTGTGGGCCAAAAACGAGCAGGGCCGCATCAAGGGCGTCATCGTGGAGCGCGGCATGGAAGGCTTCACCACCCCCGAAATCCACAACAAGTGGAGCCTGCGCGCCAGCACCACCGGCGAGCTGGTGTTCGACGGGGTGAAGATTCCCAAAGAAAACGTGCTGCCCAACATCGACGGCCTGCGCGGCCCGCTCTCCTGCCTCGACTCGGCCCGCTACGGCATTGCCTGGGGCGCCATCGGCGCGGCCATCGACTGCTACGAGTCGGCCCTGAAGTACAGCCTGCAGCGCGAGCAGTTCGGCAAGCCCATTGCCAGGCTTTCCAGCTGCAGCAGCGCAAGCTGGCCGAGATGATTACCGAAATTACCAAGGCCCAGCTCATGGCCTGGCGCCTGGGCGTGCTCAAAAACGAGGGCCGCGCCACCAGCGCCCAGATTAGCATGGCCAAGCGCAACTCGGTGCACATGGCCCTGCAGGTAGCCCGCGAGGCCCGCCAGATTCACGGCGGCATGGGCATCACCGGCGAGTACCCCATCATGCGCCACATGATGAACCTGGAATCGGTGATTACCTACGAGGGCACCCACGACATCCACCCTAGGCTGGTTGTCTTTCTCGTGGGTGGGAAATGGCCAACAGTGGCGGAAGCTGCGATGGCGGCCTGTGCATCTTGCCTTATGTATTCGTGCTGCCCCTGGCTTTGCTAGGCTCGTGGGTAGCTGTTTACGTTTGCCGTCGAGCTGTTCAGAAAGCGAATCGCCGGTAACCAACTCATTGCCCGAAACTGACCAGCCGTCCGGTTAAGGCTCGGCCGCCAGCCGCCACAGCATGTAGCCCGCTACCAGCAACTCGGCCAGCGGCAGCAGGCCGTACAGCAGCAGCGGATTACTGCCAGTGGCAGGGCTACTCAGCGCTTCCATAACCGCCAGGTAGCCCAGCGCCACTACCAGCGGCCCCAGTAGCCCCAAGGCTACGCGCAGCGAGGCGCGGGTAGCCTGGAAAAGTAGCAGCGCCGCAATGGGCACGGCCAGCAAATAGTAGAGGATGCCCGCGATAAGGACCGCATACACCCAGTCGGGGCCGTGTAGCAGCAGCGCCAGCATCAGCTAGGCTCGGTTGGCGTTGGTCCCACCACGTGCACCCCGCCCGCCAGCGCCGGCTGGGCCAGCAGCACCAGTACCTGGGGCACCAGCGCTTTTAGCGTTTCGTACTTCAGGTTGGGCGCGTCTAGAAACAATTGCGGGAATAGGGTAATGCTGCCAGTTTTGTTCGTGCCGCATTTTCTTGTCGGCCGTTAGGAAAGCTTCGAACTGATGCTCTTGCAGCAGCCGTAGCAGCTCACCGTTCTTCTTACCCTGCCAACTCATATCGCGCACGGTAAGCGCGTCGTGCAGTGGTGCCAGGCGAAACACTAGGCGGCGTGGCAATTGCTCGTCAAGCAGCAGCTTCATGCGGCGGCGCTTGCTGAGCGAAGGAAAAATCAATCTGGGCTGGCGCTACCCGAAAAGCGGCCGGCAAAAGGGCTTCCTGTGCCGCTTTCAGCACCCCTTCGGCCTGCTCGCGGCTGACGGTAGGAAAATCGTAGAGGAACATGGTCAATGGCTCGTCGCCAGCCAGGTAGTCGAACAGCGCCTGAACAGGCACCCGCGTGCCCGTGAAAACCGGCGTGCCCCCGGTTATCTCGGGGTCGATGGTGATGAGGTCGGTGCGTAGCATAGTTAAATATACGGGGCCTGTTTCAACGCCCGGCCTATGCCCGCCGTATAGCCGGGCATACCAATTCCTTTTCCCCACCGATGGCAACCGAACACGAAAACGCCGAAAGCCGCCGCCAGGAGCGCCGCGAAGAAGCGAACAAAGACTACCGCGAGCAAGGCGACGACATGCGCCAGGGCGGCCCCGACCCCGACCTGCCCCACCGCCTGCGCTCGCGCCCCGGCGACGGCAACTATGACCCCAACGTGCAGGCCGACGACCAAACCAGCGACGGTGTAGCTGCTAAAGTGGGCAGCAGTGGCCAGAGCGCCAGCCAAGCGCCCGGCGAGGCATTAACGACAAAAACAAAGCCCCCGACCGCCTCGACGGCCGCAACGTAGACGGCGGCGACATTAAAGACTAGCTTCTTCTAAACTGCTTGTGTAAAGATCCCCATGCTGCTGCTAGCCGTTAGCTTCGTTCAACGAAAAAGCTAACGGCTAGCAGCCTAGGGGCTACTAACTTAAAAAAAAAACTGCCTTACTTTTAGCCCCCGAACTACCTCAACCCTGCTGCCCCATGGCCGACTCCTCGCCCCTCGTGCTGCTCGAATGTCTCGTAGCCGGTACCTCGCACCGCCCCGAGCTGCCCGCCTTTGAAAAGAAGCTCAAAGTAGGCCAGACCTTGCGCCTCGTGCGCGAGCCCGACAGCAAGTACGACGACTGGGCCGTGCAGGTGCACGCCGGTGCCGCCGACGACAAGGCCGCCTACTGGCTGGGCTACCTCCCCGAAACCCGCAACGAAACCGTGGCCCGCCTGCTCGACGCCGGCTACCCCCTCACCGCCCGCCTCGCCCACAAAGCCTGGGAGGACGACTGGCTGCACCTGGAGATAGAAGTGCTCTGGGCCGATAAAAAGTAGGGCTTGCTAGCCCCGGCCGGGGAGCTTTTGCTAACTAATGGAGTTAGCTAAATGGCCCGCTTGCGGTGGGCTGCTTTTCTCGTATTCATACCACTACCCACCATGCGCGAAGCCTATCTCACCGGCGGCAACGAGCATTTCGATGCCACCGACAAGGACATCGACAAAGCCCTGCGCCCGCTCTCGTTCAGCGACTTCACGGGCCAGGACAAGATTCTGGAAAACCTCAAGGTGTTCGTGGCCGCCGCCAAGCAGCGCGGCGATGCCCTCGACCACGTGCTGCTGCACGGCCCCCCCGGCCTGGGCAAAACCACGCTCTCGCACATCATCGCCAACGAGCTGGGCGCGGGCATCAAGATGACCAGCGGCCCGGTGCTCGACAAGCCCAGCGACCTGGCCGGCCTGCTCACCAACCTGGAGCCGCACGACGTGCTGTTCATCGACGAGATTCACCGCCTCAACCCGGTGGTGGAAGAGTACCTATACTCGGCGATGGAGGACTACCGCATCGACATCATGCTCGACTCGGGCCCCAATGCCCGCTCGGTGCAGATTTCGCTGTCGCCCTTCACCCTCATCGGGGCCACCACGCGCTCGGGTATGCTCACCTCGCCGTTGCGCGCCCGCTTCGGCATCTCGGCCCGCCTCGAGTACTACGACTCGAAGCTGCTGACGACCATCGTGCAGCGTTCGGCCGACATCCTGGGCACGCCCATCCACGAGGATGCGGCCTTCGAGATTGCCCGGCGCTCGCGCGGCACGCCCCGCATTGCCAACAACCTGCTGCGCCGCACCCGCGACTTTGCCCAGATTAAGGGCACCGGCACCATCACGCAGGAAATCGCGCAGTTTGCCCTGGGGGCCCTCGACGTGGACGCCCGCGGCCTCGACGACATGGACAAGCGCATCCTCACCACCATCATCGACAAGTTCAAGGGTGGCCCGGTGGGCATCAGCACCATCGCCACGGCGGTGGGCGAGGAGGGCGAAACCATCGAGGAAGTGTACGAGCCCTTCCTCATCCAGGAAGGCTACATCAAGCGTACCGCCCGCGGCCGCGAAGCCACGGAGGCCGCCTACCAGCACCTGGGCCGCCTGCTGCCCAACCACCTGCGCGGCAACAACGGCGACTTGTTTGCCGAGATTACCAAGTAGTAGCGGCCTGCTAGTACACGAAAGCGCACTGCCTTAGCAGTGCGCTTTTTTATATGCCATATAGCGGTAGCTGCGAGTAACAGGCCGCGGCAGTGCGCAACTTTGCCGCGCCAACTGTTCGGGTATTTGCGCGATGCTGCACCGCTTACTTTCCGGGTTTCTACTGCTACTGCCGGCCGCGCTGCTGGCCCAAACCCCCACCAGCCGTGTGGCCGTGAAGCCGCCCCTGACCCGCGCCACGGTGTACCTCAACGGCACGGCGCTGGAGCACCGGGCCACGGTACCGCTAACCGCCGGCCTCAACCGGGTGGTAGTGAGCGGCCTCTCGCCCCGCCTCAGCACCGAAGACCTGGAAGCGCAGCTGGGCGAAGGGGCCGAGCTGCTCTTCATCGATGACGACGACGAGCAGCTGCCGCCGCCCGCGCCGCTCTACCCCGCGGCCGCCGACAGCCTCGCCCGCGCCACCACCGAGCAGCGCACGCTGGAAGGTGAGCTAGACGGGCTGAAGCAGGAAAAAGCTTTTCTGCTGGCCAACCAGACGTTGCCCGCGGGCACCCAGGCCAACTGGAGCGCCGAGGTGGCCAAGGGTGCCGCCCTTATGCGCCAGCGCCTACCCGTCATTCAGCAAGAAACTGCCCGCCTCGAAGCCCGCCTGGCTACGCTCAAAACTGATATTAGCCGCGTAGAGCCCCGCGCCACCGCAACCGGGGGCGGCGACCGGCAGGTGCTGGTAGTGCGCGCCGCCCGCGCCGGCACGGTGCCGCTCACGCTGCACTACTTCCTGACCCACCGCAACCCCTGGTTTCCCCTGCTCGACATCCGGGCCGACGCCAGCGGGCGCACGGTGCGGTTCGTGACCCGCGGCCGCCTCAGCAACCGCACCGGCCTCGACTGGCAGCGCCTGCCGGTGGTGCTGATGCGCTACGAGGTAGCCGACGTAAAGCGCCCCGAGCTGACGCCCTGGGAGCTGGACTTCGACGGCGGCGACCACAACGGCGAGGGCCGCGTGGACGAGTACGTGGTGAAGGGCACCGCCAAGGGCAACCCGCCCCTGGCCACGCAGGGCGTGCGCTACGAGGTGCCCGAGCCAGTGACGCTGGCCGCCGGGGCCCGCCGCGAACTGTCGCTGCCACCCGTGACCCTGCCCGCCCACCCCGAGTACCTGGCCGTGCCCCGCGCCTCGGAGCAAGTGGTGCTGCAAACCAAGGTGAGCGGCTGGCAGGGCCTGCAGCTACCCGACCGCGCCAGCGTGTACCACAACGGCGTGCTGGTAGGTAAAACCGACCTCGAAGACCGGGCCTTCAACGACTCGCTCGAAGTAGCCCTCGGCACCGACCCGCAGCTAGTGGTGGGGCCGCGCCAAGCGAAGACTTCAGCGGCAACGTGCCCCTGAGCGACAAGCGCCGCGTGCGCCTCAGCTACCAGCTCAACGTGCTCAACCGCCACGCCGAAACCGTGCACCTGCGCCTGCTCGACGAGATTCCCATCTCCGAGGAAAAGGAAATCGACGTGAAGCTGCTCGAAGCCAGTGGTGCCGAACTGGATAAGCGCACGGGCAAGCTCACCTGGCTGCTCACGCTGCCGCCCGGCACCAACCAGCGCCTCGTGTTTACCTTCCAGGTTGATTACCCTAAGGACAAGCAGGTGGAAATCATCAACCACCGCGTCCGCATCTCCAACCCCAAGTTCCGCTAGCCAACCTCGATGTTGTAGCTGGTGCGAAACTCCTGGCCGGGCTGCAGCGCCAGGATGCCTTCCTTATCGGCCAGCTCCTGGGGCGGCCCCGCGGGACTGGCCACGCCCTGCCACGGCTCCACGCACACGAAGGCGGCGCCGGGGCCTTTGGTCCAGAGGCCGAGGTAAGGGGAAGCCGTCGAAGCGCAACCGCACGAAAGGGCCGCTGCCGTCTTGGCGGCGCAGGGTGAGGCGGGTGAAATCGAAGTGACTGAACACCAGCGCGTCGTCGGCGAATAGCTCGTAGCTCAGCGGCAGCCGGGCGGCGTGGTCGAGCACCGGGGCCGTGGCGCCGCTGCGCAGGCCGCCCTGCAGCAGCTGGCGCTGCAGGGTCACGGGGTGGTCGAAGTGGAAGGCGTAATCAGTAAACTGCTCGCCGGGCAGCAGGGGGCAGTTGAAGGCCGGGTGCGCCCCAATGCTGAACAGCAGCTCGCGCCCGCTGGCAGCGGGGTTGCGCACCTGCCAGCCCACGGTGAGCGTGCGCCCGCGCAGCGTGTAGCTCACCCGCAGGTCGAACTCGAAGGGGTAGGCGGCCAGCGTGGCCGGGCTGCTTAGCAGCTGAAACGTCAGGCTGCTACCAGTTTCTTCAATGAGCTGAAACTCCTGGTCGCGGGCGAAGCCGTGCTGCGGCAGCTTATACGCCTGGCCCTGGTGCAGGTAGGTGTCGTCGGGCAGCCGGCCCACTATTGGGAACAATAGCGGCGCGTGGCGGCCCCAGTAGGCGGCATCGGCCTGCCAGAGGTACTCGCGGCCGCTGGCGTGGTCTTGCAGGCTGGTCAGCTCGGCGCCGTGGGGGCTGATGGCGGCGCGGCAAAGGTCGTTTTGGAGGTAATGCGTAGGCATGGGGTAGGAAAGGTTAGCAGCTATAAAGCCAAGTGCTGACGGCCCGCCACGCCGCCCGCAGGCGCTCGGCGGGCGGGCCGCTTATTTCAAAAGCGGATCTACCCACCAAAATAGGCCCTAGCGTGGTCGCTTTAGGGTTTTAGCGGACGGGGACGGTCGGGGACGGTCGGGCATTAAAAGCACAGTTTAGTCGCTTTTGTAGCCAACTGCTGCTCTGCGCTCAAAATAGAGTTTATACTACCAACCAAGTGACGCACTACTGCATAGCGAATTGCGCACTGTGTAGCAGCATATCGGTAGTAATTAGGAGAGGCCAGAAACTAATATATTGCTGGCTTACATTCCGCTTGCCCTAGTAATATAATGCCCAACTTTACTACGCTTTAAGTAACGGCAGCAACAGCACTAGCCTTGAGCAGTTGCGCTCTATCTGATTGGCGAGTAATGTCGAGCAAACCGTCATGGGCAGCGGTACGTCCAGCCATTCAATTAATCTCGTTACCGCCTATTCATGCAATCGTTTAGTAACGCAATGGGCATTGCGGTCATGGCTATATGGGCAACCTTGACAGGCATAACGTGTTTGACCCGACCTAACAGCAACGCGGCGCACCGACTGCGCCAACCTACCCTGAGTCGTGCGCACTATTTCGTGGGCTAGTACTGGGGTGGGTAACTGAACAGGCCAATTTTGCTGGCTCACGCCTCATGAACCCTTTGCTCACCGACTGAGAACTGGTTGCTTTTGATACGAATTATCGAAGTCTTGCACGCTTGTGGATTAACCATTGTGCATGCATAGTAACACTACAAATTTATTCGGGATACTATTCAGCTTATCTTAATAATGAGTAGCTTTGCCATTCGGAAGGCCAGTGTTAACTGGCTGATTGGCATTCTACTCTAAATTATATGAAAGCAACATTGTCTGGCATTACTGCTGTGCTCGCTACCTGCCCGGTCCCTTACTATTGTAAGCCGCTTTTCTCCGACACGCTGGGTTGCTGGCGTTTGTCTACCTGCCACTCGTTCCGCTGCAAAGCTGCGCGGTTCGCTCCTTTCTCCTCCTGCTTTTAGTTCGGGATTGCGCCCTTGCTGGCTGCGCTTGCCGCAAGCTACTGGTAGCTGCCGGCTTGTTGTGCCGGCCGACTGGCTGGGCCGTGTGCGCATCGTATGCGCACTTTTTGCCTTTGCTACGTCTCTTCCTTTAGGGTAGCTAATACTGTATCCGCTGCCTCGCGGCGAATACTGCTTAAAAACCTGGGGTGCTGCCGGCCTTACTGCTAGCTTGAGCAAAGCCATGGCCTCGGTCTTCTAGTAGGGTACTTGCTATTAACAGCTATGCTGACGCTCGCCCCAACTATTGGCGTGCGGCTGCGTCAGGCAACAACGTGCTCGGCTACCATGCTATGGACAGCAGTAACATGGAATTGACCAATGCCATGCCACTCGATAACCTACTCGTTTCCTACCATCATTCATTTTTCATTTTCTTGCTTATGCAAAACTTTTCCTCTTGGCTGCTAGCCCGTTGGCTAATGGCAACCCTCTGGCTGCTAGCGATGATTGGCCCGGCCATCAATGGCAGCAGGCTAGCGCCGACAGCAACGCAGATCCTACCATCACGCTTGCGCCAGCCTCCTCAACGTTGCCCAACGGCACGCAGGGCGTGGCCTATAGCGTGACCTTTTCGGCCTCGGGTGGCGCGAGCCCCTACGTCTATTCCATTACGAGCGGGGCCGTACCGTCGGGCATGAGCCTGAGCAGCGGCGGTACCCTCTCGGGCACGCCCACGGCTAACGGCACATTCAGTTTACGGTAACGGCCCGCGACAACTCAGCGGCCCCTGGGCCCTACAGCGGCTCGCGCAACTATACGCTTTTTATTAACCAGCAGCCTACCGTAACGGTAACTTCGGTGACGCGCCTGACGCCCTCGCCCACGGCCACGGCCTCGGTGAGCTACCGCGTGACCTTCTCCGGCTCCATCTCGGGCCTGAGCGTGTCCAACTTTGACCTGACCACCACGGGTCCTGAGCGGGGCCGCCATCACCAGCGTCTCGGGCTCGGGCGCCACCTACACGGCAGCCGTCAACACGGGCTCCGGCGACGGCACCCTGCGCCTGGACGTGGCCAACAGCACGGGCACCTCGCCCGCCATCAGCAACGCGCCCTTCACCAGCGGTGAGCAGTACACCGTTACCAAAACCTTCGCCGCCGCCCCCACCCTGCGCATCCAGGCCGCCGGCAGCGCCAGCGGCAACAGCGACGTGACGGCCTTCGTGGACGCGGTGCAGGTGCTGCAGCGGCACCAGCACCCTCGTGCCAACGCCCTGCAAAACGGCAGCTTTGAAACCAACAACGTACAGGCCAGCAATTACCTGTACCAAAGCCAGGGCGTGGTCGCCTCGCCCTGGAGCTTCGGCACCCAGTCCGGCGTCTCGCGCAACAACAGCGCCTTCGGCTCGACGGCGGCCGACGGCGACGCCGTGGCCTTCCTGCAAAGCGCGGCCGGCAACAACGGCAACGTCTCGCAAAACCTGGCGGTGCCCACGGGCAGCTACCAGGTGCGCTTCCGGGTCCATGCAGCGCAACTACACCTCGCTCGACCAGCGCCTGAACGTGTTCGTCAACGACGTGTTCGTGGGCACCATCCAGCCCAACAACATCCCCACCTACGACACCTTCACCTCGGCCACGTTCAGCGTGAGCGCCCCGGCCCTGACGGCGACGGTGAGCACGACCTCGGCCAGCCCCACCAGCACCGCGCCCATCCCCTTCTCGGTGAGCTTCGCAGAGCGTGGGCACCAGCTTCACGGCCTCGGACGTGACGGTGTCGAGTGGCAGCACGCTGACCAGCGGCAGCTTCAGCGGCTCGGGCGCCGGCCCCTACACCTTTACCGTGACGCCCCCGGCAGCGGGCGGCACCGTGAGCGTGAGCCTGGCCGCCAACGTGGCCCAGGACGCCAACAGTACGGGCAACACCGCTAGCAACTCGGTGAGCGTGCAGTACCAGTTGCCAGTAACGGCCACCCCGACGCTGACCGCGCCCGCCAACAACGGCTTTGTGACTACCAGCCGGCCGGAGTACCGCGGAACGACGGCGGCCTTTGCGGCCATCAACATCTTTCGCGCCACGGGCAGCGGTAGCTTCGTGCTGACGGACACGACCATCGCTAACGGCCTGGGCAACTTCCATAAGTTCTCCAGCGCCACGCTGGCCGATGGGCAGTACTCGGCGTACGTGACGGCAACGGCCAGCGGCCAGGCCACCAGCGCCAACTCCAACACCAACACCTTCACGGTGGACACCACCCCGCCCACGGTGACCGTCAGCAGCGCCACCGTGACCAACGGCGGCACCACCACGACCTCGCCGGTGAGCTTCACGGCCACCTTCAGCGAGTTGGTGACGGGCTTCGCGGCCGCCGGCCTCACGGTGAGCGGCGGCACGGTCACCAGCGGCCCGACGGCGGGCAGCGGCAACACCTACTCCTTCCAGGTAACACCCGCTGGGGCAGGCACCGTGACGGTACAGGTGCGGGCCAATGCCGCGCAGGACCAGGCCGGTAACAACAACTCGGCCTCGGCAGCATACTCGTTCACCTTCCAAGCCCCCACTATTACGCTTGCACCAGCCTCCTCAACGTTGCCCAACGGCACGCAGGGCGTGGCCTACAGCGTGGCCTTTTCGGCCTCGGGTGGCGCGAGCCCCTACGTCTATTCCATTACGAGCGGGGCCGTACCGTCGGGCATGAGCCTGAGCAGCGGCGGTACCCTCTCGGGCACGCCCACGGCTAACGGTACATTCAACTTCACGGTAACGGCGACCGACGCCTCGATGGCTCCGGGTCCCTACAGCGGCTCGCGCTCCTATACGCTCACCATCGCGGCCCCGGCCGTGACCTGACAGGTGCCACGAACACCGACTGGTTTGATGCCACCAACTGGTCGCCGAACACGCTGCCCAGCGCCACGATTAGCGCTACCATCCCCACCGCCCCCAGCGGCGGCCGCTTCCCGTCATCACTGGCGGCACGGCCAACGCCCGCAATCTGACGCTCAACAGCGGTGCTAGCCTGACGCAGAGCAACGGTACGCTGACTGTGGCGGGCGACCTGACCAACAACGGTAACTTCCAGGCCACGGGCGGCACGGTGGCGCTGGGCGGCTCGACGCTGGGCAGCCTCCTGGGCAGCAGCAACACCCGGTTCTGGAACCTGACGGTGGGCACCAACGGGGCGCACAGCAGAGCACCTCGGCCAGCACCTCGGTGCAGCGCCTGCTCTTGCTCAACGGCAACTTCGCCACCAACGGCAACTCGTTCACCCTGAACTCGACTGCCAACCTCACGGCGCAGGTGACCAACAACGGCGGCGTGGTGAACGGCAACGTGACGGTGCAGCGCTACATCGACCCCAGCCTCAACCCCAACCTGGGCTACCGCCATATCTCGACGGCGGTGAGTGGGCAGACGGTGAGCAACCTGGCTACGGGTAGCTTCAGCCCCGTAGTAAACCCGGCTTACAACGCCAGTGCCCAGCCGGGCACCACCACGCCCCTTCCCGACCGTGTACGGCTACGACCAGAGCCGCCTGGCGACGGCGACCAACAACCTGTCGACCTTCGATAAGGGCTGGTTCTCGCCCAGCGCTTTGAGCGACGCCCTCAACGTGGGCCAGGGGCTACACCGCCCTAATCGGCGGGGCCAGACCTGGCCTTCACCGGCGCGCTCAACAACGGTACCCAGACCCTGACGCTGTTCCGCAACACCGGGGCCACGGCCGCCGACGCGGGCCTGAGCCTGGTGGGTAACCCCTACCCTCACCCCTGGACTGGCGCCAGGTGGCCAGCAACGGCCTCTCGAACGTGGACGGTGCCCTGTACGTGTTCCAGAGCAACGACCCGAGCAATCCCTACGCCGGCTCGTACGGCGTCTACGCCAACAACGTGGGCACCGTCTCGCCCATCCTGGCGCAGGGTCAGGGCTTCTTCGTGCGGGTAACGGCCGGCCAGAGCAGCGGTACGCTCACTTTCGCCAACAGCCAGCGCCCGACTACTTACCAGTCCACGAACTACGCCCGCTTGGCCGCCGAGACCCGCCCCCTGGTGCAGCTCTCCGCTCAAGGCCGCCGGCCACGCGACGGGCGACGACGCCTTCGTCTACTTCGAATCAGGCGCCACCGAGGGCTTCGACGCCCAGTATGACGCCGTCAAGATGCCCAACCCCAGCGGCCTGAACCTCTCGACCAGCATCAGCGGCCAGCAGCTCAGCATCGACGGCCGCCCGCCGTGGGCACCGTCCAGCGCATCATCCCGCTGGCCGTGGGCGTACCCGCCGCCGGGGCCTACTCGCTCCTCCTCACCCAGCTGCTGAACCTGGACGCCACCCCGGTCTACCTGCGCGACCTGCAAGCCGGCACCCTCACCGACCTGCGCCTGACGCCCAGCTACCAGTTCACCGTCAGCAACGCCTCGGCGCTGCTCACCAACCGCTTCGAGCTCGTGTTCTCGCCGCAGCAGCCGCTGGCTACGTCCACGGCCGCCCTGGCCCAGCAAGTGGGGCTGTACCCCAACCCGGCCAAGACCAGCGCCTTCGTGGAGCTGCCCGCCAGCCTGGGCCGCCAGGCCGTGACGGCCACGCTGGTGGATGCCGTGGGCCGCGAGGTGCGCACGGTGAGCCTGCCGGCCCAGGGCGCCGTGGCCCACTCGCTCGACTTGCGCGAGTTGCCCACCGGCGTGTACATGCTCCGCCTGAGCACCAGCGCCGGCCTGCTCGTGAAGCGGCTGACGGTTGAGTAATCCCCTGTGGGAGCCGGCGGCCAGCTGGTCGCCGGTTTTCTGGCGGTTTTGTCATTCACTTATTTTCCGGCTTTATGTCTCGCTCATTAGTTCTCACTGCCGCCCTCGGCCTGGCCGCGCTGGCCAGCCAGGCCCAGTCGCCCACCACAGGCGGCCCCACGCCCCAAGACCCCACCACGCCCGACCCCACGGCCATCCCGCTCGACGGGGGCGCCAGCCTGCTGCTGGCTGGGGGTGTGGCCTACGGCTTGCGCCGCCTCCGCCAGCGGCGCGCCGCGCTGAATAAGCGGGGCCGCTTTTTCAAGAATTTAGATTCCAAAACGCCCTTGCCTTTAACTGGCAAGGGGCGTTTTACTGGTAGCTGATTCGTGTTTGCTACTAAGGAGATGACACAGAATACTAAAGCCACGTAAGCCTTTCGGGTCTTCTCACCTACGGAAGTTGTCCTGGCTGCTGCGTTAAAGGAAAAGAGTTGTGTAGCGTTCACGAGGATGATAGCGGTTGCCAACCGCTCGGCGGACTGCCTAGTTATAAGCGGCCCAACTAAAATGCGCCCTGATGTTGTAAAGAGTTGGGGAGTGGTGCTACGTCGAATTTAGTTCTCCAAGTAGGCGGCAGCACGCACAAATGGCCCATGAAAATACTCAGCCTCGTCGGCTACGCCGGCAATAGGATGCTGTTTGCCGGGTGGAAACCACCTGGTTTGACTGTGCAACCTAGCCACTAAGGGCGCTGCCTTTTTAGTCGTCAATTCATTCGCGCCTCACCCATCGCCTATGCTACCAGCAGTTCGTATGGTGTACCTAGTAGCGGCTTTTCTCCCGCTTGGGACGGCCGCTTTAGCCCAGGCCACCAGCACCCTAACCGGGCGGTGCTGGACTCGGTGAGCCACCAGCCCGTTGCCTTCGCGACGGTCGCGTTATTGCCCGCTGCTGCCGCCACCGAGGTGCAAGCCAGCACCATTACCGATGAGCAAGGGCGGTTCACGCTCACGGCGGTGGCAACCGGGAAAAGCCGGCTACTAGTGCGCTCTGTTGGGTATGCTCCTGCTACGCAAGCAGTCCTGCTTGGCCCCTCGGCGGCTACGCTCCCCAATCCTGCTGGTGCCCGCCGCCCAGCAGCTAGGGCGAGGCCGTAGTAGTTGCCACGCAGCCCCTGGTTGAGGTACGGCCCGACCGGCTGGTGTACCACGCGGCGCAGGATGTTGGCGTGGCGGGAGGAAGCACTACGGATGTCTTGCGCAAAACGCCCCTGCTAGCCGTCGACGGATTGGGCAACGTGACCATGCGCGGGTCCGCCAATTTTAAGGTGCTGGTCAACAATCATCCTTCCCCGATGCTGGCGCAAAACCTGACGCAGGCGCTGAAAGGTATTCCAGCCAGCCAAGTAGAAAGCGTAGAGGTGATTACTACCCCGCGGCGAAGGAGGATGGGGAAGGCGCGGCGGGCATCATCAATATCATCCTCAAGAAGGAAGCTCGGCGCGACCTAAATGGGCAGCTAGGCGCCAGCGGCGGTAACCGCACGCGTGAGCTGACGGCCGCCCTGGGGCTGCTCCGGGGTAAGGTAGGTTTCAATCTAACGGCCGGTGTTGGGCGCTGGCTGGAGCCCGACCAGCTCACGCGCCGCCGCCTCGGCTTTTCCAGCCTGGGTACGGATACGCTAACCCAGAGCGGGCGGCGGACCAACATGGGCACTTGGTACAATAGCACCCTGAGCTTGGACTACAACCCGGCCGAGCACCAGCGGGTGGCCCTGGCGGCCACCGTAGGCGGCTACCTGGCGCAAGCGCAGCGGGACTTAGTCAACCAGTTTCGTTCGCCCGACGCGGCCCGCAACGAGCTGTTCACCCGCGCCACCACGGACTTTACGGGCAGCCGCAGCACGGAGCTAACCGGCACCTATACCCGCACCTTCGCGCAGGCTCGCCGCGAGTGGAGCGCCCTGGCGCAGTACGCCCGCACGGCGGGCACCTTTGGCTACGACTTCGACCAGTACGAGCGGTCGGCAGTTGCGCTGACGCCCACCCAGGCCGACTACCGCGAGCGTAGCCGGGGCCGCACCCCCAGTCAGGAAATCACCCTGCAGGCGGATGCCACCCGGCCCTTCGGCGAAAAGCGCACCCTGGAGCTGGGCGCCAAAGCTATTTTTCGGCACACGGGCACCGAGGCTACGGTGGAGGGGCAACGCCCAGGGCAGCCCGCCGGGTTTGCGCCGCTGGCTGGCCGGGCAACGGACTTTACCTATAGCCAGCAGGTGCAGGCGGCGTACGCCAGCTACGCGACGGCCATCGGCTCGAAGCTAGCCGTCACGCTGGGCAGCCGGGTTGAGCGCACGGCCCTGCAGGCAAACTTCCGCGCTAGCGGCACTGGGCTGCCCCCGACCAGCTACTACACCCTGTTGCCGAATGCAAATGCGCAAGTGACGTTTCGACCCGATACCAGCGGGTTGCGGCTGGCTTATAGCCGCCGCATTACCCGGCCCTACATCGACTACCTCAATCCCTTCGTGGACCGCTCCAATCCGCAAAACATCACGTACGGCAACCCGGCGCTGGCGCCTGAGCTAACGGATGCCTATGAGGTCAGCTACAACACCCTGGTACGGCGGGCTCCGGTGGTAGTATCCGGCACGGTGCGCCACACCGGCAACGCCATCGAGGCCGTCCGCCTGCCACCCCAACGCCCGGCGTAACGGCCCAAACCTACGCCAACGTGAGCGCCGTCACCTACTATCAACTCACGCTGTATGGCACGGCCAAATTCACGAAGTGGGAAGTAAGCGGGGGCCAAACGTGCAGCACGTCGTCTTCCTGAGCCCCGACCGGGAGGTGCTGCGCCGAGGCTTCACGGCGGGCATGAACGTGACACCTCGTGTCATTTTGCCCACCGGTTTACCGTGCAAGCCACCATGTCGGGCGCCTTGCCAGCCCCTACGTTGCAGGGGCGTAGCGGTGCCGCGCTCTATTACGCGCTGGGCGTGAAGAAGGCCCTGCTAGGGGAAAAAGCGGACGTAACCCTTAACGTAGCCAATCCCTTCACCGAGTCCTTGCCCAATCGGAGCCTGCTCACCACGGCCTTTGCTGAGGAGCAACCGAATACCGCACCTACCAACGAGCCGTTCGCGTCAGCCTCAACTATCGGTTTGGGCAAAACGCAGCAGAACCACCCCGTAAGCGAGCGAATAATGACGACTTGAAAAGCAAGTAAGGTAGGGTGCGTTCGTGAGCGAAATACACGGAAAAGGGCCAGCGGTTAGGCTGGCCCTTGGGGAAGGATGCTAGCGGTAGGGTTAGCTATTTCACGCGGACGTAGGTGCCCCCAGGCCTGGGCTGTTTCTCATTACGTAGTGTGTTGGCATCCACGATTTGGAAGCGGTACTGGACGCCGCCTCCCATGTTGACGTAGAGATAATTGTCTTCCACAGTGTAATCCGCGGCCGTTTCCCCCAGGAAGACGGTGGCGACGAACTTGGTGCCGGTTAGCTCGAATTTATCCAGGGCATGGAAGGCTTGCGGTTTGCCGCTGTACTGGTAGGTAGGTACCGGCAAGGCGGCGCTTCGTGACGGCGTCGCAGCTGGTGAGGGTGAGCGCGAGGGCGACCAGTAAGTAGAGTATTTTAGGCATGGCCGAAGGAAGGGCTAGCGGTTTGAAAAGCAGTAGGTGTAGAAAGTGGTAGTACCGCCCGTTTCGTTGTTCGTGCGGACGAAGCGCGTGTGCAGCAGTTGGTTGCGGCAAAAGCGTTCCTGGGCCCGGGAAACATTACCGGACACCTTGGCCACTGATTCGACCGCGCCGTCCTCCCCGATGTAAATCCGAAAGCGAATCGTGCCCCTGCCGTCCCCGACTGCCGCGCCCTGGGGCGGCGTTGCCAGGCGCCACCCAGTACCCTCCAGGCCGTTGCTCGTGGCAGTTGCCCCGAGTGCCCGGTTGGGCTGCCGGTAAAGTGCGCGGGCGTCAAGCTTGCCTCACCGCCGGGGGTGTACAGTTCGGCCTGCTCACCAGCGGGAAGGGTAGCCTCCTCCCTCATTCAAGTCAGAGGGCTGGGCTGTTGGTAGCGGCTAAGCAATTGCGGAGTGAGGTGCTTGGCCGCCAAGTCACTCATGTGCAAGTCCCGGTAGAGGAACTGGTACACTAGTTCCGTTACTGCCGCATGGTTGTTCAGGCCGTATTTCAGCGTGTGGCAGTACTGGTAAATGGTTTGGTATACTGCCTCACGCAGGGCGGGCTGCTGCAGGAGCAAGGGCGCCACCTGTGCCTGCGGTGCGGCCAGCGGGGTGTGTTGCAAGGCTTGGCCGGCGTTGTAGCGGTAGAGGCTGGGGTAGGGCTGAATAGTAGTGGGCGTAGGCCTCGCAAAACTCGGCGGCAGCCCAGTGTGGGGGCGGCGTGGGGGTCGGAGGCCGTCGCGGCCAGCGCCGAAGGATGCGGGGCTGTTTTGGGCATAGGCCTGGTGCAGGGGTGCAGCCAGCTAACAGCAGGGGCAGCAGAGAGCAGTTTTTGCATGTGCGGTAATGGGAATGAAGTGTGCCCTAAGATGCCCCGTCGCCTTGACCCTGATTGGGATTGATTATCCGGAAGATTTAGCTACTAATGGTAGCGCGTCAGCCTGCGGCAAAGCTAATCGGCGAAAGTGAAATTATGGCCTATATGCCATAATAATTGCCATTTCTAATGCAGTCCTTCGCGGGCTGTGAAAAATCCCCAGTTCGTGCAAGCTTTTGGTGAGCACCTACGTATCCTGCGGGTGCGTAAGGGCCTCAGCCAGCACGAATTAGCTGATGAAGCAGATTTGTCATGGTCTACTATCATCCGCATCGAAAAGGGTAGGCTAGCCCGCAACTATTGACGTGTTGGCGTCGGTGGCCCGTGCGCTACAAATGCCGTTGTGGGAACTGTTGCGCCTTCCGGAAGAGAAAAAATGAGTGTACCGGCTGTACCGTGTACCGGTTGATACGACCCGCCTTTTGGTACGCGTCGGCATCCCCACCGCAGTGCGATACGAAAACTTCGGGATAATCACCGTCTTGTTTCGACCCTGTGCCCGGCTACTGTATAGCCAGCATGAAAAGTCGTATAATCAAGGTAGCCGCCTCCTACCGAAGCTTGCAGCCTGAGCTAAAGGTGACCTCTTCGCTACGCCTACGGGGCGAGTGGCTGCGACAAGCGGGCTTCCATCCAGGTGACTTTGTAGAAGTGGAGGTTACGCCTGGCTGCTTAGTGGTTGGGAAAGAAGCAAACCAACTCATCATGACTTAAAGCGTGTTTGCGGAGTTGGGTAACTAGGGTGCAGGTTGCTTCTTGTTAATGGTCTTGCCATCAGAACGCACTACCTTTGAAATACCGTGCCTAGTATCCTACGCCAATGGGAATAGCTTACTATAACGTGCTAAACAAGTTGGCGCGTTGACAGCTTACCTACCGCTTACTCATGCCTGCTCCCGCCCAAAACAAAGCCGATGCCATCGCGCAACTTACAACATTGACAGCAGCATTTGCTGCACAAGAGGGTCACTACAAAACGGCGGGATATAAGGAAGCACAGTTAAGAAACGACTTTATCAACCCGCTACTCAAGGTATTTGGGTGGGACGTGGATAACGAAGCGGGTAAATCGCAAGCGATGAGGGATGTGTTGCAGGAAGAGGAGCTAGAAGTAGAGGACGACACGGGAACAAAAATCAAGAACCCGGATTATACGCTACGGGTGACGGGGGCACGACGGCTGTTCGTGGAAGCGAAGAAGGCGCACATTCACGTAGACACTGCACCCAGTCCGGCCTTCCAGACGCGGCGATACGGATGGAGCGGACAATTGGCCTTATCGGTGCTGACTAACTTTGACTGGCTGGTATTTTACGACTGCCGCTACCGGCCCACGGCCGGCGACGCAGCTAGTGTAGCGCGATACCGGAGTTACCACTACTCAGAGTTTGTGGCAAAAGTATGATGAGTTGGCGGAGCTGTTGAGCTACGCGGCGGTGGAGGCTGGGGTGGCGGAGGCAGCCTTGAAATGAGGAGGTTTCGGCAGGTCAAACGTTTGACGATTACTTTCTAGAGCAGATAAGCATATGGCGGCTGGCGCTGGCCCAGGATATTATAAACGGTAATCCGGCGTTGGACGAGCAAAACGTGAATTTTCAGGTGCAGCGTTTGCTAAACCGAATTGTGTTTTTGCGCATTTGTGAGGACCGGGGACTAGAAGGCTTCGAGCAGTTGCACCGCGTGACGAGCTACACAGAACTGAAACAACTTTTTCAGGTAGCGGATAGAAAATACAACTCAGGGCTATTCGACTTCATTGAAGATGAATTGGCACTAAGGTTAACGCTGGATGCGGAACCGCTGCTACGAATTTTCAACGAGTTGTACTATCCACAAAGTCCCTACAACTTCGCAGTAGTAGACCCAGAAATCCTGAGCCAGATTTATGAGCGGTTCCTAGGCAGTCGAATTGTGGTAGGAGAAGATAAGCAGGCGCGGATGGTCGAGATGCCCGAAGTGACAGCCTCGGCGGGCGTGGTACCTACACCAAAGCTTGTGGTGCGGAAGGTGGTGCGCGAAACGATGGCGCTGGTAGTCGGCACGGACCAGACGTTTGACCAGCTTCTGACCTTGAAGGTGGCCGATATCTCGTGCGGGTCGGGGACATTTTTGCTGGGTGTGTACGATTACCTGCTAGCAGAATTGGTAGAGCATGCTGGGCCAGAACAAATGCGGCAGGGGCTGGTGCGGATGGGTATAGGTGGGGCTAAGCAACTGACCCTACGAGGTAAAATACAGGCGCTGCTCACGCAGTGTATTTACGGCGTAGATATCAATCCCTATGCGGTAGAAGTAACTCGATTTAGCTTGTCACTGAAACTGCTGGAAAATGAAACGGGCCCAACGCTGAACGAACACTTGGCCCAGCCAGGGGCGCGGGTGCTGCCGAATTTGAACGCTTCCAATTGCAGCGGTAACTCACTGCTCGATGACAGCTACTTGAGATTCAATCAGGAAGCAACGGACGACATAAAACCTGCTGCGACGACTGCGGCCATTTGATTGGCAAACGGAGTTTCCGTTTCTGGCACAAACAGGTGGTTTTGATGCCATCGTGGGTAATCCGCCTTACGTGCGTATTCAGCACATGGAACTGTATGCGCCCGAAGAAAAGCCTACTACCAAGATACTAGTAGTGGCTACGTGGCAGCAGGAGCGGGCAACGCCTTTGATAAATATTACCTATTCGCGCAGCGGCGCTAGAATTGCTGAACGGACAAGGGTATTTAGGCTACATTGTGCCGCATAAGTTCTTCACGTTGACCGGAGCGAAGGTGTTGGTGGGAGTATTTGGCTACCCATAGCTGGCTGGCCAAGGTGGTGCATTTTGGGTCGCTACAGCTATTCCCAGCGCGCTCTACATACACGGCTGTGTTAGTGCTGAGCAAGCAGGAGCGGACAGTCTTCAATTTTACACGGGTGCAGGATAAGGTGCAGGGACTGCTCACTGAACAGCCCAGCAGTGAATACCAAAACAGCAACTTGGGAGCTGCGCCGTGGCTATTTGTTGCGCCTGAAACCAATGTCATTTTTGACCGGATACAGGCGGCGGGTACGGTGCCGCTGGTAAGCATAGCGGATATTTTGGTAGGGCTACAAACTAGTCTAGATAGCGTGTACATCTTGCGCGATGCCGTGGTGCAGAACGGTTACGTGCATTTTGAAAAAAAGGAAAGGGACGTGACAAGCAGCAGTGGGTCGTGGAGCTGGGTATTTGCCGGCCGTGCTTGATGAAGGTGTCGTTTGAAGCCTTTGACACCGTGCCAGCTAATTCGTGGATGCTCTATCCCTACCGGAGCGGGGAGCAGTGGGCGGTGCTGATTGACGAGGCAACACTGCGGACGGACTACACCACTAGCGTGGAATTACTTGAGTGCCTATCGAGAGAAGCTGAATGGGCGTGATATCAAGGGGTGAACGATGCGTTTACCGAGCCCCAGTCTGGTACCAATTCGGACGAACTCAGAACCTGAATAAGTTTATTAATGCGCCTAAACTGCTTTTCCCGGTGCTATCGCGCAGGCCAAAATACGTGTGTATGACGACACGAATATGCAATTTACAGGTGGGGGCAATGGGCCATACTATTCCATTGTCAGTCGGGGTAAATATTCGCTACTCTACCTCATGGCCATTCTGAGCCACCCAATCATAGAGGCGATGGTCAAAGCGCGAGCCAGCGAATTCGAGGAGCATACTACTCGCACGGCAAGCAGTTTATTAGTGGCCTACCGATTCGACGTATTGACTTTGATGTAGAGGCAAAACTTACTGCGCATAATGCTATCGTGCGGGCATCGGAGCAGCTAATTCTGAGGCTAGGGTGCAGCTACGTGCCAACACACTGCCAACTGACCACCCGCTACTGTTACGGATAGTTCGAACGCGGGGAAGGTCAAGTACGAACGTTGGTTGATAACCTATATGGACTTACTTCTGCGGATGCGCAGACAGTGAACGAGGACGACATTTTATACGGACAAGCAGAATAATTCAATGGGAGTGGCGCTAGGGAGGTACGACGGACACGAACAAGCTGCGGGGAGGATACTACACGCCCAAGCCGATAGCTGACTTTATTTGCCGGTGGGCAATTCGGAGCCCAGCGGAAACGGTGCTGGAACCGAGTTGCGGTGATGGCAACTTTGTCGAGGCAGCAGCTCGGCGATTGCGGGCGCTAGGATTGCCAGCACACGAATTAGATGAGCACCTACAAGCAGTCGAATTGATGGCTGAGGAAGCAGCAAAGGCCACAGCACGGGCAGCGGCGCTAGGAGCTAGTGAACGGTCGGTAGCGAACTCCGATTTCTTCCGGTTTGTGCGTGACCTACCCGCTGATAAGACTTACGACGTAGTGGTGGGTAACCCACCATTCATCCGTTACCAGAATTTCCCGGAGAAGCACCGGAGCCTAGCCATTACACTGATGTCGGAAGTAGGCATAATTCCAAATAAGCTTACCAACATATGGGTGCCATTTTTGGTGATTGCAGCCAATCGACTAGGGGCGAGGGGGCGGCTGGGCATGGTGATTCCGGCCGAGCTGTTCCAAGTGAAGTACGCGTCCGATACGCGAGTATTCTTGTCGCAGTTCTTCGAGCGCATTACCATCGTGACGTTCACGCGGCTGGTATTCGAGGGAATTCAGCAAGAAGTAGTGTTGATGTTGTGCGAACGGCAGGCCGACGACAACCACGGCATTCGAGTAGTGGAGTTGCCGAGCCTGGAAGCCCTGCAAGCACTAGATTTAGTGCAAATACAGGAAGCGCCGGTAAAGGTGCTGGACCACAGCCGTGAGAAGTGGACTAAGTATTTTTTAGACGAAGCCGAGATTGAGTTGATGCGCCGCACGAAGGCCAACCCAGACATTCGTTCTTGCGGCTATTATATGCAAGTGGATGTGGGTATCGTGACGGGTCGCAACGAGTTTTTATGCTTCGGCGTAAGCAGGTGGATGCGCTGGGGTTAGCTCCTTATGTGCAGCGGGTAGTAAGCAAATCGCCGCAGTTGAAGGGCATCGTGTTCCGAAGCGAAGATTTTGAGGCCAACTCGGATGGGGAGCACCCAACGCACTTATTCGTACCGCCTAACCTGCCGGTGGGAGAGCTACCAGTTGAATGTCAAGCGTACATAAATCAAGGAGAGGCACAGCAATTTAATACGGGATACAAATGCAAGATTCGAAAGCGGTGGTATATTACACCATCGCTGAGCCGGCCGGCAGGATTCGCACTACGGCAAGTGAATGAATTTCCGAAGCTGGTATTGAATGAGGGGAAGCATCCTCGACGGACACCATTCATCGAGTTCGCTTCAATCAAGGTGTAAATCCGCAACTAGCGGTGGTATCATTTTTAAACTCATTGACGTTCGCTTTTTCGGAGATTCTAGGCCGTAGCTATGGGGGTGGAGTATTAACCTTCGAGCCAACGGAGGTAGAGGAATTACCCTTGCCAATGCTGACACGAGTCGATGCCGTGAACGTGGAAGAAATCGACCAATTGATGCGGCAAAAGCGTGTAGTGGAAGTGCTAGATATCGTGGACCAGGCGCTGCTGGTGGACCAATTAGGCTACACTTGGGATGACGTATTAGCCTTTCGGTGTGTGGCGCAAGCTTTCAGGACGTCGAACAGGTAGGAAGGTGCGGGCGGACTCGCTGTTGGCAGAGTGACAGCAAAAAGCTCGGTCGTCTTACCACCTAAATCCGGTGCCCAAGCCCTTACCCAATCACCCGGGAGCGGACGCGTCAGAGTCGCCAAAATGACTGGAAGTTTAGTAGCCCTATGACTCCTATGCCCGCTGGTCTTACCAGTTTTATATATGCTGAACATTGAGCGCGCTGCCTATATGCTTTACTAGCTTCCGAAAAAGCGATTTAAACTAGTTGAGCCTGGTAACAGGTCTTATGCTTATTCGGGCTCGGCCAGCTCACCCCCTACCACCAGCAAAACTCATGCGCTTTCGCTTTACGAAAGCGCGCCTTCGTAGAAGGCGTCACTCCGGAGAGCGCCAGCCGACGGGGTGAAAAAGATAAACTTTTTTGTTGCTTATATAATAGGGGCTGCTTAGTAAATATGCTTAAGGTAAGCGTTTTTGAGTAGGCCACTTAGTAATACTACGCAGAGGTTACTACCTATTTTACGTTGGCCACTACGCTCGATTGAGGGCGTGTAGAGGCCCTTAACTATACAAAAACACCCAGCTGTTCGTAGAGCCAGCTGGGTGTTTTCGTGACAGTAAATTGGAAGATACTTAATCTTCCAGCTTCTCAAGATTGCGTGGTAGTTTCTTGGCCAGCAGCTTCTTCTGCCGCTGCGCTAGTTCCACTTGCAACCGAGCAAGGTGCTGCAAGGCGTCATACCGCTGCTCGATACGCGCAAGTTGCGCTGGCGTGTGTTTTACGTCTTCACCACCGAAGAGAATACCCAAGTTGCTAGCAATCCACCCAAAGTCCAGCTTGAAATACGTTATTGGTCGGCCGTCCTCGTGTACTATCTCCGTCTCTAGAAAGCCGTGACGCTCAAATTGCTTAATCAAGTCTGCCGCCGTATTGGCGGAAATGCCTGTTCGTTTATTGATGGTAGCTTTGGAGTGAAAAAAGCGGTTTTGTTTCCGCTGAAGCCAATGTGCCCCAACCATCATCAGGTACTCCAGCAGCAAAGCCCCTTTTGTGGTCAGCTCGCCATTGAAGTAGTCTTGCAGGTATTGAAAGCGATAGGCATATAGGTACTGCTGTGCTTCACCTTGCTTTTGGAGGAGCCGCTCTTTTTGCGAATTGGTTTGCTTTTGTTGCGCTTGCATACTGCAATTGTTACAGGTATTAAAATGCGTGAAGAGTCTACTGAGGTTGGGCCTTTGCTCTATCAATGATGGCTAAAGCCTTTTTAACTGGGAATGGGCTGTAACCCTCTGCGACTGGGTGCAGGGTAGGTCACTAGATGGAAGTCTACAGCGTGAGACCCACGCACTTCGTAGTGAGGTACACACGGCCATCATCCTGCGTAGGAGCATCAAATGATGGCCGTATTGATTACCGACTGCCACGACTAGCCTTCCTTTGCGAGCCAATTCCTCAAGTCGCTCTTGCTCGCACATTCTGGCCTTTTCGTTTGCCAGTCCGACTGGGAATACAGTATAGCCCCTAGCCGGTCGCATACGCACCCAAGCATGTGGGTCGTTACCTACAGGGTATCGCGTATCAGCCAGCAAGTCGGCTCCATATAACCGGCGGTAAACCTTTGGACAGGCTACTTGTAAATAACGAACAATAGCCCCCACTCGCCGCGGGTAACTTTGGCATGGCCCCAGCTGCGACCAATACGTACAGGTGGCACTCACCCGGAACCTTAGCAACGAAATTGATGCTAGGACCGAGTAGCGGGGTATTTAGTAGCAGCTTTTGTAGTCGTTCGCGACTGGCCTGGGTGCGCTCCGCACTGCCTTTGAAGGAGCGGTATTTGAATACCAGCATCACCAACCCTGAAAGTGTCTGCCAGCCTGAAGTATCGTCCTCCTCGTCCGCCATTGCGGCTGCCTCGTCGAAGGTCACACCTGCCACAATATATGGAAAAGTAGAGGCTAACCATTGATGTTGCTTCTTGCGCTCTTGGCGTGTCGTGTCGGTGAAAGGATGCCAAGGTTCATGGAGCGCTTCCGTGGCAACACGGTGCCGAGCCACTACAAACTGGTGTAGTCGGAAAAGCGAAACAAGCCGTATCCGGGCTGGGGAATTAGTACCCCCCGTACCGTAAGTTATTATGGACTTGGGTTGCGCTGGTGCGTGGCCAGCCTTGATAATGGCTGCCATGATTAACGTTTAGGATTTATAGTAACGGTAGCCAATTCCCGGTGCTTCGCAGCAACAACCTCTGCCAGTTCAGCGTCTGAGCGGCGACGGTATAGCGTCATGAATGCCGTGACATCGGACAGCAGGAATAGAAATGCTTTGCCGGGCTTGTAGTAAGGCAATCTACCCATCTTGGCCCACTTGCGGACAGTGGGAACAGGAACGTTGAGGTAGGCCGCTACCTGCTTTATTCGGAGGAACGGCTCTTGATTCTGCGAGGAAATCATGAAGGTATTAGTGGTAAAAGTGGAAAATGAACTAGGCGAACACCGCCTAGAGCAATCCCCTTAACCTTTGTTGTGATTTCGGCCGAAAAGGCTTTTCTCCCGCAACTTTAGCCGAGTTTTATTGGCTATATATTTACTTGTAAAGCAGCAATTTATGTATAAAATGGGTGGTGAAAGGAGTGTATAATTGTAGTGGATTTTGTAACAAGAATAGCTTATCGAGCGTCTAGCTCAATGGCGTATAATAGGCATAGGTATTACACTTATTCTTTTGTCATGAATTGTCCCGAATGTGAATCTGACCGCTACTGCAAAAATGGTTTTAATGGCTATGAGCTTAGCAAGAATAAAGGAACCAATCGCAAGCAGCGATACCAATGCTTTGGCTTGTGGCTATACTTATACCTTACCTATAGCAAGTACGCCCAACCTTAAAAATTGGGGTACCCACAAGAAGTACGCGATGAGGCTATATCCTTGTATCATTATGATAAAAGTTTAGGATACCGAAAAATAGCAGCTCAAATAGGCAAAGGCATTACTCATGGCACGGTTCGAAATTGGATTATAGCCCACCAAATTGCAATGGAGGAACGTTCAGTAAAGCCAATAAAAAACCCGCATCATTCACGGAAGATGATGCGGGTTACCTAATTTGAAGTTGCTTTACGCTAAATAGTCGCCGAGGCGTTCAATAGCGTGGTCACGGGCTCTATCTACCACCTTTGCGTAACGGGGTCGTTGTGCTAATACTACGGTGGCCCATGAGGCGCGAAGTAGTGTAAAATGTCCACCCGCCGTTTGCAGCGTGGTACCGAAGGTGTGGCGGGAGGAGTGGTAGGTAAAGAATACGCCGGCCTGCTCGCGCCAGCGCGCAACGAAGCGTTTGGCCTGCGACCGGCTCTTCAACTTAAACACGGGAGCTAGGGGCGTCGCTGGCAGCTTTGCTGCGTAAACCCAGCGCGTCTAAAATCGCAACTGCCTGCGTCGTGAGGGGAATCTGCACCACGTTTTCCGTCTTTATTTGCTTCTTGACGAGCTTGAATTGCTGCCGGCCCTCTGACGTAACGCAGTTGCCGTGAACCTCCCCCCAAACCAGGGTTTCGATGTCCGATAGCCGCAGGCCGGTGTGACACGAAAAGACGAAGGGTTGAACGAGCCAATCGGGGATACCCTCCCGGTGTTGCAGCAACAGTTCAACCTGCGCCTTGGTGAGGTACTTGGTTTCAGGCTCGCTGACCTTCACCTTGCGCACATTCTTGCCGGGGTTAGTTGGTAGCAGTTTGTGGCGTACCGCCAAGTTCAGGCTGGTTAGTAGGAAGCCCATGTAGGTACGCACCGTAATGGCTTGCACTCGCGTGCCCAGGTACTCCTGGAAGCGCTCCACCCACTCCTCGGTGAGCATGCCGCAGGTCAGCTTGCCCCGGCAAAACTGCCGCAGGTGCTTGGCTACGCTTTGCCAGTTGTGGTTGCGGGTGGCCGTGAGCTGCTCGAAGTAGTCCAGGAACGAGGCCTGTCGGTCGTAGGTGGGCGCGAGGTCGTTTTCCTGGTGGAGCAGGCGCTTCTCTACCTTGTTGCGCTCGATGTGCGCAATGCGGTACGCTTCTTCATAGCGGTTGCGCTCAAGCGAGTTGCGGCTCTTGGCGTCCTGCGGTTTGACGTAAATCTTGAGGGTTTGCTTGCGGCGGACCCCTGCTCGTGGTAGTCCAGTACCAGGGAGAGGGTGCCGTCGCGCAGGGGCTTTTCGCGGAGGTTGACGGAAGCCATGCTTGAGTGGGTTAAGAAGGTGGGATACTACTAGCAGTACCTGCCTTAATTAGCCCCCGTCCGCTACCTCGAAAAAGAAGGTTCTATCCCGAAGGTTTAGCCTACGCTCAAGGGGAGCGCATGGCAAAATCTAAATGGCTGAAGGGGCCTGGCTACGGCCTGCCCCTGACTAAACGTACGTAGTCCCCGGAGCATCCACGGCATGGGCCGGGGGACGGAGGAGGGACGGAAGAACGCGCAACAACGGCCGCAAA
Organism: Vaccinium macrocarpon; assembly: GCA_022606695.1. NCBI lineage: Eukaryota > Viridiplantae > Streptophyta > Magnoliopsida > Ericales > Ericaceae > Vaccinium > Vaccinium macrocarpon. The sequence goes on along the minus strand of JAHRBK010000011.1, from coordinate 4,349,946 downwards.
CGGTCACTAACAGCGCGCAAAGTTTTTGCCCTTAATGTGCAAAACCACCCTGACGCTGCGTCGAAGGTCATTTTGGTGCTCAAAGTGCTGGTTAGCGTCAACTGCGGCCACGGCCGCCTGCAAGCGCTCGGCGGGCGGGCCGCTTATTTCAACGAAAGGCCAGCGCAAATGCTGCAGTTCGGCCTTGTACAGGGCGTAGAAGCGCCAGCGGTCGGCGGGGTCGGGGTGCTCGCGCAGGGGGTCGGGGCCCAGGGCAGGTCGGGGGCCAGCAGCAGGGTGAGGGCGTAGCGCGGGCGGCGCGCAGCTCGGCCAACACCCAGGCCGGGCAGCTGCCGAAGGCGTTTTCGGCCCAGATTTTCAGCACCAGCAAGTCGGTGTCGCAAAACAGCGGGCCGGTGGCCGTGGCCGCCGCGGCATCCTCGGCCGCCAGCTGGCCGCGGGCAATGGCTTCGAGGTCGGGCAGGGTGTAGGCGGGGCCGTGGGCTTCCAGGTAGGCGCGGGCGTACTCCGGCACCCAGGCCGAGCGGAAATGCGCGGCCAGCTGCGCCGCCAGCGTACTCTTGCCCGCCGATTCGGGGCCGGTGAGGGAGATTTTTAACATTTAGCGGGGTCAGGCAGCGAAACCGCCTGGCGCTGCTCTTGCCGCCACTGGTAGTAGCCGTAGGCGGCCAGGGCCAGGTACACGGCGTAGAGCAGGCTGGTGAGGGCCAGGCCGCGGCTCCAGTACAGGCCCACGTACACCACGTCCACGCCCATCCACAGCAGCCAGTTCTCGATTTTGCGGCGCGAGAGCTGGTACTGCGCCACCAGGCTGATGGCGGTGGTGGTGCTGTCGTAGTAGGGGGGCCGCGTTGGTGTGGTGGGCAAACAGGTAGCCCGCGCCCAGCGCGTAGGCCGCACCGGCCGCCAGCAGCCCCGCCCACAGCCGGGCCGAGGTGCGCGTGATGGGCAGCGTTAGCCCCCTTCGGTAGCTTCGGGATGGGGCCGGGCGTGGCCGGGAACGGCGGCGCTGCAGCCAGGTCGCCAGCCGTAGGCCGCCAGCGCGATGAAGGCCAGCTGCAAGCCCGCGTCGGAGTAGAGCCGGGCCTGCACGAAAATGGCCACGTACAGCCCGCAGCTGACGATGGCCACCGGGAAGTTCCAGATGACGCTGCGGGCCGCCAGCCACACGCAGGCGATGCCAGTGAGCACGGCGGCGATTTCGAGCGGGGCGGTTTGGCACGGCCCACGCATCGGCAGGCGGGGCGGCGAGGTCGGGCAGCATGCAGGGAAGGGCAAACGGGGTCCCCGCAAGGTAGCCGCCGGGCAGGGTAGGGTACTTTTGCCCCCATGCTTCCCGCGACATTACCCCCCGCCGCCCTGCACGCCCGCCTGGCGGCCGGCGACGACATCCAGCTCATCGACGTGCGCGAGGCCGGGAGTACGACTACTGCCACCTGCCCGGCAGCCAGCTGCTGCCGCTGGGCGAAGTGCCGCGCCGCGCCGAAGCCGAAATCCGGCGCCAGGGCCGGTGGTGCTCATCTGCCACCACGGCGTGCGCTCGGCCCAGGCCCTGGGCTACCTGCAGCAGCGCCTGGGCTACGAAAACCTGCTTAACTTAAAAGGCGGCATCGACGCCTACAGCCACGCGGTAGCCGACCCCACAATGCCGGTGATACCAGGTTTTTCCCGGAAAAAATTTAGCAATCACTACAAACCCGCCGCCCGCTATGGTCTGGATGGCTACATCCATTTAATCTATTCAGGAAAAGTATAGTGAATGCCACTTAAGTCCGGTTTGCCGTTTACCCAACTGTTACTCGCACTAGTCATTCGTCACTGGTCACACCGCCACCTGCCCAGATGCGTCCCACCGGCCGCCCCTGATGTACCAGGACTGGGGCGACCTGCTGTTTATGCACTGGCCGGTGCCGCCCGAGGAAATTCAGCGCCACCTGCCGCCGCGCCTGCAGGTAGATACCTTCGACGGGCAGGCCTGGATTGGCATCGTGCCGTTTCGCATGTGGGACGTGCGCAGCCGCGTGACGCCGCCCGTGCCGGGGGTGCGCGAGTTTCTGGAGCTGAACGTGCGCACCTACGTGCACCTCGACGGCGTGCCGGGCGTGTGGTTTTTCTCGCTCGATGCCACCAACCCGCTGGCCGTGTGGGCGGCGCGCACCTTCTTCTACCTGCCCTACTTCCGGGCCCACCTGAACCTGGAGCGCCCCGCCCCGACCGCCTGCACTACGTCGGCCACCGCGTGCACAACGGCGCGCCCGAGGCCCACTTCGCGGCCACCTGGCAGCTGGGCGCCGCGCTGCCCCCAGCCAGCCCGGCTCGCTCGAACTCTTCCTTACCGAGCGCTACAGTTTGTTTGCGGCCGGTGGGGGCGGCCAGGACCCCGGCAAGGGCCCGCGCCTCTACCAGGGCCGCATTCACCACCCGCCCTGGCCCCTGCGCCAGGTCGAGCTGCTCGACTACAAGTCTGACCTGCTGGCCGGCCACGGCCTGCCCACTCCCACTGGTACCCCCCACCTGCTGGCCGGCGGCCCCCTGCACGTAGAGCTGTGGCGCCTGCACCAAGGTGTAAAGGATTTTCTCCAATATGCTGAGCCCTGCCCACATCTTCTCACGTCTGGATTATTGCCGCGCGCGCCTGAGAAATGATGCTTCGCGGGCGCCACGCCCGGCATGACAGAACCGCCTTAGCAACCCGTTAGAAAATGATTTTCCCCAATCTGCCCGTTGTAGCGGCGCTGCCCGAGCTGCTGGCGGCGCTGGCCGCCGGGCCCCGCGCCGTGCTGGAGGCGCCGCCCGGCGCGGGCAAAACCACGGTGGTGCCGCTGGCGCTGCTGGAAGCCGCGTGGCGCGCACCCGAGCAGAAAATACCTGGTGCTGGAGCCCCGGCAGCTGGCCGCCCGCGCCGCCGCCGCCCGCCTGGCCGAGCTGCTGGGCGAGCCCGTGGGCCAGACCGTGGGCTACCGCGTGCGGCTGGACAGCCGGGTGTCGGGCGCCACCCGCATTGAGGTGATTACCGAGGGCATCCTCATCCGGATGCTGCAAGACGACCCGGCCCTGGAAGACGTGGCCTGCGTGGTGTTCGACGAGTTTCACGAGCGCAGCCTCAACGCCGACCTGGGCCTGGCCCTGGCCCTGGATGCGCAGGCCGTGCTGCGCGACGACCTGCGCCTGCTGCTGATGTCGGCCACCCTGGAGGCCGAGCGGCTGGGGCAGTGGCTGCCCGCGCCGGTGGTGTCGTCGGCCGGCTTCCTGTACCCCATCGACACGCACTACCTGAGCCCGCGCCGGGCCGCCGGCTGCCCACCAAGCCCGCCGACCGCCTGGCCGAGCTGGTGCCCGCCCAGGTGCGCGAGGTTCTGGCTGCTCACCCCGAAGGCGACGTGCTGGTGTTCCTGCCCGGCGTGGCCGACTTGCAGCGCGCCGAGAAGCGCCTGGCCGGCCTGCCCCCGCACCTCGACCTGCACCTGCTGCACGGCGAGCTGCCGCTGGAAACCCAGAACGCTGCCCTGCGCCCCGCCCCAGCCGGCCGCCGCAAGGTTATCCTGGCCACCAGCATTGCCGAAACCAGCCTCACCATCGAGGGCGTGCGCGTGGTGGTTGACGGCGGCTTTGCGCGGGTGCCGCGCTTCGTGCCGCGCACCGGCTTCACCACCCTCGAAACCGTGCCCGTGGCCCGCGCCGCCGCCGACCAGCGCCGGGGCCGCGCCGGCCGCCTGGGCCCCGGCACCTGCTACCGCCTCTACACCGAGGCCGAGCACCACCAGCTGCCCGCCCACCGCGCCCCCGAAATCCAAACCGCCGACCTCAGCGCCCTGGCCCTGGAGCTGGCCCTGTGGGGCGCCCAGGACGCCGCCGCCCTCCGCTGGCTCGATGCGCCGCCCCCTGCCGCTCTGGCCCAGGCCCGCGAGCTGCTGCTGCGCCTGGGCGCAGTGAGTAATGGGGGTAATTTGGGTAATGGGAGCGGATGAGCAAGCAGGCCCTGCCGCGCAGCAGCCAGAGGGGTGTTCGACTTCATTACCCATTGCTCCCACTGCCCAAATTACTCCCACCCCCCACGGCCGCGCGCTGGCCCGGCTGGGCTTGCCGCCGCGGCTGGGGCACCTGGTAGTGCGCGGGCAGGCGCTGGGCCACGGCCCGGCCGCCACCGCCCTGGCCGCCCTGCTGGCCGAGCGCGACCTGCTGCGCTGGGACACCCCCACGACCCGCGCCCCTGCCGCCCGACCTGCGCCTGCGCCTCGAAGCGCTGGCCACCGGCCGCCCGCCCCTGCCCGGCCTGGCCCTGCACCACAACACCCTGCACCGCGTGCGCGACGTGGCCCGCCACCTGCAAAGCCGCCTGGGCCTGAAAAACCAGTCTGCCATTCCGCCGCGCTCGCCCAGGCACCCATTGGCTTGCTCACCGCCCTGGCCTATCCCGACCGCGTGGCCCAGCGCGAGGCCGACGACCGCCTGCGCCTCGTGACCGGCCAGCGCGTGAGCCTGCGCACCGAGGACGTGGACCCGCAGGCCACCTACTTCGCCGTGGCCTACCTGGCCGGCACCGCCGCCCAGCCCCGCGCCACCCTGGCCGCCCCCCTCGGGCGCGCCGAGCTGGAAGACGCCTTTGCCGACCAGCTCACGACCACCGAGGAAGTGCGCTTCGACCCGGCTACCGGGCGCGTGGCAGGCCGCCGCCTGCGCCGCCTGGGCGCCCTGGTGCTGGCCGAAACGCCCCTCACCCAGCCCAACGCCGAGCTGGTAGCCCAAGCCCTGCTGGCTACGTGCAGCAGGAGGGCCTGGGCAAGCTGGGCTGGACCGACGCCGCCCGCCAGCTGCAGCAGCGCCTGCAGTTTCTGCACCAGCTGGAACTGCCGCCGCGGGCGAGCCTGGGCAGTGGCAGCCAGGGCACCTGGCCCGACGCCGCCGATGCCGTGGCTGGCCGAGCTGCCCGCCTGGCTGGGGCCGCACCTGGCCGGCCTGCGCAGCCTCGAGCAGGTGCAGCGCCTCGATTTGAGCGAGGCCCTGCTGGCGCGCCTGCCCGATGGCTGGGCCCAGCGCCAGGAGCTGGACCGCCTGGCGCCCGCCACCCTGGAGGTGCCCAGCGGCTCGCACGTGCGCCTCGACTACCAGGACCCCGCCCAGCCGGTGCTGGCCGTGAAGCTGCAAGAGCTGTTTGGGCTGGTCGAAACGCCCCCGCCGTGGGCGCCGGCCGGGTGCCCTGCTGCTGCACCTGCTCTCGCCCGGCGGCCGCCCGGCCCAGGTCACGCGCGACCTGCGCAGCTTTTGGGAGAAAGGCTACTTCGAGGTGCGCAAGGACCTGAAAGGCCGCTACCCCAAACACCCCCTGGCCCGATAAGCCCAATGGAACACGTACCCACCAAACTCGCCCTCGACCGCGCCGTCCTAGGGATCCGCTTGCGCCGCCAGCTACAAACAGTTCGGTGGGCAGTACAAAAAGTTGCCGTGGTATTAAAATGCGGGCGTAGCGCGGAATGAAAATTCGCCGCCGCCGGGCGCTACAGATGTCGTTACCTTTGCGGCGCCCAGCCCTGCTGGCGCTGGTAACCGCGTTTGCTTTGCTCGCTGCGGCCCGCGCAGGCCTGCCTCGTCTGACCGACCAGCGGCGCCCGCCAGCCCAATAGCGCCTGCGGCACCAGCTGCTGCGAAGCGGTGGCGTGTACGTGCCGAGGCCACGTCCAACATCCTCGATTTCATCCGCGACGGGGTGCCGGCCCGCTGGTTGAGGCCGACCATCGACCTGACCGAGCTGTTCTGGCGCACCTTCGCCGCGGCGTCCAACGCCAGCAGCTGCACGCCGTGGCCCCGTGGGACACCGACGGCACCCTCAAGCTATCGAAGGCGGCCTCCTCGACTACCTTCGCCGCCGAGCTGGCCCACCAGCCCGGCCCTCGCCAACGACGCCTACCAGATTAGCGGCGGCCCGCACCATCGAGGTGCCCTGCGTGCAGTTCTCCGCCCTCGACGACGGCACCATCGACCTGCGAGCATCGACATCGAGAAGCGGCGAGTGGTACGTGCTCAAAGCACCTGCGGCAGCCGCCCCAAGGTGCCGTCGCTCGAAACCCACGGAGCAAGTACCCACACTCACCAAAAGCCCCTTCCCGCCCCAGATTACCGGGCTCAGCCCAGTACTACGAGCTGCGGTACAAAATGGCAGCGACAGCGTGTACGTGCAGCAGGGCTTGTTTCACGGGGCCGACCGGCCTTGGCGACAAGCTCGCGAAACCGGGCTTTAGGCCGCCGCCCGTGCGGTGGGAAGAAGTTCAAGCGTTTGTTCAAGGCCAAGCGGCTGCCTGAGGCGCGGCCCTGCGGCCCTACTTTTTCTTCGACCCCGACGTTTTCCGGCCATGTGGAAGTTTTTTTTCCGAGGCGCGCGTGCGGCAGTTGAGCGTGTTCTGGTGCGCGCTCATTATCGGGGGCTGTTTGCGGCGTCGTGGGTGCGGGTGCTGCCGAGCATCGGCATCGCGGGGTTGTTTCTGACGGGGGTGGGCTACGCCCTGGGGCAGCGGCGGGTGGCGCAGCCGCGGCGCTGGCCCAGCCTGCTTTGCTTCGGGCTGGTGTACCTGGTGCACCTGGGCACGGGCCTGCTGCACACCCCCCCACCGACCCCGCGCTGGGGCGCGACCTGCTGCTGGAGGCGCCGTTTCTGCTGCTGCCGCTGGCGTTTTGCTGCTGCCCAGCTGGCGGCCGGCGCACCTGCGGTTTTTGTGGCTGCTGCTGCTGGGCTGCTGCCTGGTGGGTGCCGTGGGCAGCACCGGCTACTACCTGCGCCACCAGGAGGTAGTCGAGCAGATGTACCTGGAGTCGAAGGTGATGCCCACCGTGCCCGACCACATCCGCTTTAGCTTGCTGGTGAGCATGGCGGTGCTGGCGGGGCTGGTGCTGCTGGCCGACGGCAACCTGGCGCGGCGGCTGCGGCGCGTGGTGCTGGCCAGCGTGGTGCTGCTGTTTCTGTTTCAGCACCTGCTGGCGGTGCGCAGCGGCCTGGTTACGCTTTACGGGGCGGGGGTGCTGTGGCTGGGCTGGCTGGGCTGGCACTACGGCCGCTGGCGGCAGGTGGCGCTGTGCGCGCCGCGGGGGTGGCCCTGCTGGGCGGGGCCTGCCTGCTACTGTTTCCGACTTTGCAAAACAAGATTGTCAATACCCGCACTGATGCCGCGCAGTTCGACTCGGTGCAGAGTGCCAACAACTACTCGGTCACGGCGCGGGTGTACTCGTACCAGGTGGCGCAAGTCATCATCCGCGAGCACCCGCTGCTGGGCGTGAGCAAGGTGCGGCTGCCCGAGGCCATGGCCGAGCAGTACGCCTACCTCTACCCCGAGATCCACCGCGTCCCACTACCTGCTGCCGCACAACCAGTTCATCTTCAACCTGGCGGCCTACGGGGGCTGGGGCTGCTCGTGTTTATGGTGGGCTTCTACTACCCGCTGTGGCAGGCCATCCGGGCGCGGCAAGGCGCTGGCGGTGCTCATCTACGCCATCATCACGGCCTCGTTCCTGGTCGAGTACACCCTCGAAACCCAGATTGGGGTGGTAACGGGCCTGTTTTTCCTGCTGCTGGCCGCCGCGCCCATGCCGCCCCCCCCCGCCGCGCAGCCCGGCCCCCACTACCCCCCAGGCCCGCCAGGCTGGCCGCCTCGTAGCCCGCTGGTGCCAGCTGGGCGCCTATGCTTTCAGGGTAGGCGCCAGCAGGGCCAGGAAGTAGTGGCCGCAGGCAGACAAACATTCGAGACGGGTTGCGCGTCTTAGCTCCACAACTTTTCCCGACAAAACCCATGACCAAGAATTGGTTTATTACCGGCGTGAGCACCGGCTTTGGCAAGCACCTGGCCGAGCTGGCCTTGCGCAACGGCGACAAGGTGGCCGCCACCTTCCGCGAGCAAAAGCAGGCCGATGAGTTCACCGCCAGCCACCAGCCCAACGGCCTGGGCCTGGTGGCCGACGTAACGAACGAAGACCAGGTAAAGCAGGCCGTGGCCGACGCCATTGGCAAGCTGGGCCACCTCGACGTGGTGGTGAACAACGCGGGCTACGGCTCGATGGGCCCCATCGAGGAAGTGCCCGACGAGGAAGTGCAGCGCCAGTTCGACGTGAACGTGTTCGGGCCCCTGCGCGTGATTCGGGCCGTGCTGCCCCACCTGCGCGAGCGCCGGAGCGGCCACATCCTCAACATCACCAGCATCGGCGGCCTCAAGACCTTCCCGGGGGCGGGCATCTACCACGGCAGAAGTTCGCCCTGGAGGGCATTGGCGAGAGCCTGGCCCAGCAGGTGGGCCCGCTCGGCATCAAGGTAACCAACGTCGAGCCCAGCGGCTTCCGCACCGATTGGGCCGGGCGCTCGGCCACCTTCACCGAGCCCAAAATTGCCGACTACAAGGACACGGCCGGCAAGAACATGAAGGCCATCCAGGACTACAGCGGCAAGCAGCCCGGCGACCCCGAGCGCGCCGCCCAGGCCATGTTCGACCTGGTGCGCATGGACAACCCGCCCGTGCACCTGCCCCTGGGCAAAGCCGCCGTGAAGGGCGCCCTCGACAAGTTCACCGACATTAAAAAGGAAATCGAGCAGTATGCCGAAATCGGCAACGGCGCCGACTTTCCCGGAGGGCGAGTAAACCCGGCCTAAGAACGGCCATGCCAGGCTCCGCGAAGCCGGCGGGTATCGAAAAGTCTTTGTTTCCTGCCCCGGCTGCGCGCCCAGAAGACCGCGTTTTGGGGATACCTGTCCCAGCAGTACTTTCCCCTTGCCCGCCCCCGTGACCAGCCCCCCGACCTTGAGGCCCAGAGCTGGGCGCACCTGCAAGACCTGCTGTTTCGCGAAACCTGGGACGCCCGCCTGGGCCGCTACCGCTCGCCCTTCGTGTACCGCGGCATGCGCAGCTTCGGCTACCGGCTGAGCACCAGCCTGCAGCGCCTGGGCGGCAACTACCACGAGCTGGAGCACCACCTGCTGCGCAACTTCCGCAAGTACGCCCGCGACACCACCGCCCCGCCCAGCGCCACCGCCCTCTGGGACTGGCTGGCCCTGGCCCAGCACCACGGCCTGCCCACCCGCCTGCTCGACTGGACGTACTCGCCCTACGTGGCCCTGCACTTCGCCACCGACGACCTGCACGCCTACCACCAGGACGGCATTATCTGGGCCCTGAACTACGTGAAGGCGGCCGAGTACCTGCCCCCGCGCCTGCACGAGGTGCTGCTGCGCGAGGGCTCCAACGTGTTCACCTCCGACCTGCTGCTGCCCGCCGCCCCCACCCTGCGCACCCTGGAGGAGCTGCAGGCCGAGCCGTTCGTGCTGTTTCTGGAGCCGCCCTCGCTCGATGCGCGCATCGTGCACCAGTACGCCCTGTTTTCGCTCATGAGCACGCCCCAGGCCCTGCTGCACGACTGGCTGGCGCACCGGCCCGAGCTGTTTTTTCGCATCCGGCTGCCCGCCCGCCTCAAGTGGGAGGTGCGCGACAAGCTCGACCAGGCCAACATCACCGAGCGGGTGCTGATGCCCGGCCTCGGGGGCCTCAGCCGCTGGCTGCACCGGCACTACTCGTCGGCTGCCGGGCCGCCCCGCCACCGGCGACGGCGCCGAACTGCCCGGCTAGCGCCAACGCGCGTTTTCGGAGAGCCCGCCTTACTCGGCGATGCGCGGCCGGTATTTGGCGAGTGAGGTGCAAAGTAACGCAACCCGTGCCTTTTCTTTTGTAATGTCAACCGGGCCCAGCTAGTTGGCTGGTTGGCTCTCATAACAGGTTTTCTCGTGGAAAAGGAACCTCATGGAAAAGCCCGCGCTGCTAGCGCGGGCTTTTTGCCCGGGCCCCTGGGTGCCTGGGCTGTTAGTAGCGGTACGGGCCCCGGGGGGGGCGGGAGGGGGGGCAGCGGCCGGCCGTAGCCGTGGCGGCGAAGTTTAAAGGGGTGGCGGCGGCGGGGCGGTAGGCCGGACGTTGGCGGCGGCGGCGCCCAGTGGCCGCGCCACGCAGGAGCTGGGTCCGAGGGTGCCCAGCAGCAGCAGCGGCAGCACCCGGCGAAGGAAGGTTGACATAACGGAAGTGGAAAAAAGTGGCAGCAGCGGCAACTTACTACCGGGGGAATTGCAAACCGAACTACGCGAGTGCTTAACGCAAGCATGGTGCCAGAGGGGCGGGCGCCGTCGGCACAAAAGCGCGGGTTGGTCGGCAAAACGCGCCGTATATTTGCCCGGCAATAGGTTTTTCTTGAAAAATCCTCTTGCTATGGCTGATAACGCCGCCCCCAAAATCGCCTTCGAGGCCCTGACCTACGACGACGTACTGCTGCTGCCCGCCTACTCGGCCGTGCTTCCCCGCGACTGCGACCCCGGCACCCAGCTCACCCCCGCATCCGGCTGCACCTGCCCCTGCTATCGGCCGCGATGGACACCGTGACGGAAGCCGACATGGCCATTGCTATGGCCCAGGAAGGCGGCCTCGGCATCATCCACAAGAACATGAGCGTGAAGGCCCAGGCCGAGCAGGTGCGCCGCGTCAAGCGCTCCGAGTCGGCCGTTATCCTCGACCCCTTCACCCTGCCGCCCACCGCCACCCTGGCCGAAGCCCGCCACCTGATGCGCAAGCACAACATCGGCGGCGTGCCGATTGTGGAGGCCGACGGCCGCCTGGTGGGCCTCATCACCAGCCGCGACCTGCGCTTCGAGCGCGACTTCTCGCCGCTCGTTACCAGCATCATGGTGCCCCGCGAGCGCCTCGTAACGGCCCCCGCCGGCACCGACCGCGCCGAGGCCGAAAACATGCTGCAGGACCGCAAGGTGGATAAGCTGCCGCTGGTGGACGCCGACGGCCGCCTCACCGGCCTGATGACCTACAAGGACATCCGCAAGCGCCGCCGCGCCCCCAACGCCAGCAAAGACGACCAGGGCCGCCTGCGCGTAGGCGCCGCCCTCGGCGTAACGGCCGACCTGATGCAGCGCGCCGCCGCCCTCGCGGTAGAGGCCGGCGTGGATTTGCTGAGCGTCGACACCGCCCACGGCCACAGCCAGGGCGTGCTCGACGCCGTGCGCGAGCTCAAGCAGGCTTATCCTACCATCGACCTGATGGCGGGCAACGTGGCTACCGCCGCTGGGGCCCGAGCCCTGGCCGACGCCGGCGCCGACGTGGTGAAGGTGGGCGTGGGGCCGGGCAGCATCTGCACCACCCGCATTATTGCCGGCATTGGGGTGCCGCAGCTCTCGGCGGTGCTGGAGGCGGCCAAGGGCCTGGAAGGCACCGGCAAGACGCTGGTGGCCGACGGCGGCATCAAGTTTTCGGGCGACATCGTGAAGGCGCTGGCCGGCGGGGCGGCCGCCGTGATGGTGGGCTCGCTGCTGGCCGGCACCACCGAGGCCCCCGGCGAAACCATCATCTACGAAGGCCGCCAGTACAAGACCTACCGCGGCATGGGCTCGGTGGAGGCGATGGAGGAAGGCTCGAAGGACCGCTACTTCCAGGATGCCGAGGACGACGTGAAGAAGCTGGTGCCCGAGGGCATCGTGGGCCGCGTGCCTTTCAAGGCCACGCCAGCGACGTGCTCTACCAGATGGTGGGCGGCCTGCGCGCCGGCATGGGCTACGTGGGCGCCGCCAACCTGGCCGCCCTGCAGCAGGCGCAGTTCGTGCGCATCACCGGGGCCGGCCTGCGCGAGAGCCACCCCCACGACGTGCAGATTACCCGCGAGGCGCCCAACTACTCGAGCCGCTAAACCCCGGCTCCGGCAACGCCCCGCGCAGGGCTACCACTTTGGTAGCCTCCCAGCTGTGCCGATGGCGACGAACCAGCCGCCGGCCTGCGCTATTTTACGCCGGGCCGGCCCCGCAAGGTAGCCTAGCCAGCCCATACTTATTGGCTGGGAACCTGCGAGCTGGTGCCCGACCAGCCTTGCAAGACCGTGGTACTGAGTAGCCAGGGAACGCAACCCACCTGCGCCCGGCGCGGGTTCTTTGTTTTCCGCCCGTACTGCCTGAAGATACCTCGTCCAGCCTGGCTGGGCCAGCCTTGGTACTAGCTGGCCCTGTTTTGCTATGCTGGTGCTGCTGCTGGGCACCCTGGGCCAGGGCAGCGCGGGCATTGGCCCGGGGGTGGGCTGGGCGCCCTGGCTGGCGCTGGCGGCGCAGGGTGGCTTCGCGGCCAGCGTGTTCGTTTTTGCCCGCCGCCAAACGAGCGCGTTGCGGGGGCACAACTTTTTAGGCACGCTGCGGCAGCTATTTTGGCGGGCGCTGGCCCTCACGGCGGGGCTGCTGGTGGTAGAAGGCATTGCCTGGCTGGAGCCCAATACCCACACCAACCGGGCGGTCGACTACACCATTGCGCTGGCCCTGTTTATCGTGCTGCTGGCCCAAACGCTCTATACCTGGCGGGCGCTGGTCAATTTTCGGGGCGGCCCGCTACTCCGGCGCGAGTGGGTGGTTTTGAGCTGCTGCTGGGGTGCTGCTGCTGCAGCTAGCGAGTGGTCGTTGCCCGCCTTCCCTGCGCATGGTGGTGTACGCGGCCATCGGCATCTTTGGCATCTACCTCTGCGGGCACCAGCGCTGGGTGGCCTACCTCACTACCGGCCAGAAGGCCCAGGCCATTCTGCTGCAACTCGGCATTCTGGGTTTTCTGGTGCTGTTCCTGCTGTACTGGCGCCAGGCCCAGGCCGACCCCGCCCTGAACGCGCCGCCCACGCAGCAGTCGTTTCTGCTGCTGGCCTCCTTCTTCGCGGTGGTGTACGCGGTGGCGGGGCTGCTGGTATCATTCTTCAACCTGCCCGTGGCCGACGTGTACGAGCAGCGCCGCACCGAGTTTATGAGCCTGCAGCAGCTCAGCCAGGTGATTCAGCGCAGCCAGACGCCCCAGGAGATTTACCAAAACCTGCTCAACTCGGTGGTGCAAACCCTGCAGGCCGATGCCGCCTGGCTCGATCCGCCTACCAGGACGCCGGAGGCGAGCCCGCCCCCCCTGGCCTGCCGGCCATCACGCCCGCCCAGCAAGCCACCCTGCGCCCAGCTGCGCGCCCGGCTGGCGGCCCGGCCGCCCAGGCCCCCGCCGAGCTGGTCGACAACGACCTGAGCGCTCGCGCCGCCTCGATGCAGGGCTGAGCTTCACGTACAAGTCGGCCGCCGTGCTGCCGCTGCACAGCGCCGGCGCCCCGCACCACTACGGTACCCTCACGCTGCTCAAAAACGAAAGCGAGGGCTTCGAGGCCGACGACCTGAGCGTGCTGCACACCTTCGTCAACCAGGCCGTGCTGAGCCTCGAAAACCTGCAGCTCATGGCCGAGGCCCAGGCCAACCAGCGCACCCAGGACGAGCTGCGCATCGCGGCCCTGGTGCAGGAGCGCCTCATTCCCAAGCAGCTGCCCACCGACAACTGGTTTGAAATCAGCACCTACGCCCAGGCGGCCAAGGAGGTAGGCGGCGACTTCTACGATTTCCTGCACCTGCCCGGCGAGAAGCTGGCCGTGCTCATCGGCGACGTGTCGGGCAAGGGCGTGACGGCCGCCTTCCACACGGCCCAGATGAAGGGCATCTTCCACGCCCTGATGCAGCCCAACCCGCTGGCCAAGAGCGAGCGCCAGCGCTTCCCCGACCCGCACCGCTTCATGGTGCAGGCCAACGAGGCGCTCACGCACTGCCTCGAGCGCTCGTCGTTTATCACGGCCGCTTTTTACCTCATCGACTACCAGGCCGGCGGCTTCAGCTTTGCGCGGGCCGGGCACTGCCACACGCTCTACTACCACTCCATTCAGGAGGAGGTGAGCTACTTCCACACCGAGGGCCTGGGCTGGGCATTATCCGCAACGACAGCTACGGCAAGCACGTGAAAACCCAGTTTTGGGACTACAACCCCGGCGACGTGATGGTGATTTACACCGACGGCATTGTGGAGGCGCGCAACGGCAGCGGCGACGAGTACGGCGAGGAGCGCCTGCGCGACATGCTGGGCGAGTGCTTTTCGCAATCGGCCGAGGGCATTAAATGCGTATATCCGCAACGACGTGCAGCAGTTTAGCCTGGGCCAGCCCCTGCACGACGACCAAACCCTGCTCGTTATCAAGTTCAAAGCCTCCCAACCCCAGCAATAGCGCCCGCGTATGGCCGTATTATGAAAGTAACCGCGCAACCCTCTGGCGATACCCAGACCTTTCTGCTCGATGGCGAGCTGGACGCTTCATCGGCCGTAGTGCTTGATGCTGAGCTAAATAAGCCCGAACTGCTGAACTATAAAAAATGCTCATCGACTGCCAGCGCCTGAGCTACATCTCGTCGGCGGGCCTGGGCGTATTCATCTCCCACCTGCAGCGCCTGCAAGATGCCAACGTGAAATTGGTATTCTTCAACATGCAGGAAAAGGTGTTCAACGTGTTTGAGATACTCGGCCTCGACTCGCTGATGAATATTGTGCAAACCGAGCAGGAAGCTCAGGCCGCCTGATTTTTTTAAGTTATGAGTTAAAAGTCAGGAGTTATAAGCTGGCCTAGGGCTGCTTATAACGACATACTCTAACTCATAACTTTTAACCCTCACCTCCACCGTGACCCGTCATCTACGCATTCAATGCTCACGCCAGAACCTCCAGCAGGTGCGTGACTTTGTGCGCGATTTTTTGCTGGCGGCGCACGGCAGCGAGGTGCTGGTAAACCAGGTAGTGCTGGCCGTGGACGAGGTGGTAGCCAATTTCATCATCCACGCCAACGCGGGAAACTGCCGCAGTACCTCGACCTGCTGATGCAGCTGCGCGACCACAGCCTGGACGTGGAGATTGAGGACCACGGCAACACGCTGTTTCTGCCCGGTAGCGTGGTTCCCGCGCCCGACATGCGCGAGTACATCCGCCAGGGGCGCAAGGGCGGCATGGGCATGGCGCTGGTATCGCGCATTATGGACAAGGTGGTGTTTTTCGAGCGCGACTCGCACACTATTTGCCACCTCCAACCAAAACGCCTGGGGCCGCCCGCGGTTGCCATGCGCCCACCCAGAAGGGGCTGCCGGCCGGCCCCGCCGGGCGCGCGCTAGCTGCGGGGAAGCCGCCGCGCCGGGAACTCCTTGGCCCCGGCTTGGTGTTGGGCGGCGTGCCCGCGTTTTCCTTCGTAAAATTGCACCTGTGTTGTACCGGGTTGGCTTCCTAAGTTAATCGGGCACAAGCTGCTTCTTTTTCGTCTATGCATTCTCGCCTTCCGCTGGCCGGGGCCGCTGCCGCTACGCTGCTGCAGCTGGCCGCCTGCCAAACCAGCAAACCCACCGCCACGCCACTACCACGCCGGCCGCCGAGCTAGGCCCAAACCGTAGGAGTTGCCATGCCGCCCCCGCCCCGGCCCCGCCATCGAAACGCTGGGCACCACCCGCCGTGCCGGCCCGCGAGTTTGCCTACGTGTACAAGAAAAACAACGGCACGGCCGCCGACTACGGCACCCGCGCCAGCGTCACGGACTACCTGAACCTGTACACCAACTTCCGGCTGAAAGGTGCTGGACGCCGAGAAGCACGGCCTCGATACCACCCAGGCGTTCCGGCGCGAGCTGGATGGCTACCGCCAGCAGCTGGCCCAGCCCTACCTCACCGAGAAGGGCGTAACCGACCAGCTGGTGCGCGAGGCCTACGACCGCATGGGTACCGAAGTAAACGCCTCGCACATCCTCATCCGGGTGGCGCCCGACGCCACCCCGGCCGACACGCTGGCCGCCTACCAGAAGATAACCGCCCTGCGCCAGCGCGTAACCAGCGGCGGCGAAGACTTTAGCACCCTGGCCCGCGCCACCAGCGAAGACCCCTCGGCCAAAGACAACGGCGGCAAGCTGGGCTACTTCACGGCCATGCAGATGGTGTACCCGTTCGAGTCGGCCGCCTACCGCACGCCGGTGGGGCAGGTGAGCCAGCCCATCCGCACCCGCTTCGGCTACCACATCATCAAGGTGAACGACCGCCGCCCGGCCCAGGGCGAGGTGAAGGTGGCCCACCTGATGGTGCGCGTGACGCCCCAGGCCCCAAGGCCGACTCGGCCGCCGCCCACAAAAAAATCAACGAGCTGTACGCCCGCCTGCAAAAAGGCGAAAATTGGAACAAGCTGGTAAGCCAGTTTTCGGAAGATGCCGGCTCGGCCCCCAATGGCGGCGAGCTGCCCGCCTTCGGCACCGGCCGCATGATTCCCTCGTTTGAGGAAGTGGCCTTTAAGCTGCAAAAGCCCGGCGACATCGCCCCCCCGGTGCAAACGCCCTACGGCTGGCACATCATCAAGCTGGTTGAGAAGCAGCCCATTCCAAGCTTCGACACCATGAAGCCCACGCTCACCAGCAAGGTGGGCAAGGACTCGCGCTCGGAGCTGAACCGCGCCGCCTTCCTCAAGCGCATCCGCCAGGAAAACCAGTTCCGCGAGATTCCGGCCGCCAAGCAGCTGGCTTTCGCCCAGGGCGATACGGCGCTGCTGAAAGGCCGCTACAAGTACGATGCCGCCCGCCTAGCCCCTGCCAGCAGCAGCAAGGCCGGCAAGGCCGTGAAGGCCGGTAGCGACAAGCTGGCCCTGTTCACCATCATGACGCAGGCCTACCCGGTGGGCGACTTTCCTGGCCTACGTGCAGCAAAACCAGCGCCCGCGCCCCACGGCCACGCCCGAGTTTGCCATGCAGCAGCTCTACGACCAGTACGTAGACCAGAAGCTGACCGACTACGAGCGCGACCACCTGCCGGCCAAGTACGAGGACTACCGCATGCTGGTGCAGGAGTACCGCGACGGCATTTTGCTGTTTCAGCTCATGGACCAGAAGGTGTGGAGCAAGGCCATTGAGGACACGGCCGGGCTGCGCAAGTTTTTCGTGGCCAACCAGGCCAACTACCAGTTTGGGCAGCGGGTGCGCGGCACGGTTATCTCGGCCGCCTCGCCCGCCGTGCTGGCCCGCGCCCAGCGCGAGCTGCAAGGCCGGCCGCTACCCGGTAGCCGGCCCCGCCGGCGCGGCGCTGGTGCACTTTTCCCTCGGCACCGCCACGCCCGGCCAAAACCAACGGCGTGCCCGCGCTGGATGACGTTGCCCGGCGCCTCAACCAGGATACACGCCCCTCACGGCTACCATTGCCGGGCACGTGCGCCGGGGCGAAAGCGCGGCGCTGGCCCGCCAGCGCGCCGCCGCTGCCCTCGACTACCTGGCCAAAACCGGCGGCGTAGAAGCGACCGCCTGCGCCTGGCCGCGGCTGGCAGCGGCCGTGAGCGGCCGACGGCGACACCAAGGTGAGCCTGTTTCAGCAGCTCGCCCGCCGCCGTGGAGGCCCGCCTCAACCAGCAGAACCCGCTGGCGGTGCAGATTCAGCAGAAAACCTTCCAGAAGGGGGACAACAAGGTGGTGGACGAGTACCTGAACCAGCCCGCCGGCACCTACCGCACCCAGCAGGATGGCCGCTACTACCTCGTCGACGTGCAGCAGAGCCTGGCGCCCGGCCCCAAGCGCCTGGCCGATGCCCGCGGCCAGGCCACCAGCGACTACCAGAACTACCTCGAAAAGCAGTGGATAGAGCAGCTGCGCGCCGAATACCCGGTGAAAGTGAACGAGGACGAGGTGAATAAGCTTATCACGAAATAGCCCTGGGCCCTGGGGCCCAGGCCAAAAGCTACCAGTTTACTGGTAAACACTATTTTGCCGGTTTTGCTGCCATGTTTTGCGGCCGCCCAGCGTTCTGCTCCTAAGCTGGCAACCTTTTTACCCCCTAGGGGGCTCTGTTAGGCCAAGGGCTAGGTTGATGATTGAACAAGAAGCTAACGGCTAGCAGGTTAGTAGCTAACAGCTAAAAAAACTATGCAACGACTATCCTGGTGCCTGGTGGCGCTACTACTTCTTCCTTCCCTCGCAGGCGCCGCTCGGCTGGGCAGCCGCCGCCGCGCCGGGGCAGCAGATGCTCGACGGCATTATCGTGAAGGTGGACAACCAGATTATCCTGAAGTCGGACGTGGAAGGCATTGTGGCCCAGGAGCAGGCCCGCGCCAAGGGCAAGCCCCTGCCGCCCGACCTGCGCTGCAAGGTGCTGCAAAGCCTGGTGCTGAACAAGCTGATGCTGGCCCGCGCCGAAATAGACTCGGTAACCGTAGACGACAAGCGCGTGAACGGCGAGCTGGACCGCCGCATGAACTACTTCGTGCAGCAGGTGGGCTCGGAGAAGAAGCTGGAGGAGCTGTACAACAAGCCCGTGCGGGTGCTGAAGGAGGAGCTGCGCCCGCAGGTGCACGACCAGCTGGTGCAGCAGGAGATGCAGGACAAGATTTCGGGCAAGGTGACGGTGACGCCCCGCGAGGTGAAGGAGTACTTCGACAAGATTCCGAAGGACAGCCTGCCTTACTACTCTACCGAAGTGGAAGTGGGCCAGATTGTTATTCCGGCCCAGGTGAACGAGAAAGCCAAGCAGGCGGCCATCAGCCAGCTCAACGACCTGCGCGGGCGCATCCAGGCGGGCGAGAGCTTCGAGGAGCTGGCCAAGAAATACTCGCAGGACCCCGGCTCGGGGGCGCAGGGCGGCTACCTGGGCTTCTTCAAGAAGGGCGAGCTGGTGCCGGAGTACGAGGCGGCCTCGCGCAAGCTGGAGCCCGGCCAGCTCTCGCCGGTGGTGGAGTCGCAGTTCGGCTTCCACCTTATTCAGCTCATTGAGCGCAAGGGCGACCAGTACTCCACCCGCCACATCCTGCTGAAGCCCACCACCGGCGAGGCCGACGCCAACGAGGCCGCCAAGAAGCTCACCCGCATCCGCAAGCAGATTCTGAGCGACAGCATCAGCTTTGCCAAGGCCGCCAAAGATAACAGCACCGACAAGGGCACCAGCGGCAACGGCGGCCTGCTGGCCAACCGCCAGGACGGCGGCTCGAAGCTGCCCCTCGACAAGCTCGACCCGGCCATCTTCTTCACCATCGACACGATGAAGGTGGGCCACATTACCCCGCCCCTGCCCTACCGCACCGACGATGGCAAGGACGCCATGCGCATCCTGTACCTGAAAAGCAACACCCCGCCCCACCAGGCCAACCTGCTCGACGACTACCAGAAAATATCGCAGGCGGCGCTCAATGAAAAGAAAAGCAAGGCCCTGGAGGAGTGGTACGAGAAAAACCGCAACACCGTATACCTGGAAGTGGCGCCCGAGTACAACCAGTGCAAGGTACTGGCCGCGGGCAACGAGCAATGACGGCCGCGTCATTCAATAGAAAAAGAACGTCATGCTGAGCTTGCCGAAGCATCTCTACCGCACAACGGCCCTAGGGTGCGAGAGAGCTGCTTCGCGGGGCTCGGCATGACGTTCTTTGTTACCATTCTTACAGTAGCAACTAGCGCTAATGGCTCAATTTCAAAACGATAAAGAAGCGGCCGATTCGCTGAAAGCCGCGTATCAGCAGCTGCGGCAGGAAATCGGGCAGGTGATAGTGGGGCAGGACGAGGTGGTGCGGCTGGTGCTGACGGCCGTTTTTGCCCAGGGCCACTGCCTGCTGGTGGGCGTGCCGGGCCTGGCCAAAACGCTGCTCATCAACACCATTGCCGACACGCTGGACCTGAGTTTCAACCGCATCCAGTTCACGCCCGACCTGATGCCGTCGGACATCGTGGGCTCGGAAACGCTGACCCAGCAGCGCGACTTCCAGTTTGTGAAGGGCCCGATTTTCTCCAACATCATCCTGGCCGACGAGATAAACCGCACGCCGCCCAAAACCCAGGCCGCCCTGCTCGAAAGCATGCAGGAATACGCCGTGACGGTGGCCGGGCAGCGCTACCCCCTTGGCGCGCCCCTTCTTCGTGCTGGCCACCCAAAACCCCATCGAGCAGGAAGGCACCTACCCGCTGCCCGAGGCCCAGCTCGACCGCTTCATGTTCAACATCGAGCTGGGCTACCCCAGCTACCAGGAAGAGCTGAACATCGTGAAGAACACCACCACCGACCGCCGCCCACCGTGCGCAAGGTGCTCCACGCCGACGACATTCAGGCCTACCAGGCGCTGGTGCGCCGCGTGCCGGTGGCCGACAACGTGGTGGAATACGCCGTGGGCCTGGTGCACAAAACCCGCCCCCAGGGCGAGCGCGCCGCCCCCCGCGCCCAGCAGCTGCTGGAGTGGGGCGCCGGCCCCCGCGCCAGCCAGTACCTGATAGTGGCCGCCAAGTGCAACGCCCTGCTCACAGGCAAGTACTCGCCCGATATCGAAGACGTGCGCGCCGTAGCTTTGCCCATCCTGCGCCACCGCCTCGTGCGCAACTTCAAGGCCGAGGCCGAAGGCGTAACCGTAGAGCAGATTGTAAAAGAACTACTTTAGGTCATTTAACAAGTATCATTTAATAGTTAACAAGCTCTTGCTTTGATGCTTGCCTATGTTATTTGATACGCCGAGCGGCCTGTTAACTGATAAATGATAACTGTTAAACGACGAATGGAAGCCCAAGCCTACTACCAGCAGTTTGAGCGCAACGTGCGCGTGATATTGATGCCCTGGCCGCCGGCCTCGACCTGCGCACCACGGCCCTCGAAACCAGCCTGCCGCTGGAAGTGTACGTGCTGTGCGAGGTGCTCAACCAGGGCGCTGGCGAGCACTTCACGCTCACGGCCACCGGCGTGGCCCGGCTGGCCGAGTTTCAGCAGCAGTTTATGCGCCACGAAGACCAAACGCTGGCCGCCATGCAGCGCGTGCTGGCCGACAAGCACGCCATTATGCGCACGCCCGAGGGCCGGGTGTTCGTGAAGGAAATGCTCATCCGCCGCCTCGAATACTTCAACGAGGCCGCCCGCCAGGTAAACGTAATGCGCACCCAGCAGGCCCTGGTATAGCTAAAAGGAGGCTGCCTATTCAGGCAGCCTCCCTTTATTAGCAGCTTTAAGAGCTGCGTAATCCACTGAGCCCGATGAATTCTCGGTGCCGGCAAAAGGCCTTACCGGCGTACCAGGTGGCCGGCGTCCGTGCGGCGCACTTCGGTGTTGCCGTCTTTCGAGTGCCGCAGGTCCAGCGTGCCCTTGGGTTCTGCTGCCGGCGGGCACCTGGGCGCCCGAGCTGCTCTTGGAAATGGTGGTGCCGCCATCGGCGTAGTAGATGGCGCCCGTGACGTAGCTGGCTTCGTCGGAGGCCAGGAACAAATACACGTTGGCAATTTCCTCGGGGGTGCCGCGGCGGCCCATGGGTACGCCCTCGGTGGTTTGCTTTTCCATCTCGGCGCTCATGGGGCCGGTTTCGGCTTGTGGGTCCAGGCCGTGTCGATGGGGCCGGGGCCCACGCAGTTGGCGCGCACGCCGTGCTTGGCCTGCTCCACGGCAATGCCTTTGGTGAAGGCGTGGTTGAAGCCCTTGGTGCCGCCGTAGGGCGTGTTGTTGGGCTCGCCCATGTGGCCGGCCTCCGAGCCGGCGGTTACGATGTTGCCGCGGGTTTTTGCAGCTCGGGCAGGGCCGCCCGGCTCATGTGGAAGGTGGTGTAGATGTTGTTCTTCACCATGTACTCGAACGCCTCTACCGGGTACTTGTCCAGCTCGGTAGCGGCCGGAAACGCGCCGGCATTGTTTACCAGAATGTCGAGCTTGCCGAAGAAGCCCACCGCCGTTTGCACGCAGGCCTCGGCCACCGCTTGGCTCGATACATCGCCCTCGAAAGCAGTGGCTCGCCCACCGCTGGCCTTGATTTCGTCGGCCACGGCCCGCACCGGGTCGTCGGGCAGGCCGGCCACCACGACCAAGGCGCCTTCTTTGGCAAATTTTTTGGCGATGGCTTCGCCAATGCCCGCGCCGCCACCCGTGACGATGGCAACCTTACCTTGAAGTCTGTTCATGGGGAAAAGGAAAAATGGGGAGAATGCACGGTTCCTTACTAGTTTTAGGCGGGAGGGGTTGCTGCGCATTATGCCCCGCCCTTGCTGCCTGGACCTCCACTGTGCTGCTTACGCCCCGCCTGCTGCTGCGCCCCTACGAGGCCGCCGATGCCCCGGCGTTTTTTGCAGTGCTGGAGCAGGGCCGCCCCGCCTCGAAGCCTCCTTTCCCGACCGCCTGCTGGCCGTGCCCACCCTGGCCCACGCCCGCACCCAGCTGGCGGCCTTCGCCCGCGACTGGCGCACCGGGCGCTTCTACGTGTTTGGCATCTGGCACCGCAGCAGCCAGCAGTACCTCGGCGACATCTGCCTGATGCCCCAGCAGGCCGGGCCAGGCCGAAATCGGCTACTACCTCGCGCCCCGCGAGGCCGAGGGCCAGGGCTACGCCCGCGAGGCCCTGGGGGCCGTCGTGCGCTTCGGCTTCGGGCAGGCCCGCGCCCAGCGCCTGCTCATCCGCTGCTTTGCCGACAACCTGCGCGGGCAGGGCAGGCCCCAGGCCCAGCGCCGCTACCCCGGGGGTTTGAAGCCGAACCCTGGCGGCCGGCGTTCTGGCCCAACGCTGGCCGCCAAGGCCTGCGCCGCTCCCGTGTGGGCGCGCGAGGCCGACAAAAACTGTATTTGCGTTGCAAATGAAAGACGGCCAGGCTGTTTTAATGACTGGTAAACCCAGCGCCAACCCCGGATTGATGGCCGACGGCGATGCTGCAGTTCTTCTGTCCACCCATTCACTCATTCCCCCATTCCCTCATTTACCTGCCGGGCGGCGCAGCCTTAGACCAGCCCGCCCGCACGCAGCAGCGGCTTTACCTAAACTTCGCGCTACTGCCGGGCGGCCAGGTTGCCCAGCAGCCACTCCTGCCGGAAGTTGAGGTACACCCCGAAGGAATAGTCAGGATCTGTGCCCGAAGTCGTACACCGGCTCTACGCGCACCGTCACGGCCGCGGCGTCCGAGATGCGGAAGTCGCGCAGCAGGCGCAGGTAGACCAGGCGGCGGTTGGCGTCGGTGTAGCCGGGCGTGCCGTAGCGCGAGGCCACGCTCTGGTAGTAGGGGCCGCCGAAGGGCGCGTAAAACTGGTTGCCCTGCCAGTAGCTCACCATCAGGTCGGCGTAGCGCGTTTCGAGGGTGCCGTTGAGGTAGAGGCCGCTGCCCTTGGTGTAGGGCAGGCGGAAGAAGCCGGAGTTGTCGCGGTAGAGCAGGCCGTAGGCGTTGAGGCGCACGGCTTGGAAACGTAGCGCCCCAACGGCAGCCGCGCCACCACGCCGGTGGCGTAGTTGAACAGCGTTTGCACCGGCGCGTGCAGCGTGTCAATCTGCCCGCCGAAGTGCCGGGCGGTGAATTGGAACGGAATGCTGACGCTGCAAAGCACTATTGTCGCTGGTGAGGCGGAAGCTGCTGCTGAGGCCGCCGGCAATTTGCTCCTGGTAGTTTACCCCTGGGTACTCCTGCTTCAGCCAGTCCACCCACACGTCCAGAAACACGCGCTTGCTGGTGAGGCGGTACTGCAAGCCCTCCTCCAACGGCTTTAGCATCACGCGCTCAAAGTCGAGCAGCGGCTCGATATACTGATGATTAAGATTAGGCAGGATGTTACCGAAAATGAAGTGGTTGTTGCCCACCGTCCAGGTAGCCCGAAACGTGGGCCGCACCTGCCGCAGCTGCGGGTTGCCGAAGTCCTTCCACAGAAACACGCCGCCTTCCAGGCGTAGGTTTTTGGTGGGGTAATAAACGAGCTGCGGGTTCAGCTGCGTGCCAAATAGCGTGTAGCCTTCCACAATCTCGTTGAAGTATTCGTTGTCCTTGAAGAAGGTGAAGCTGTTTAGAGAGATGCGCAGGTCGCCTTTTTCAACCTCATAGGTTTTTAAGTAAGCATCCTGCGTGGCCGCCGCAGAATCAA
The DNA here is from genome assembly GCA_022606695.1 of Vaccinium macrocarpon. Lineage (NCBI taxonomy): Eukaryota > Viridiplantae > Streptophyta > Magnoliopsida > Ericales > Ericaceae > Vaccinium > Vaccinium macrocarpon. The sequence goes on along the minus strand of JAHRBK010000011.1, from coordinate 4,326,270 downwards.
TGTACTGTTTTGTCCCAATAAAGTCAGGATATATAGTTTTTCCTTCTCTAGGAAAACCTGGCGTAGGCGAGGTAAACGCCCGATTATCCAGCTGAGCCCAAGCTGGCGCGGCCGTAATGAGCAGGCCCACAAGGCTAACTAAAATTTTTAGAAATTTCCTCATAAATTTGAGCCGCGGCCGGCACGAAACCAGGCGGCTGTGTTACAAATGGCCGCCGAATAACAGGACCGTAGATGAAGTTTACTGGCCGGCAATACGCCAAAACATCGTACTTTTACTAACCTTCAAGTTTTCAACTTCCCCTAGCCCATGGCCTTAGCAACCAAAGCCGAAAAACCAGAAAAAGCCGAGAAAGCCGAAAAAAGCGGCGACCCGGCCGTTGAGAAAGCCAAAGCCCTCGCGCTAACGCTCGAGAAGCTCGATAAGGCCTTCGGCAAAGGTACCGTGATGAAACTCTCGGACCAGAAAATGAACGACATTCCGGCCATCAGCACCGGCTCGCTCTCGCTCGATATTGCCCTGGGCATCGGCGGCCTACCCAAAGGCCGCATTATCGAGATTTACGGCCCCGAGTCGAGCGGCAAGACGACCCTGACCCTGCACGCCATCGCCGAGGCCCAGAAGGCCGGCGGCACGGCCGCTTTCATCGACGCCGAGCACGCCTTCGACCCCACCTACGCCCAAGAAGCTGGGCATCGACACGGATAACCTGCTCATCGCGCAGCCCGACAACGGCGAGCAGGCCCTCGAAATCGCCGACCAGCTCATCAGCTCCGGCGCCATTGATATCTGCGTCATCGACTCGGTGGCGGCCCTGGTGCCGAAAGGCGAGCTAGAAGGCGACATGGGCGACTCGAAAGTGGGCCTGCACGCCCGCCTCATGAGCCAGGCCCTGCGCAAGCTCACCGGCACCATCAACAAGACCGGCTGCCTGTGCATCTTCATCAACCAGCTGCGCGAGAAGATCGGCGTGATGTTCGGCTCGCCCGAAACCACGACCGGCGGTAACGCCCTCAAGTTCTACGCCTCGGTGCGCCTCGACATCCGCCGCATCTGGCCAAATCAAGGAAGACAAGGACAACGTGACCGGCAACCGCACCAAGGTGAAGGTGGTGAAAAACAAGGTAGCGCCGCCCTTCAAGGTAGTCGAGTTCGACATCATCTACGGCCAGGGCATCAGCAAGGTCGGCGAGATTGTGGACCTCGGGGTGGACATGGGCATCATTGGCAAGTCGGGCTCGTGGTTCAGCTACGACGGCAACAAGATTGGCCAGGGCCGCGAGGCTGTAAAAACCCTGCTGCTCGACAACCCCGAGCTGGCCGACACCATCGAGGGCAAAATCCGCCAGATGGCCAAAGGCGACGAGGCCGTTATCCCCGTGGATATGAGCGGCCAGCGGGGCTTTTTGCGCCCGGCTGGCCGAAGATACCGTTGGGCCGCGCGTATTTTTGCAGGCTGGCCCGGCGTTTGTAAATCCCCCGGCGGTCCCTCTTCGTTGTTTAGCCTGTATGCGTCGCTGGTTACTCGTTCCCCTTCTGCTGCTCTGCGCCGCTTTTACGCAGCCCACCGGCACGGCCGAGCCGGTGCGCCTGTGGCCCAACGCCAGCTTCCGCACCGGCGAAACCATCCGCTATAAGGTGCACTACGGCATCATCAACGCGGGCGAGGCCGTGATTGAAACCTCGGGCAGCCTGGAGCGCGTGGCCGACCGCCCCTGCTACCGCGCCACCGTGAGCGGGCGCACACCATCGGGTCGTTCGACTTCTTTATGCACGTGCGCGACCAGTGGCGCGCTTACATCGACACGGCCAGCATCCTGCCCCTGCGCTCGACGCGCGACATTGCCGAGGGCACCTACCGCAAAAAAGGAAATAGTGGACTTTGACCAGGCGCGCGACGTGGTGAACGTGCTGCAAACCCACACCAAAGAGCCTATCCGCTACACGTTTAAAGTGCCCAACAACGTGCAGGAGCTAGTAAGCGGCTTCTACTTCTTGCGCACCCTGGACTACGACCGCATGAAGCCCGGCGAGGTCATCCACGTGGGCGGCTTCTTCGATGAGGGCACCTTCAACCTGGAAGTGGTGTACAAAGGCCGCGAGCTGGTTGAAACCAAAGCCGGGCTGGTGCACGCCATCAAGCTGGTGCCGCGCATGCCCAAAAACCGCATCTTCCGCGGCGAGGATGCCATTAAGGTGTACTTCTCCGACGACCGGAACAAGATTCCGGTGCTCTTTTCAGGCCGAGCTGTTTGTGGGCGCGGTGAAGGTGGATATGTACCAGGCCGAGGGCCTGAAACCAAACCAAGTAACATGGTGGCCCGGCAACAAAGCCCGCCCCCTAGGCCCCGGCTTCATGACGTTCTTTGGGCGAAACGCGCACTAATATCGCCAGGGGCGCTTCACAGCTACCCGCCGTCACGTTCTGGTAATTTTGCGGCGCGAAAGTCCTTCTCCCTTTCGCCCCTTTACCGTGGCTCCTACCCTAGCCCACCCAAAAGGCGCGCCTGCCAAGGCCACCACCTACAAGATTTTGGTAGTAGACGATGACCCCGACATCGTGGAGCTGCTCGAATTCAACCTCAAGAAAGAGGGCTACCTCACCGCCTCGGCCGGCGATGGCCGCCAGGCCCTGGCCCTGGCCCCCGACTTTGCCCCCGACATCATCCTGCTCGACGTGATGATGCCCCACCTCGACGGCATTGCCACCTGCCGCCAGCTGCGCGAGCAGCCCCGCTTCAAGGATACCTATATCCTGTTTCTGACGGCCCGGGCCGAGGAGTTCAGCGAGGTAGCCGCGTTCGAGGCCGGGGCCGACGACTTTATTGCCAAGCCCATCAAGCCCCGGGCCCTGCTCAGCCGCCTGGCCGCCGTGGTGCGCCGCGACCAGGAGCCCCACGCCGGCGTGGAGGCCATCGACATCAACGGTTTGCGCATCGACCGCACCGCCTTCGCCGTGTACCAGGACGGCCGAAAATTACGCTGCCCAAGAAAGAGTTTGAGCTGCTGGCCTTTTTGGCGGCCGCCCCGCACAAGGTGTTCAGCCGCGACGAGCTGCTGCAAAACATCTGGGGCAACGACGTTTTCGTGCTGGCCCGTACCGTGGATGTGCACGTGCGCAAAGTGCGCGAGAAAGTGGGCGACCACCACATCCAAACCATTAAGGGCGTGGGCTATAAGTTCAACGCCGACTAGGGCCCTAGGGCCGAAAGACGTTACATCAGCCCGTCATGCTGCGCCCCGCGAAGCATCTCTGCCACGCCGTCCAAAGGCTGTTCGGAAGATGCGTCCGGGCGCAGCATGACGTTCTTTGTTGCCTCCCCCGAGCCCCTAGGCCCCTTCCACAAGCCCCTATGCTCAAGCTGCTGCACCTGCTCGTCGCGCACTATTGCCATTATTATTGCGCTGCTGGTGGCGGGGTGCTCACGCTGGCGGCCGTCTACATTCCGCAGCTGCCTCGCTCCCAGGCATTTCTGGCGGGCGGCCTGGCGGTGGCAGCTTGCTTTTTGCTGGTCTATTTGTCGTTTGAGGCGCTCATCTTCCGCGAAATCAACAACATCTACTCGCGCCTGGAGCACATCAAGCGCAAGGAGTTCAAGAAGCTGAGCAACAAGTTCTTATTTCGGCCCGAGCCGCTGCGCCGCCTGGGCGACGAGATAGTGGAAACGGCCCAGCGCCGCCAGCAGGAGCTCGACGAGCTGAAGCGCCTGCAAGCCCTGCGCCGCGAGTTTCTGGCCGACGTGTCGCACGAGCTGAAAACGCCGCTCTTTGCCGCCCAGGGCTTCGTGCACACCATCCTCGACGAGGAAGATGCCGATACCGACGACTCCAGCATGGACCCCGCCATGCGCCGCAAGTTTCTGCGCCGCGCGCCGCCAGCCTCGACACGCTGGGCACGCTGGTGCAGGACCTGGTGACCATCGCCCAGCTCGAAAAAGGCGTGGTGCGCATGCGCCGCCAGCGCTTCGACCTAGTGGCCCTGGTGCACGAGCTGTTTGAGCTGCTGGAGCAGCAGGCCGAGCGCCGCCAGGCCACTCTGGAGCTGTTTCCGCCCCAGCTGGCCGGCGAGGAAATACTTGTGCTGGCGACCGCAACCGCATCCGCCAGGTGCTTATCAACTTGATTGACAATGCCCTGAAGTATGGCCGCGAGGAAGGCGGCCACGTGGTGGTGGCGCTGGTACCCGGCCGCAGCGGCGTGCGCGTGGCCGTGCGCGACAACGGCAACGGCATCGCCCCCGAGCACCAGGCCCGCATCTTCGAGCGCTTCTACCGCGTCGAGAAAAGCCGCTCGCGGGCGGCCGGCGGCTCGGGCCTGGGCCTGGCCATCAGCAAGCACATCGTGGAGGCGCACAAGTCCACCATCCACATCAAGAGCATAGTGGGGGAGGGCACCACCATGGAGTTTAAGCTCCCGCGCCCCCGAGGCCCAGCTGTAGCAACAGGCCTGGCAAGTTCGAGCTACCGGCTTGCTGTACCTTTTTGTAGCTTCGCATGAAGCCACCTAAGTTCCAAGACCTTATTCTGTTTGAAAACGACGATTATATCGTCGTCAACAAACCCCCTTCCTGGCTACGCTCGACGAGCGCATTGGCGTGGCGCCCAGCCTGCTGCGCCTGGCCCGCGAGTACGCCGACGACGCGCAGGTGGGCCACCGCCTCGACCGCGACACCAGCGGCGCCCTAGCCCTGGCCAAGCACCCCGAGGCCTACCGCCACCTGGCCATGCAGTTCGAGAACCGCGAGGTAAGCAAGATTTACCACGCCGTAACCTGGGGCGCCCCGCCGCTGGACCAGTTTGTGGTGGAGCGCAACATCGAAACCACCAAGAGCGGCAAGGCCCGCCTGGCTTACAAGGGCAAGCCCGCCGAAACCCGCTTCACCACCCTCGATACCTACACCCGGCACGCGCTGGTGCAGTGCGAGCCCGTGACCGGCCGCATGCACCAGATACGCCTGCACCTGGCCTACGTGCAGACGCCCATCGTGGGCGACCACCTCTACGGCGGCGACGACTTCTACCTCTCGTCCATCAAGCGCAACTTCAATCTCAAGCAGGGCGAAGAAGAGCAGCCCTTCATCAAGCGCTTCGCCCTGCACGCCAAGGAGCTGGGCTTCAAGGGGCTGGCCGGCGAGGCCATCCAGATTGAGGCCCCGTACCCCAAGGATTTCCGGGTGCTGGTAGACGTGCTGGGGCAGCACCGATAGGCGCTGGTATTGGCGGGCCCTGGGCCCCCTGGCTAATCGAAAACCGGGGCCACTGGCCAGCCGCAAATCCTGAGCAGGTTGATTCCGAATGGTTTGGTTATCTACCTGAAAAATAGCGTACCTTTGTGTCCGTTTTTCCCCGAGCCGCCCTGGTTTGGGGTTTATTGTCAATTGTTTAGCCGGTATTTTTACCAATCCTATGGACCACCTGAGCTTCCAAGACGACCCACGTCAAAGCGACAACGCCCAGGCGGCCTGGTTATCGGGATGCCAGCGGCTGCTGCTGGGTGCCGCGGTGCTGCCCGACCAGATCGGGCGGCAGCAATCCTGCTGCGGGGGCTTTTCATGAGCTACTGCGCCTCGTTCACCCCGAACTGCTGGATTGCGGCGATAACGTTAGGCCGGCTATCAACGCCGGGCAAGCTGCGCCCCTTGTAACGGGCAAGAAAATGACCGAGAAGGGGCTACCCACGGAGGCCCAATCCAACTATGAGAACTACGAGGCCGACCCCAGGGGCGATGGCGCAGCGCCGCACCCTGCGCGAGCAGATGGGCCGCGACTCGCGCAGCAACCAGTATCGAGCACGCCGTAAAAGGCATGCTGCAAGACAACCGCCTTCGGCGCCGCGCAGTTCCGCAACCTGTAAGTTGCGTACGCTGGCACCGAGCACCCGGCTAGGCGAAGCTCAGCAGCCCCAGCCCTACGAGCAGGTTTGGAAGAACCTGTAATTTTTTTGGAATGCGCGCATGTGTGTGCTGTGGTAAAGGTGAAAATGTCTGTTTAGTAAGCTGTTCTCTTAGTTTACACCCTTTTCACATCGCCCCACATTTTTACATTGCCCCACGTTCTCCTCATTTTTCACATTAAAAGTTAATGGCTACATAACACCTCTGGTAGAAGAAAAACCTCTGGCTCGCGTGTATGTGCAAGCCGGGCAAGGGAATATCACTATCAATAACCGGGACATGAAGTCCTACTTCAGCAACGAGCTGCTGTTGAGAACATTGTGAACCAGCCCCGGCCCTTCTGGGAGCAGGTTGGCCAGTACGACATTCAGGTGAACGTGCAGGGCGGCGGCATCGCCCGGCCAGGCCGAGGCCATCCGCCCTGCCATCGCCAAAGCCTGATTAGCGACAACGCCGAAGTGAAGCCGGCCTGCGCAAGGAAGGTTTCTGTAACCCGCG
>JAHRBK010000011.1:4245578-4319778 GCA_022606695.1 Vaccinium macrocarpon | reverse complement strand
GCCCCGGTAAGCACTACTAAGTGTGGCATAAAAACTACGGGCGCCTGGCTCCGGCAGCAACGCGCCGCCGGGTTGCGCGCCCCAAAGTAAGGGCCCTAAGCGGCGGTTTGCTGCTCGAAGCGGCGCTCGGCGAAGGTGCGCAGGCGCAGCGGGGCGGCATCCACCTCCTGCGCGTCCTCGCTGAGCAGGTTGCCGTACACCACGCGGTCGGTGGCGCGCAGGGCGCGGCGCACGTCCTCGTCGTTGTGGAAGTGCGCCACCAGCTCGCTGGTCGTGAGCGAGGCCAGGTTGGTGTCTTCGAGGCTGGAGAGGTAGTTTTTCCACAGCACCACGGCCCGCTCCACCACGGCCGGCGAGCGCGACAGCGTGAAGCGCTCGGCGTAGCGCGCCAGCTGGGCCAGGAAGTACACGTGGTTTTTGCGGCGCTTGTAGCGGGCGTAGCGCTGCTGCCAGCGGCGGCCCGCCACCAGCCACAGCCCCCGGCCAGCAGCAGTAAACCCGCCAGCCCCGCCAGCCAGAACGGATAGTTGAACGCCGGCGCCAGCGCCAGCGCCTGGTAGCCCTCGCGCAGCGGGGGCAGGCCGGCGCCGCCCGCTGGCTCCACCGGCGCCGTGCGGTGCAGCCGCACCCGGGCCGGGGCCGGCAGCAGGCGCAGCGTATCGCGCGGCCGCGCAGCACCAGCACCGGCAGCTGCAGCGCTGCACCGAGTCGAGCGAGAACGTGCGCAGGTGGTACACCGCCACGTCGAGGCTCTGCCCGCGGCTGGTGCGGGTGGGCCGCCACGAGCGCCCCTCGTACTCGAAGGCCCCAAAATCGGCCAGCGAGTCGGGGAAGATGACCTCCTCGCTGGGCGCGTGGCGGTAGCGCAGCTCGTAGTCGAGGGGCTGCCCCACCTCGGTCCGTGGCCCGCGAGAACCGGCCCACCGGCGCCTGCCCGGCTACCGGGCCGGCCAGCAGCAAGACAGCGCAGAAAAGCTGGGGCAGCAGGGCAGGAGGGGAGTTGGAGCCCGCAAATAACGGCAAATCCAGCGCCCGCCCGGTACGCCCACCGGCTAGCGGCGCTGCCGAAACAGCCCCACCAGCTGCGGCACGAAGTCCTCGTCGGTGCGCACGGCCAGCAGCGACACGCGCAGGCGGCGGCAGAGCGTGCGCAGCTCCTGCTGGCGGGCCTCGGTTTGGCTGGCCAGCTGGGCCCGGAAGGCGGGGGCCGAGGTATCGACCCAGCGGGTGAGGCCGGTTTCGGCGTCGCGCAGCGGCACGATGCCCAGCGCCGGGAAGGCTGCCTCCTGGGGAGTTGCCAGCAGCTGCACCACTACTAGGTCGTGCTGCCGGGCCAGCATGGTCAGCTCCCGCTCGTAGTTCTGGTCGATAAAGTCGGAGATGAGCACCACCAGCGTGCGGCGGCGCAGCAGCCCCAGCACCTGCCGGATGCCCGCGCCCACGCTGGTGTGGGCCGAGGCGGGCGCCAGCCCGTACAGGCGCTGCAGCAGCGTGTAGGCCGCGCGCAGGCCCTTGGCCGGGGGCAGGTACAGCTCTTTCTGGTCGGAGAAGGCCAGCAGGCCCAGGGCGGCGTCCTGGCGGGCGGCCGAGAGGGCCAGCACGCCGGCCAGGTCGCGGCCCACGTCGAGCTTGCGCGGGGTGCCGGCCGGCCCGCCCACCCGCTGCGAGGCGCTTACGTCGAGGGCTACCAGCACCTGCTGCTCGCGCTCCTCCTTGTAAGTCTTCACGAACGTGCCGTGCCCCTTGCTGCTCACGGCCCAGTCGATGGAGCGCACGTCGTCGCCGTACTGGTACTGGCGCACGTCGTCAAACTCCAGCCCGTTGCCCCGGAACACCGAGCCGAAGTTGCCCTGCAGCTGGGCCTCCACGGCCTGCCGCATCCGCAGCTCCAGGCGGCGCAGCCGGCGCACCAGCGCCGTGAGGCCGGCCGGCAGCGCCGAGGCGGGGCAGAAGGGTTCATGGGCAATGAATGGGCCGCCGTGCAACCGCTGCTGCGCCCGGCGGGCTCTGGCTGGCAGGCGCGGCGAAGCTACGCCCCGGCTTCAGTATTTTGCCTAGTGAAACTACTGCCCGCCCCCGCGCGCCCTGGGTGCCGGCCTGCTGCTGCTGGGCACCGGCTGCCAGCGCCCCGAAGAAGTGCCCCAGCCCGCCAACCTGCTCAGCAAAAGAGCAGATGGCCAGCTGCTGCTGCGCCTGCACCTGCTCGAAGCCCGCGCCGAAAGCAGCCGCCTCGCCCCCGACTCGGCCCGCGCCTTGTTTCTGGCCCAGCAGCAAGACCTGCTGTGGAAGCACCACCTCAACGCGCATACCGGACTCGGTGCTGGAGCGCAGCTACCGCTACTACGCCATGCACGACAAGGACCTGGACAGCGACATCTACGGCCGTCGTTATCGACTCGCTGCAGGCCATCGAGCGCCGCCAGGGCCTGCCCCAGCACCTGGAACACCACTAGCCGGGAGGGGCACTAGCCGGCCGGCGGGCTGCCCGCCCCTACGCGCTCCTGACGGCCTCCGGCGGGACTCAACGACTCTTCCTCGGCGTAGGCGGCCAGGTCGGCCAGCTGCTGCTGCACGCGGGCTTCCCAGGCGGCCTGGGGCGGCCTTGAGACCGTGGTTGGTTTCGCGGTCGTAGGCGTCTTCGGCCTGCTGCCAGGCCGCGTAGCCCGCCTGGCTGAGCTTGCGGAAGGCCGGGCCCATGGCGTGCTCGCAGGCTACGTGCAGGGCCAGCAGCTGCTGGCGCAGGCGGCGGGCATACACCTCGGCAATGTCGAAGTGCAGCTGCTCGTGGCGCAGCAGGGCGGGCGTCATGCCGGCGGGGTCGCGCACCCAGGATGTGGCCGGGTCGAAGCTGGCGCGGGCCGTGCCCATAAACACGTCGTTGCGGCAGCTGGCGCCCGAGTTGATGTTGGACGAGGTGAGGGCCGCGTGGCCCTCGTCGGGTCGGGGCCGGCCCTTGAAGTCGGCCACGGTGAGCGGCCGGTCGGGCCGACCAGCGGATGGCGCCGGGCGGCAGCTTCACGGTAGCCTGGGCGCGGCGGGCCGGGCCGGCCAGCAGCAGGCTACCAAGCCACCAGTAGGATGTAACGCCGCCGCTAAGTAGCGAGGAAGCCAGCCGGGCAGGCGCGCCTGCCCTCGCTAACTCCCCAACGAAAAACCGCGCCAAATACTCCCTGCTTCGCCGCCGACTTTTCACCGGCCGCAGCCAATCGGCACGGCCCCGGCTTCGCCAGCTGCTCGCGCAGCGTGCCACCACCTCCACGTTCTTGCAGCAGCCGCCCCGCGGCAGCTCCGGCCCCGCCGGGCGCGGCCGGCTCAGGCGCAGGAAGCGCAGCAGCAGCACCACCGCCACCACCGAGAGGCCCGTGAGCAGCCCCAGCCAGATGCCCACGGCCCCCAGCTGCAGCCGAAAGCCCAGCAAGTAGCCCAGCGGCAGGCCAGCCCCCAGTACGACAACAGCGCCACCAGCGACGGCACCCGCACGTCCTCGAGGCCGCGCAGGGCGCCCAGGCCCACCACCTGCAAGCCGTCCGACACCTGGAAGGCGGCCGCCACGGCCAGCAGCGTGGCGGCCTGCGCGGCCACCGCGGCATCGGCCCCGTACAGCGGCGGGAATGGCGTGGCGCAGCGCCAGCAGCAGCCCGCCCATCGCCCCATAAAGCCAAACGCCAGCCAGAACGCCGCCAGCCCGGCCTGCCGCGCCCCGGCCGGGTCGCCGGCCCCGCGCAGGTGCCCCACCCGGATGGTAGCCGCCGCCGCAATGCCGCTGGCCGCCATGTACGTCACCGAGGCCACGTTGAGGGCAATGTGGTGCGCGGCCTGCGTGCTTACCCCAATCCAGCCCATCAGCACGCCCGCCGCCCCAAACACGCCCACCTCGCACATCATCTGCCCGCCGATGGGCAACCCCAGGGTTAGCTGCCCGCGCAGCTCGGCGGCGCCGGGGCGCAGCCACGCGCCGGCCGTGGCGGGCCGGTAGGGGCGCAGGGCCGGGGCCAGCAGCACCAGCAGCGCCATGCCCAGGGCCTGCAGCACCCGCGCCGCCAGCGTGGCCCAGGCCGCCCCCATAAAGCCCAGCGCCGGCGCCCCGAAGTGCCCGAAGATGAGCGCGTAGCACAGCAGCGCGTTGAGCACGTTGCCGGCTACCGACAGGTACATGGCCTGCCGGGTCAGCCCCAGCCCCTCGGCCCACTCGCGGAAGCCCTGAAACACCATCACCGGCAGCATCGAAACCCGATGAGGCGCACCCAGGGCCGCACCAGCGCCACGGTGGCCGGCGGCTGGTGCAGCCAGGGCAGCGCCAGCGGCAGCAGCAAACTCACGCCCGGCCAGGGCCACGCCCACCAGCGTGTTCAGCCACACGGCGCCTACCAGCAGGCGGCCCAGGGCGGCGTGGTCCTGCCGGCCGTGGGCGGCGGCCACCCGCGGCAGGTTGCCCATGCTGATGCCCAGCCCCAGCACCAGCAGCCAGGTCGTGAGGCTCATGCCCAGGCTGGCGGCGGCCAGCGGCAGCTCGCCCAGGTGGCCCACCATCACGGTGTCGACCACGCCCACCGCCACGTGGCCCATCACTGGCTGCAGGGTGGGGCGGAATAAAAAACGGGTAAAAGCCGCCGGCCAGCAGGCGCACGCCGGGGCGGGTTTTACGGCCACAGCGTCGAACATGGCAGCAGGGTAGCTTGTGCCCGTACTGGAATAGTGGCGCCTCGGCCCGCCGCAAAGTTACGCCCGCCCCAGCACCACGTCGGCAAAGTCGCCGGCCGCGTCCTGAAACACGTGCACCACCCGCAGGCCCGCGCCGGCCGCCAGCCCCTCAATCTGGGGCAAACTGAACTTGTAGGAGTTCTCGGTGTGAAGGGCCTCCCAGGCCGCAAACTCGAACGCCTGGCCGCCCAGCGCGCCCACCCGCACGGTTTGGGCCCGCCGGCTCACCAGCCACGAGCGCATGGCCCCGGTGCTGGGGTCGTAGTCGGGGAAGTGCTGCCAGGCAGCGAGGTGGAAGTCGGCGTCCAGCTCGGCGTTGAGGCGGCGCAGCAGGTTGTAGTTGAACTCGGCCGTGACGCCGGCCGCGTCGTCGTAGGCCGCCCGGATGCGGCGCGGGTCCTTGCGCAGGTCGAAGCCCACCAGCAGGCGGTCGGCCGGCGTGAGCGGCGCGGCCAGGTCGCGCAGAAACTGCTGCTGCTCGGCGGGCCCGAAGTTGCCGATGTTGGAGCCCACGAACAGCACCGCCTTGGCGCCGGGCCGGGCCGCCAGCTCGCGCAGGGCCGCGCCGTAGTCGGTGGCCAGCGGCTCGGTGGGCAGGCCGGGCAGCTCCGGCCCGCAGGGTGGCCACCAGCCCGTCCAGGGCCGAGGGCGAAATATCAACCGGCACGTACTGCACGCCGCCCGGGGCCGGGCGGCCAGCAGCTCGCGCAGCAGCAGCTTGGTTTTGAGGCCGTCGCCGGCGCCCAGCTCCACCACCGCCAGGGGCTCGCCTGGCCGGCGCCCGCCGCCAGCGCCCGCCCGATGGCCGCGCCCTGCTGCTCGAAAATGGCCAGCTCGGTGCGGGTGAGGTAGTACTCGGGCAGGTCCATTATCTGCTGAAACAGCTGGCTGCCCGCTTCGTCGTAGAAGTATTTCGACGACAGCGTTTTAGGTCTGGCCCAGCCCCATTGCACGTGCTCGGCCAGGTCGGCGGTGGTTGCTGGTTGCTCGCAGCCGGTTTCTGGTTGGTTTTATAGGGCTATCCGCCAACTGACAGTAAGAGTTCTGCATAAAAATTAACAAGAAACAAAAACAAGAAACGAGCAACAAGAAACTACTTCCGCGGCCACAGCAGCGAGGCCAGCACCGCGCCGAGCAGCAGGCCGCCCACGATGCCTAGTGAAACCGGTACGGGCAGCTCGAGGTTGAAGTGCGCCCGCAAAAAGTCCTCGCCCAGCAGCTTCAGGCCAATAAAAATGAGGATGAGCGCCAGCCCGTAGCTGAGGTAGTGGAAGGCGTGCATCAGCCGGGCCAGCGCGAAGTACAGCGAGCGCAGCCCCAGCACGGCAAATACGTTGGAGGTGAAGACGATAAAGGTGTTGCGCGACACGGCCAGCACCGCCGGAATGGAGTCGGCGGCGAATACTACGTCGGTGGTTTCAATCATGGCCAGCACTACCAGCAGGGGCGTGGCGTAGCGCACCCCGCTGCGGGTGGTAAAAAACCGGCCACCGTCCAGCTCCTTCGTGATGGGCAGGTGCCGGCTCAGAAACCGCACCACCGGGTTGTGCTGCGGGTCTACCTCGGCCCACCCCCGCCGCCGCTCAAGGCCATGCGGATGCCCGTGTACACCAGGAAAGCGCCCCGAGCACGTAAAACAGGAAGTGGAACTTGGCCAGCAGCGCCGAGCCCAGCACGATAAACAGCGCCCGCAGCACCAGCGCCCCCAGGATGCCCCAGAACAGGATGCGGTGCTGGTACTGCTCGGGCACCTGGAAGTAGCCGAAAATGAGCAGAAACACGAACAGGTTGTCCACGCTCAGCGCTTCCTCGACCAGGTAGCCCGTCAGCCACTGCAGCCCCGCCTCGTGGCCCAGGTGCCGGTACACGTAGTAGGTTGAAGCCCAGCGCCAGCGTTACCCAGCCGGCCGTTTGCAGCAGCGCCTCGCGCAGCGAAACGGCGTGCGCCCGGCGGTTGAGCACCAGCAAATCGAGCAGCAGCAGCCCGATAATACCCAGGTTGAATATTATCCAGAAAAGCGGTGAATTTTCCATTCAGCGGCGGTGTGCCGCCTCATACGGAAAACCAGCCGGGGCGCGGGCGCAGCCAGGCGCTGGCGGCCACGCTGGGCGTGCCGGCCGGCGCGTCGACCCGGCGCGGGGGCGAGAGCAGGCTGCTGAGCTTCATCTGCACCACCCCGAACAGGGCCTCCTTGAAGATGCCCGACGACATCTTGGACTGCCCCGCGTGCGGTCGGTGAAGATGATGGGCACCTCCTGCAGCCGGAAGCCCAGGGTGTAGGCCAGCCACTTCATCTCAATCTGAAACGCGTAGCCCACGAAATGAATCCGGTCCAGGTCGATGGCCCGCAGCACCCGCGCCGAGTAGCACTTGAAGCCCGCCGTGGCGTCGTGGATGGGCATGCCGGTGACGAAGCGCACGTACTTGGAGGCGAAGTACGACATCAGCACCCGCGACATGGGCCAGTTCACCACGTTCACGCCCTGCACGTAGCGCGAGCCGATGGCCAGGTCGTAGCCCAGCACGGCGCAGGTTTCGTGCAGGCGCAGCAAGTCCTGGGGTTGTGCGAGAAGTCGGCATCCATCTCATACACACGTACTCGTAGCCCCGCGCCAGCGCCCACCGGAAGCCGAAGATGTAGGCCGTGCCCAGCCCCAGCTTGCCGCGACGCTCCTCCAGGTGCAGCCGCCCGGCAAACTCGCCCAGCAGCCCGCGCACCATCGCGCCCGTGCCGTCGGGCGAGCCGTCGTCAATTATCAGGACGTGGAAGTTCTTGGGCAGTGCCAGCACCGCCCGAATAATAAGCTCCACGTTTTCCCGCTCATTGTACGTCGGTATTAAGACCAAGCCAGCGGTCAAGTCGTTCATCACCGGCAAAGATACGGCGGGGTAACGCAGGGTTGCCCGATAGGGTTGGCAATGGGCGAATGGGCGCTGTGCCTGCCCGGCCGCCAGCCATGCCCCATTTCGCCAGCCGTGCCGGGCGTATTTCACGCAGTCGGGCACGCTCACGCCGGCCATCCAGTTGGCCACGGCCACGATGCCCTGGGCCGCCAGCGGGGCCACCGCCGCCCGCGCCGCCGCCAGCCGGGCGTCGAACTGCGGGATGCTGGCCGGCCAGTAGTAGCGCCCCTGCCACAGCGGCGGCGCCCAATGCCGTAGAGGCGGCGCAGCTCGGCATCGACGGCGGCCAGCTGCTCGGCCTCCGGCGCCTGGGCCTGCCGGGCAAAGGGCGTGCCCCACGAAGCTCGTAAACAGCACCTGCCCGGCCGGCGCCCGGTCGGGAAAGAGGGAGCTGGTCCAGATGGCGCCGGCCGCGTAGGTGCCCTCGGCCGGCGGGTGCAGCGCCCCGAAGCCCGCCAGCGGGTGCGCCACCGCCGCCCGCTCGTAGGCCGAGTACACCAGCGTCATGGCCGGGTAGCGCACGGCGGCCAGCGCCTCGGCCGCGGCCGGGTGCAGCGCCCGCAGCAGCCCGGCCGCCGCGTAGGCCGGCAGGGCCAGCGCCACGTGGGTGTAGGTGGCCGGGCTGCCCCCCAGCGCCTTGCCCGCCGGGCCCTAGCAGGCGGTAGGCCCCGCCGTGCCCTGGATTTCGACCACCGGCGTGGGTCGTGGCAGTGGGTGAGGCGGCTGCGCAGCGCGTCGGTGAGGCGCTGGTTGCCGCCGCGCAGCACCACCGTGCGGCGCCGGGCGCCCCGCGCCGGCTGGCTGGCCGCCAGCCCGCGCAGCACCGAGCCGTGCTGCGCCTCCAGGGCCGCCAGCTGCGGAAACGTGAGCGACAGCAGCAGCTCGTAGGGGTCGCCGGCGTAGATGCCGCCCACGAAGGGCGCCACCGCGTAGCGCACCACCTCGCGCCCGAAGTGCCGCTCGAAGAAGGCGCCCACCGTTTCGCCCGGTACGGGCGGGGCGGGGCGGCGCAGCAGCTCGGCCAGCAGGCGCAGCTTGGTGCGCAGGCTGAAGAAGCTGCTGGCCAGCAGCTTGGGCGGCGAGGCGGGCAGGGCCTGGTACTGCCCGCCGCGCAGCACGTAGCGGTGCTGGCTCACGGGGGCGGCCTCCTGCATGTCGTCGGCCAGGCCCAGCTCGCCGAGCAGCCCTTCCAGCTCGGCGCTGAGCAGCAGCGAGTTGGGGCCGGCTTCGAGCTGGTAGCCGGCCGCTTCGGCCGTACCGAGCGCAGGTTGCCGCCGGGGCGGGCGTCGGCCTCCAAATAGGTCGTAGGCCACGCCGGCTTGCTGCAGGTAGTAGGCCAGCGTCAGGCCGGTGAGGCCGCCGCCGATAATGGCAATTCGCATGTGGTTGAGCTGGTAGCTAGAGCGGTTGGCCGTTAGCTTTGTTTTGAAAGTCAGTGTACGAAAAGTAATGGCTGGCAGCCTCCAGCTAACAGCCAACCGAAAACAAAGCCGTTTTTCTGGACCGCGACGGGGTGCTGAACGAGGAGATGGGCGACTACGTGTGGACGCCCGAGCGCTTCCGGGTGCTGCCCGACGTGCCCGCCAGCCTCGCCCGCCTCAAGGCCGCCGGCTACCACCTCATTGTCGTCACCAACCAGGCCGGCATTGCCAAGGGCCTCTACACCCGCGCCCAAGTGGTGGCCCTGCACGAGCTGCTGCAGCAGCAAACCGGCCACCTGCTCGACGCGCTGTACCTGAGCGACAGCCACCCGTCGGTGTCGGAGTCCATTTTGCGCAAGCCCGACTCGGGCATGCTCGAAAAAGCCATCGCCCGCTTCCGCCTCGACCCCGCCCGCTGCTGGCTGGTGGGCGACCGCGCCCGCGACCTCGAAGCCGCCGCCAAGGTGGGCGTGCGCGGCATCCTGGTAGGCCACGCCGAGCCGGTAGGCGGGGAAGTAGTCCGGCGCCCGAAAACCTGGCCGGCGCCACCGAGCTGATTTTGGGCTTTTAATAGGCGGTGCCAAAAAGGCGGTCATGCTGAGCGCAGCCGCATCTCTACCGAATGTAACTCGAACGACGCCAAAGATGGGGACCCTCAGCATGACGTTCTCCGCCGGGTCATAAACGACTCCAGCGCCGCCCGCAGCTCGGGTAACTCGTAGCGGAAGCCCATACCGGCCACCTTGCCGTTGCTCACGCGCTGCGAGCCCAGCACGATTTCGCTCATCTCGCCCATCGCCAGCTTCAGGCCGAAGGCGGGCACCTTGGGCAGGATAAGCGGGCGGTGCATCACCTGGGCCAGGGTCTCGGTAAACTCCTGGTTGGTGACGGGGTTGGGCGACACGGCGTTGTACACGCCCTGCCACTGCGGCGCTTTCCAGCATCTGCACCAGCAGGCGGCACAGGTCCTCGATGTGAATCCAGCTCATGTACTGCCGGCCCGAGCCCAGCGGGGCGCCGGCGCCGTAGCGCACGGTTTTGGCGATGGGCACCAGCGCGCCGCCCTGCGGGGCTGAGCACGATGCCGATGCGCGGCAGCACCACCCGCAGCCCCAGCTCGCCGATGCGGCGGGCGGCGGCTTCCCACTGCAGCACCACGTCGGCCAGGAAGTCGTCGGCCGGGGCGGCCGTGGGCGAGTCCTCGCGCAGCAGCTCGTCGCCCCGGTCGCCGTAGATGCCGATGGCCGAGGCCGAGAGCAGCGTGCGCACGTGGTGCCCGGGCTGCTGCAGCTCCCGAAACAGCAAGTCCAGCCCGTCGAGGCGCGAGTGCAGGATTTCCTGCTTGCGCTCGGCCGTCCACTTGCCATCGGCCACGCTGCTGCCGGCCAGGTTCACAATGGCATCGGCCCAGGGCACGGCGGCCTCGTCGATGGTGCCGGCCTGCGGGTCCCAGCCAAAAAGCTGGTAGTGGCTGCTCTTGCCCGGCTCGCGGGTCAGCAGCGCCACCTCGTGGCCGTTGTCAATCAGCAGCTCGGCCAGCCGCTGCCCAATCATGCCCGTGCCCCCGTAATGAGAATCTTCATTTATAATGGTAAGTGCTTAATGGCGAATGGTTAACAGCGGGCGGTAGTGAAGCGATATAAGAATATTAATCATTCACTACTAACCATTTACCATTACTTGCCTATTTGGCGCAGAAACTCGTTGCGCAGCTGGCTGTCTGCCAAGAACCGGCCGCCAAAGTCGGTGGTGATAGTAGAGCTGCTTGTGTCGTTCACGCCGCGGCTCATCACGCACAGGTGGTCGGCCTCGATGTACACGGCCACGTCGGGGGTGCCCAGGCTGTGGCGCAGGTGCTCGGCCACCTGCCGCGTCAGGCGCTCCTGCACCTGGGGGCGGCGGGCGTAGTACTGCACCACGCGGTTGAGCTTGCTAAGCCCTACTACGTGCTGGCCGGGCAGGTAGGCCACGTGCGCCTTGCCCACGATGGGCACGAAGTGGTGCTCGCAGCACGAAAACACCGTAATGTCGCGCTCCACCAGCAGCTGCTGGTACTGGTAGCGGTTCTCGAACAGGCGCACCTCGGGGCGGTGGGCGGGGTTGAGGCCCTTAAACCACTCCTGCACGTACATCTTGGCCACGCGGTGCGGCGTGCCGGCCAGGCTGTCATCGTCGAGGTCGAGGCCCAGCTCCAGCATAATGGCCCGGAAATGCTTGCTGATGGCGGCAATCTTCTTCTTCGTCGGGGCGGTCTACCACCTCGGGGCGCAGGGGGGTGCGCAGGCCGGGGGCAGCAGGGCGTCGGGGTGGGCGTCGGCCGCCGTCGCCAGCAGGTGCGCCGCCAGTTCGTCAGGGTTCTTCTCCATAATATCTTACAAAATTACGGCACCGGCCGGGGCCGGCAAATAACTGCGCCACGCGCCCAGCACTGGGCCAGCCAGGCTGGCCGGGGCCAGGGCGCGGCGCCCGAAGAGGCCCCAAACAAAGCAGTTGGGAAGAAGGTTACGGCTGGCATCTTGGCGGCGCTAAGAACAATTGGGCCAGCGCAGAACGTCGGCGTAGGCTGGCACCGTAGAATTTTTGCCGTAGTCGAAAAATTATATTTTGGGGGCTTCCGCTTTCTCGGGCGAGTGCCTAAATTTGACCGGCCGCAGTTTGGCAAAACCCGCGCTTTTTTTTGCCCCTGCCATTTCACACCTCTTCTACAACTTATCCGATTTAACGATTTTTATGAACCGAAAATTACTACTGTTGCTAGCGCTGCTGCTGGTGGGCAGCCTGCGCGTAATGGCCCAGCGCTCACCCGTCGATGAGGCCGACCAGAACATCAACGGCATTCCGCGCAAAGGGCAGCGCGTCGGCATTCAGCTCGACAACAAGCGCGTTGAAACCGCCTGGGTGAAGCAGCTGAGCGAGCAGTTTCCGGGCAAAGTGAAAAACAACAAGGGCATCGTCACGATGGATGGCGTAACCATTCCCGACATCGCCCAACCCATCCGCGTCATCAGCCACGTCGACCCGCTGCCGACCGGCACCGGCGTGTGGTGGAGCATCGACCTGGGTAATGCCTACCTGGGCCAGACCAGCACTCCCGCCCAGTGGAAGGCCGGCGAGAAATACCTCAAGGACTTTGCCCGCTCGATGTACCGCGAAGACCTCGTGGCCCAGATTACGGACGCCGAGAAGGCCCTGGTAAACTCGCAAAACAGCCACATGGCGGTGATTACAAAACAGGACGCAATCAAGAAAGAAATCGAGAAAAACAAGGCCAAGAAACTGGAGATTCAGCAGATGCTGGCTGCCAATGCCGCTGAGCTGCAGCAGCTCAACAACCAGATTGATACCAACCTGAAAGAGCAGGAGGCCGCCCGCGCCGACATCGTGAACATGCGCGTGGCCCTGGAGGCCGTGAAGGACCGCATGAGCAAGATTGAGTAACCTCCCCCGCCGCCAACTACCTTAAAAAGCCCCGCCCCCCCCGGCGGGGCTTTTCGTGCTGCCCGGCCACCAACCCCGGCCCCCCGGTGGGCAAGCCTTTACGTTGGCCGCAAGCCGGGCAGCCCCGGCCCCTGGCTGGTTGGCGGCCTTTATTGAAAAATAAATTTCCCCACCCATGGAAAAGAAAGAAGTGCAGCACCAGGTACACCTGGAAAGCGCCATTAAGCTGCTTGGCGGCGACCTGGTTGAAGAAGCCTCTAAATCGGGCATCGACAACAACTTGCAGCGCTGGATTGAAGACCTGAAAGCCGCCCACAACCCCGAGCTGCACCAATTCTCACCGACCTGCAGGCCCTGAAAGCCCTGCTGCACGGCGGCACCTACGACGCGGCCCAGGTAGGCCATCTGCTGCACCGCCTCGGCACCGAAACCGCCCGCGTGGCCAGCGCGGCCGACGGCAACACCCGCTCGCACGTAGAAAAACTGAGCGCCGCCCTGCTGGCCGCCGCCGGCCAGGTGCAAAGCGGCGGCTCGACACCACCCCGAGCAGGACCTGCGCAACGACAGCCGCGGCATCGACCGCCAGGACTAGTTACCGCCCCTGCCGCCTACCACCCCGGCCGGCCCCGCTGCGCGGCGCCGCCCACCCAGGGGTGCGGGGCGCTGCCACTGGGGCGGGCCGGGCGCCACGCCGGCGCCCGCCGGGCCGGGTCTTATCGACCGGATTTTCGCCCATGCGTCTGTTTGTGTATTCTGACCTGCCCCCAGCCGCCCGCACTCTGCTGGCCGAGGGGCTGCCGGCCGGCGTAGCCGCCACCTTCCGCACCGACCTGCCAGCCGCCGCCCAGCCGGGTGCACTGCTCCAGGCCGAGGTGCTATTTGGCAACCCGCCCGCCGCGTGGCTGGCCGGGGGCGGCCCGCCGGCCCTGCGCCTGTGGCAGCTCGACTCGGCGGGCTTCGACCGCTACCAAGGGCTGCGCGTGGCGGGCACGGTGGCCAACATGGGCGACTTCTTTGCCTGGCCCTGCGCCGAAACCATGACCGCCGGCCTGCTGGCCCACTACCGCGCCCTGCCCGAGCTGCTGCGCCTGCAAGCCCCCAGCAGCTGGCAGAGCCTGGCCGTGCGCGCCCACACGGGGCTGCTGCGCGGCAAGCGCGTGGTGGTGCTCGGGGCCGGAGCCATTGCCCAGGCCGTGCGCCAGCAGCTCAGCGGCTTCGGCTGCCAGGTGCGGCTGCTGGCCCGCACCAACCCCCAGGCCGAGCTGCACACGCGCCCCGAGCTGCTGGCCGCCCTGCCCCACACCGATGTAGTCGTGAACACGCTCCCTGGCACCGTTCGCCACTTCGTCGATGCCGAGCTGCTGGCGGCCCTGCCTGCCGGTGCCCTCTACGCCAGCGTGGGCCGGGGCAGCACCACCGACGAGGCGGCCCTGCTGCACGCCCTGCAAGCCGGCCACCTGGCCGGGGCTGTTCTCGACGTAACCGAAACCGAGCCGCTGCCGCCTGGCCACCCCTTCTGGGCCATGCCCCAGGTACTACTAACCCAGCACACTGGCGGCGGCCAGCCCTACGAGGCCGAGGGCAAGGTGCGCCAGCTGCTGGCCAACCTGCCCGCCTGCGCGCCCACTGGAAAACCAGGTGGCGCCAGCCCCTGGGTACAAAGCAGGTGGTGCAGCTGTCCGCGGGCTACTGAGCCATGCCGGGTATACGCCCTTGCGCTCGGCGTAGGCCCGCCTGTCGTCCTCCACAACCAGCTCGGCGCCGGTGCCAGCAGCAGCTCGGCGCAGCCGTCGCCCTGAATCAGGCGGGCGGCCCTGCTGGCGCAGCTCATCGAGGCGCAGCAGGGCCTCGCTGATGGTGGGGTTGGCTTCGAGGCGGGCGAGCAGGCCGCTGGAGCGGGCTACTTGAAACAGCTTTTCGAGCACGAAGGGCAGCACCCAGCCGGCCACGTTGGTGAGCAGGGTGCCGCGCAGGCCCAGCCGCAGCAGCAGGCGGGCCGTCATGCGCTCAAGCAGCAGGGCCTTGGCGGCGGGCAGGGCCTTGTCGGCCAGGAAATCGGCTACCAGGCGCAGGTGGCCTTTTCTACCTCGGCCCGCAGCACGTCCTGCACGGCATCGAGGGTACGGAGGCCAGGCGGCCGGCCCAGCGGCCAGTTTGGGTGGCGCGCTCGCCGGTGTGGCGCACGACCCCAGCACGGCGGCCCGGAAGCTGAAATTTTTTCATGGGAATAATTCCGGCGGCTGGCCGGGCGGTACGCCCGCCGTGCGGACACAACGACCGCCTCAAGGGCCGGCCCGGTCCAAACAATTTAACTTTGGGCAATTTGAGTTAAACTGGCTAATGGCAAGCCGCTCAAAACCGCCATCCGTTGCTAACTATGCCCTACGGGCACTCGTCTGGGCAAAGGCATGTGGGCACCTTCAAGGGGCTGACCGGTTGCAGGTTCTAACAGAACAGTACCACGCAGGGGTTGATGGCGAAGCCAAGACCGGAACCTGGCCGTATTTTTGTTACCTCAACTGCCGCACTGGCACTATTGCCAGTTATTGCCGCGCTTATGTCCGACTTGCTGTTCGACGTTAATTTACAACAAGTACCCGACGACTACCTGGCTGGGGCCTGGCGCATCGCGCACCGGGTCCTCAACCGGGCCGACCCTGCTAGTGCGCTGGCCCAGGCCACCAACCTGGAGCTGGGCCAGCGTGAGCTGGTGCTGGAAGCCCCGAGCCTCACCGAAACCGGGAGTTGGGCCGTGCAGCGCGATGAGCTGCTGAACCGGCCTTACCTGCGCCTCAACTTCCCCACCGAGGAGCTGCGCGCCCTGGTAACGCGCCTGCGCCGCACCGCCGACGGCGCCCGCAGCCAGCTCAACCTCTACTTCAGCTCGGGGCTTGAAATGCAGCTCGACCGCCCGTAGTGGGCTGCCTGCGAATTACCTTCAGAATTCTTCTAATCTGCCGTGTCTGCTGCCCTGCCCACTGCTTCCGCTGCCGGTTCTGCCTCCTGCCACGCGAGACGAGTTTCACTTCCTGGCCGATTTTATTCCGCAGCTGGTGTGGATTACCGACCCGCACGGTTCGCACACCTACTTCAACCAGCGCTGGGTGGACTACACTGGCTACACCGTGGCCGACAGCGTGGGGCCCGACATGTGGAACAACCTGCTGCACCCCGACGACCAGGCCCGCGCCCGCCAGGTGTGGGGTCACTCGCTGGCCACCGGCGACGACTACGAAATTGAGTACCGCTTCAAGGCCGCGGATGGGGGCTACCGCTGGTTTCTGGGGCAGGCCCGCCCCAAGCGCGACGCCGCGGGCCAGATAACCACCTGGTTTGGTACCTGCACCGACATCGACGAGCAAAGCGCGCCGCCGACCAGCTCGCCGAGCGCGAGTCGGAGTTTTCGACCCTGGCCGACAACGTAGCCCAGCTGTCGTGGATGGCCCGGCCCGATGGCCATATTTACTGGTACAACAAGCGCTGGTACGACTACACCGGCACCGACCTGGCCGAGATGGAAGGCTGGGGCTGGGAGAAGGTGCACCACCCCGATTTTATCCCGGTCGTGGACTTCGTAACCCAGGCCTGGCCCAAGGGTGAGCCTTGGGAGCTGACCTTCCCGCTGCGCGGCCACGACGGCCAGTATCGCTGGTTTCTGACCCGCGGCGTAGCCGCAGCGCAACGAGCAGGGCCAGGTAATCCGCTGGCTCGGCACCAATACCGACGTGACGGAGATGCGCCAGCTGCAAAGAGCAGCTGCAAAACCGCCTACAACGACCTTGAAGCCAAGGTAACGTTCCGCAACCTGGAGCTGGAACGAGGTGCAGCGTAAGCAACTGGGTAAATAATTAGTAGCTAAGAACGGTTAGCGGAGGAGGTTGCTGCCGTTCTAGTGAGCAAGCAAGGCTTGCCAGAACAGTAAGCAACCTCCTCCGACCACAGTGAACTAGTTTCTTCCATTTGATGGCGCAGCCAATGGCTTGCGTTGTGGGCTGGGCCACCGGCTGGCCGGCCAGCAGCTGGCTGAGGGCATTTTTCGAGGTGGGGTTTTGGCAGCTTGGCGTCTTCCGAGTTGTCGTCGATGGCGCCCAGGTAGGCTACTTTCAGGGTACTGGCAGGCGCTGCAGCACGAATAGGTGCGGCGTGCGGGTGGCACCGTAGGTGCGGGCTACCTGCTGGGTTTCATCTTGCAGGTAGGGGAAGGGGTAGCGGTGCGCCTTTGCCAGCTGCTGCATGGCGGCGTAAGAGTCGCCGGGCGAGGCGGCCGGGTCGTTGGCGTTGATGGCTACGACCGGGTAGCCCTTGGGGGCGTACTGCTGGTGCAGGGCAATAATGCGCTGCTCGTAGGCTTTGGCGTAGGGGCAGGTATTGCAAGTGAACACTACGATGAAGCCCTTGGCGGCCGGGTAATCGGCCAGGGCCACCCCGATCCACGTTCTTGAGCTTGAAGTCGGTGGCCGTATCGCCAACCTGAACGGGGCCAGGCGCAGTACGAAAGCTGCTGAGCAGGGCGGCGCTTAGCAGAGCAGGGGCAGAAGCTTTTTCATAAGGCAGCGAAGTTTGTAAGGGGGCGGGTAAGCGGTGAAAAATCTTGCGCTGCGCCGCTTTACTGCGGAAACTGCCGGAGGGCGGCCATCAGCTCGGCGGTTGTGAGCGGCTGCTCGAAGCTAACGCGCTGGTGGGTCTGGTTGTTGAAAACGAGCGTAAACGGAATGGAGCCCGACCAGCGCGAATCGACGCTGGCCAGCCAGGTGTTGGGGTCGGGCTCGTCGAGCAGGACCACGTCGGCGCCGAGCCGGTGCTTCTGCACGAAGGGCATCACCTTCTTTTCGAGCTGCGAGCGGTAATCGAGGCTCACGAGCAGGAACCGCACCTTGCGGCCGGCCGTGGCGGCCCGCACCCGCTCCAGGTCGGGCAGCTCCTGCACGCAGGGGCCGCACCAGGTAGCCCAGAAATTGACGACGTAGGTGGTGTCGGTGGGGCGGGCCAGGCGGCGCTGCAAGTCGGCCAGCTTGTACACGGCCACGCGCTGGGCCTGGGCGGGCGCGGCCAGCGCCCCGGCGGCCAGCAAGCCCGGCGAAACGAAACATAATGCAAGGCAAATAGGTACAGCAGACAGCCGGGCGGGCACGGAAGTTGCGCCCCAGCCCCCGGATTACCTTTTGCTACGCGGTAACTTTCGCCATTTTTCGGCCGTAGTTTTTAGTGTATGAACAAGCAGTATTGCCCCAGCCTGACCGAGTACAAGCGCCGCGTGGCGCGGGTGGTAAACATTGGCGGCCTGCCGCTGGGCGGCGACTACCCCATCCGGGTGCAGAGCATGACCACCGTGGACACGATGGATACCCTAGGGTCGGTGGAGCAAACGCTTGCGCATGGTGGCGGCCGGCTGCGAGTACGTGCGCATCACCGCGCCCAGCGTGAAGGAGGCCCAGAACCTGCTCGAAATCAAGAAGCAGCTGCGGGCCCGCGGCTGCAACGTGCCGCTCATTGCCGACATCCACTTCACGCCCAACGCCGCCGAGCTGGCCGCCCGCATCGTGGAGAAGGTGCGCGTGAACCCCGGCAACTACGCCGACAAGAAAAAGTTTGACGTGATTGAGTACACCGACGCCAGCTACGCGGCCGAGGTCGAGCGCATCCGCGAGCGGTTTCGGCCGCTGGTCAAGATTTGCAAGGAGTACGGCACGGCCATGCGCATCGGCACCAACCACGGCTCCTTGTCCGACCGCATCCTGAGCCGCTACGGCGACACGCCGCTGGGCATGGTGGAGTCGGCGCTGGAGTTTCTGCGCCTCTGCGAGGAGGAAAACTACTACGACGTGGTGCTGAGCATGAAAGCCAGCAACACGCAGGTGATGGTGCAGGCCTACCGCCTGCTGGTGCAGAAGCTCGACGAGGAAGGCCTGCAGCCCTACCCCCTGCACCTGGGCGTAACCGAGGCCGGCGAGGCCGAGGACGGCCGCATCAAGAGCGCCGTGGGCATCGGCACGCTGCTCGAAGACGGCCTGGGCGACACCGTGCGCGTGAGCCTGACCGAAGCCCCCGAGCACGAGGCCCCGGTGGCCCGCATGCTCATCGACCGCTACACCGACCGCGCCGCCCTGGCCCAGCCCATCAAGCCGCTCGAAGGTCCGGAGCCGGTTGACCCATTCCAGTATTTTCGCCGCCAAACGCACGAGGTAGCCAATTTTGGCGGCCTCAACGTGCCTCGCGTCATTACCGACCTCTCGCGCCTGCCCCGCCTGGACTACGCCGACCTGCGCGCTGCCGGGCACCTGTACTCGCCGTTTCTCGACAAGTTTCAGATGTCGGACCTGGGGGCCGACTACATCTACACCGGCGAGCGGCCGGTGCCTTACCTGCTGCCCAATGGCCTGCGCGAGGTGGTGACCTATACGGCCTGGACCGATGCCGGCCGCCGCACCCACCACTACCCGCTGCTCACGGCCGATACCTACATGGATGGCGAGCCCCCATCCGCAACTTAACTTCTTGATGGTGAGCCTCGACGCGCTCGACCGCCGAAACTGCTCGCCCGCCTGCGCCACGACCGCACCGTGGTGCTGGTGCTGAGCACCGACAACGCCCACGCCATGCCCGAGCTGCGCCGGGCCTTCTTCGAGCTGCTCAACAACCAGATAACCTGCCCGGTAGTGGTGCGCCGCCACTACCCCGAGCAGCCCCTGGAGCAAACCCAGCTCGACGCCGCTACCGACGTGGGTGGCCTGCTCATCGACGGCCTTGGCGACGGCATCGTCCTCTGCGCCGACCGCCCGTTGGCCCCTCGCCCCCAGGCCGAGTGGGTGGCCACCCTGAGCAGCCTCAACCAGCTGAGCTTCGGCATCTTGCAGGCGGCCCGCACCCGCATGAGCAAAACCGAGTACATCAGCTGCCCCAGCTGCGGCCGCACCCTGTTCGACTTGCAGGAAACCACCGCCATGATTCGCAAGCGCACCGACCACCTCAAGGGCATCAAAATCGGCATCATGGGCTGCATCGTGAACGGCCCCGGCGAGATGGCCGACGCCGACTACGGCTACGTGGGCGTGGGCAAGGGCAAAATCGCCCTCTACCGCGGCCAGGACGTGATCAAAAAGCCGTGCCCGAAGCAAACGCCGTGGACGAGCTGATTGAGCTGATGCGCGAGGACGGCAAGTGGGTGGAAAAGGAAATCGTAGAAGAACCCGTAGGCGCCTAGCAATGGACTTTTATTTTCTCCGACGGCAGCCCTCATACAACGCCCGACCAGCTGCCTCACGCCGGCCGGGTCGACGAAGAGGAGTTTGCGATGGCCCAGCAAGTTGGCCTCATTGACCACCATACCGACTACTACGACGAATTCCGCTGGACCAGCGAGCAGGTGGGCCACAAACTGTTCATGCTGGCCAGCTGTCCCCATCCGCGACGGCACCACCTTCCAGCGTATTTCTGCTGTTGCGGCCGGCGCGACAGTGGGAGAGTAGCATTAGCTACTCGTATGAAAATACCACGCATCATCCAGGTGTGGCAGTCGCAATGCGTTCAGCTACAAGCCGGGGCAACTTTAGAAGCCATTGCTGCTATAGAGCAACGGATTGGCTTTGGCTTTTCCAGAATCGTTTAAGGAGTTCTATAAGCTTAAGGGATTTGCTATTACCACGGCTGGACGCCTGTTCACATCTGAGTCTTGCGCGTTTGGGAGGTGCAAGACAAGGACTTTATCCTTTTGTGACTTTTCATTAACTGCCAGGCAGTCCGGGTGCAGCAAGAGGTATGAAATTGTGGAGCCAGCGGTATATGCACCGACTTTGCCCAACAGTTGATTAGAAATTATCGCCCCAGAAAAACGCCCGAAACCGCCCCACTCCTCCAATTCCCGCTGCACATTTTGTTGCCCACCTGCCGTCGTACCGAGATGCCCACGTCAATCAGACGCAGGCCCTGGGGCGTGAGCAGGATATTGTCGAAGCGCTCGCCCGGTAGGTTGGAGGGGAGCTGCAAGTCGTGGTGGACGAAGCGGCGGCGTGCGTGCTGTTCGGTGAAAACATCGGCCATATTTCGCGCATCTCTATGGCGCGGTAATCACTCCATTACCAGCATATCGGCCTTCTTGCGTTGGCCTCCAGGCGCTGGACTGCCTTTATCCCACGGCGAAGCGCATTTCGGCCTCTGATAAATGTCGCAACGTGTCGCCGCCGAACAGCTTACCTACCACGATAACGGCGTTGTTGGCGCCGCGCGAGAGCTGGCGGGGGTTTTAGGTTCCAGCGGCAAACTTACAGCGTATAGAACGCCTCCTGCTGCTGCCGGTCGTGGTAGCGGGTGTAGCCGTGCAGCGTGAGCTTGATGAGGATGCGGTAGGCGCGGCGGCCGGCTGATATTGAGCAGCTTGGCGCAGTCGGGCACCGTCAGGCGGGGGTGGGTGCGCAGGTAGTCGAGCACCCGCAGCTCGTCTTTGTTGAGGGGCAGCTTTTCGAGGCGGGCCGCGGGCTGCTGGCGCTCCAGTACCTTCTCGGTCAGGGTGCTGGCTTGCACGCTCTCGTCGCGCACGCGCACGTAGCCGCGCCACTCGCCGGGGGCTACCTGGGCGCGGTGGGGCTTGTTGCGGCTCTCGGGCACCGTCACCACCACTACCGGTGCCATCCTCGTCCTCCATCTCGTCGAAAAGCAGCTCCAGCGGCGGGTCGATGTAGTGGGCGGCGGCTTCGCGCAACTGGTACATCTCCTCCTCGGCGTCGCGCACGCCCACCATGCGGCCGTCGTCGTCGACGCCCACCAGCACCTGCCCGCCGTGGGTATTGGCCAGCGAAGCCAGCGTGCGGGCAATGCGCAGCGGGGTGGGTGGTCTTCTTCTTGAATTCGAGCCGCTCGCCTTCGCCCTGCCGGATAAGTGCGCGTAAGTTCATATAGGTAAGCTGTTGGCTGCTGTTAGCTCTAACGACCTAACATACGCTGAAAAAACGCAAATGTGCCGCCTTCCCGGCAGGAAAGCGGCACATCAAAAAACTAACAGCTAACAGCCAGCAGCCCAACGGCCAGTTAAAAGGCAGGTCGTTGTCGTCGTCGCTGGCGATGGGGGCCGCCGAGGGCTGCGCGCGCAGGTTGGGGTTCTGGTTTTGGGCGGGCGGGGGCGGCCTGCTGGGGGGCTGGCTGTACGAGCCACCGCCGCCGGCCGGAGCACCGCCGCGTAGCCGGCTCGATGCGCCAGGCTTCGAGGTTGGTGAAGTACAGCATCTGGCCGTTCTTGTTGAAGCCCCGGCCGCGCAGGTTGAAGGTTACCTTCACCTCGTCGCCCATTTTGTAGGGGTCGATAAGCGCAGTTTTATCCTGCACCAGCTGAAACTTAATTTGCTCAGGATATTGGCCTTCCTGCACCTCGAGGACGAACTCGCGCTTGCGGAATTTCTCGCTAACCTGCTGTTCATCAAAAATATCGTGCAGGCGGCCGGTTACGTCGTATGCCATCGGTAGTAAAGTTTTTGGTTCTGAAATACGTGGGGTCAAACCTACGAAAAAAAAAATCGAAGCCCGACAGGATTTTTTGGCCAGCTTTTGCCCCACCCTGCTAACAACCCGCCGGGCAATAAGTTGCCCCGGTTGAGCCTTCAGTAACAACGGGTTTATTTTTTACGTCGTTAAAAATACTAAGAAATGCTGGCGTCCGGCTGCCCGAAAAACCTGCTGGCCTGCGCTAAATTGTTTAGCGCCCGGCCCCAACGGCGGGTTGGCGCAGGCCGTGCGTTCTTTTCGCCTTTCCGTTTGCCCATGTTTGCTCTTGCCTTGCACGGCGGGGCCGGCACCATTGCCCGCGCCTCGCTCACGCCCGCCCTCGAAGCCCAGCTACCGCGCCGCCCTGCAAGCGGCGCTGGCCACCGGCACCGCCCTGCTGGCCCAGGGCGCCCCCGCCCTCGACGCCGTAGAAGCCACCGTGCGCTCCTCGAAGACTGCCCGCTATTCAACGCCGGGCGCGGGGCCGTGTTCACCCACGACGGCCACCACGAAATGGACGCCGCCCTCATGGACGGGGCCAGCGGCCGGGCCGGCGCCGTGGCCGGCGTGCGCCAGGTGCAAAACCCCATTCGGGCCGCCCGCCTGGTGCTGGAGCACACCGAGCACGTGCTGCTGGCCTACCCCGGCGCCGACGAGCTGGCCCGCCAGCACGGCCTGCCCCTGCAGCCGCCCGCCTACTTCTTCACCCAGCAGCGCTACGACCAGCTGCAAGAGGCCCTGGCCGCCGGCCGCGTGCAGCTCGACCACGCCGCCAGCCCTGCCGACCCCCAACTGGAAAAAGGGCACCGTGGGCGCCGTGGCCCGCGACCAGCGCGGCCACCTGGCCGCCGCCACCAGCACCGGCGGCATGACCAACAAGCGCTACTCGCGCATCGGCGACACGCCCATCATCGGGGCCGGCACCTGGGCCGATGCGCGCTGCGCCATCAGCTGCACCGGGCACGGCGAGTATTTTATCCGGGCCGTGGTGGGCCACGACGTGGCCTGCCTGATGGAGTACAAGGGGCCTGGGCTGGCCGAAGCCACCCGCGTGGTGGTGCACGACAAGCTGGCCCCCGTGGGCGGCGAGGGCGGCCTCATTGCCGTGGATGCGGCTGGCAACCTGGCCCTGCCCTTCAACTCGGAAGGCATGTACCGCGCCAGCCGGAACATGGCCGGGGAGGAGATGGTGGCTATTTATTAGGGCGTTATCCCCGTGGAGAGGGGGACTAGCCTAGTTTCTAAATTTTAGAGCTAGAGTTAGAGTGGGTCCCCCTCACGGGAGAGGGGGCTATGAGGTAGGTCCACTACCACCACCACTTTCTGCACCGAGCGCCCGCTTGCATCCCGTACCTCCACCATATACAGCCCGGCGCGGAGCGCAGGCGCAATGTCTACGGTAGCGGCCGTGGCTGTGGTCCGCCATACCTCACGGCCTACGCCGTCGAGCAGGCGCACCTGGGCGGGCGCGGCGGGGCTGAAGGCCGGGTAGGCTGAGCGTCAGGGGCTCGCCGGCCTTGCGGGGATTGGGGTAGAGGGTGAGGCTGGTGGGCGTAGCATTAGCGTTGGCAGCCAGGGTGCTGCTGGTGCGGGCGCTGCCGCCGGGCGGCGTGATGCGTATCCAGTTGAGGTTGTAGCCGCCGGTTTGGGCGTACACGCCGAAGTTGTAGGTGCCGGCGTTGATGTTTACCTGGCGCGAAACGGTGGTCCAGTTCTGCCAGCCGCCGGTGCCGGGGATGCTGGTATTGCCCAGCTGGGTGTTGCCCGCGTTCAGGTCGCTCGAGATGGTGCCGCCGTTGGCGCCGCTGGCCACCCGGTACTCAATGGTGTAGGTGCCGCTGGTGGGGAAATTGACGTTGTTGAATACCAGGTAGTCGCCCTGGTCGATGTAGCCCATATCCTGGCCGCCGCCGGTATCGGAGCAGGTTTCCGCTTGCATGCCGCTGTTCACGTTGGCGGCCTCGGCTTGCAGCAGGATGGGGGAGGGGGCGCTGCTGGTGAGCTGGTACACCCGCACGTAGTCCACCTGCAGGGTGGCGGGCAGTTTGCTTTCGTCGATGGTCTGGCCGGGCAGGTTGCCGCCCACGGCCAGGTTCAGCAGAAGGAAGAACGGGTTTTGGAAGGCGCCCGTGTTGCCGGTGCCGTCCGTGATGTCGATGACGCAGTACTGGGTGCCGTCCACAAACCACTTGATGAAGGTGGGCGTCCACTCCACCGAGTACACGTGCCAGTCGGCGGGGTTGGTTACCGTGGTGGTTTTGCCGTACTGCGCGTGGCCGTTGCTGTCCCAGTGCGCCGTGCCGAAGATGGTGTTATCGGCGTTGACGTGCTCCATGATGTCGATTTCGCCGCACTTGGGCCAGCCCACCGAACTGATGTTGCTGCCCATCATCCAGAAGCCCGGCCACAGGCCCGCGCCCAGCGGCAGCTTGCATGCGGGCCTCCATGCGCCCGAACTTGAAGTCCTTGAGGCCCTGGGTTCATGCGGGCCGAGGTGTACTTGAAGCCGCCCACGCTCTCCTTGCGGGCCGTAATCTGCAGCACGCCGTTGGCCACGGTGGCGTTGGCCTTCTGGTAGTATTCCTGCTCGCTGTTGCCCCAGCCGTTGTTGTTGCCGGTTTCAAACTGCCAGCTCGGCCCGATGCCGTTGGTAAACTCGTCGGCCCATACCTGCTGGTAGGTTTGGGCCTGGGTAGTGGCGGCGCCGAGCAGCGCCGCCGCTCCGAGCAGGAGCGAGGGTAAAAACGCTTCATAAAAGGGGTGGGAAAAAGGATGAATGCGCGAGCCGGCCTTGCCGGAAACGTTTCCGAAGTTACTGCCGAGCCTTGCTCGCTGCAAAATGTCATCCTGGCGGGGCAAAAGGCACTTTTTACGGTTACCGCACACCCAATGCGGCTGCGTCCTGGAGGCAACAGGGCCGCCCGTTTTATTTGAGGGCACCGGATAAAAACACCCCGCCGCCCGAATTTTTAGGCGCCCCGGCTGCTGGGCGGCCCCCCGGCCCGAACCCGTGAAGGCGCGGGCTTAGGCCGGCGGCCCGGCCACGGCCGGCGCCCAGCCCGGCCCCGGGCCGGCTCCAACGCCCGCGGGCGGCGCTCGGGCGTAAAGGCTGCCATGCAAGCACCCCTGATTGGCCAGCCGCTGCGCCGCGTCGATGGCCGCCTGAAAGTAACCGGCCAGGCCCGCTACGCCGCCGAGCACCACCAGTGCCCGGCATGCCGTACGGCGTGCTGGTGCTCAGCCCCATTGCGCGGGGCCGCCTCACCCACCTCGATACCGCCGCCGCCAGCCAGGCGCCCGGCGTGGTCGGCATCGTGTCGCACCTCAACTGCCCGCCCGTGCCCGGCTACGCCCAGGCCGAAACCGACAAGCGCGTCGAGGGCCAGCAGTTCCGCCTGTTCTACGACGACCAGGTGCATTTCAGCAACCAGCCGGTGGCCGTGGTGGTGGCCGATACGCTGAGCACGCCCAGCAGGCCGCCCGGCTGGTGCTGGCCACCTACGCCGCCGAAGCGCCGCAAACCGACCTGGCCGCCCACCTGGGCCGCGCCATCAAGCCCAAGAAAACCGAGGACTACACCCGCCCGGCCGCGCAGCCGGTGGGCGCGGCCAGCGTCGAAATCAGCCACGAGTACCGCACGCCCTTGCAGGTGCACAACCCCATGGAGCCCCACGCCGCCATCGCCCGCTGGCAGGGCAACGCGCTGGAAGTGTGGAACAAAACCCAGGCGCCCACCCTGGCCCAGCAAGACCTGATGAAGCTCTTCGGCCTGCCCGCCGAGGCCGTGCAGGTGCACTCGCCCTTCGTGGGCGGGGCCTTCGGGGGCTCGTCGCGCATCTGGCCGCCCCAGATGGCGGCCATTCTGGCGGCCAAGGCGGTGGGCCGGCCGGTGCAGGTGGCCAACCAGCGCGAAGACGAGTTCAGCATGGTGGGCTACCGGCCGGCCTCGGTGCAGCGGGTGCGCCTGGCGGCCCAGGCCGACGGCACGCTGGTAAACATCGAGCACGAGGCTTTTGGCGTCACCTCGCGCTACGAGGAGTTTACCGAGCGCATCCTGCACCCCACCAAGTCGGGCTACCGCTGCCCCCAGGCCACCTTGCGCTACTCGCTGGTGCCCCTCGACCTGAGCACACCCTGCTGGACCCGCGGCCCCGGCGAAACCACCGGCAGCTTCGCCATCGAAACGGCCATGGACGAGCTGGCCTACGCCCTGAAGCTGGACCCGCTGGCTTTGCGCCTGCGCAACTTCGCCGAGCGCGACCCCAACGGCGACCGGGCCTGGAGCAGCAACTACCTGCGCGAGTGCTACCAGGGTGGGGGCCGACAAGTTCGGTTGGGCCAGCGCCCGGCCGCGCCCAACTCGCTGCCGCCCTCGGCCGCCGGGCTGGCTGCGCGGGCAGGGCATGGCCATGGGCATCTACCACGCCAGCCGCGCCGCCGCCAGTGCCCGCGCCCGCCTGCTGCCCGACGGCACCCTGCTGGTGCAAAGCGCCACCGCCGACGCCGGCCCCGGCACCGCCACCACCATGAGCCAGGTGGCCGCCGATGCCAGCGGCGTGCCCGTAGCCCAGGTGCGCTTCGAGCTGGGCGACTCGTCCTTGCCGCCCGCCCCCGGCCAGTTCGGCTCGCACACCACGGCCAGCATCAGCGCGGCCGTGCACCAGGTATGCACCGCCCTGCGCCGGCAGCTTGTCGAGCTGGCCGCCACCGCCCCCGGTGCCCCGCTGGGCCGGGTGCAGCCCGCCGAGCTGGTAGCCGAGAACGGCCGCGTGCGGGCCCTCAACGGCCAGAAAACCCTAGCCTTCGGCGAGGTGCTGCAGCGCCACAACCTGCCCGCCCTCGACCTCACCGAGCGGGCCCCAGCCGTGGACGAGAAGGGGCCGCTGTCGGGCTACTCGTTCTGCCGCGCACTTTGTGGAGGTGCACGTGCACCCGCTCACCCGCGAGGTGCGGGTGGCGCGGGTGGTGTCGGCCGTCGATGCCGGCCGCATCGTCAACCACCGCACCGCCCAAAGCCAGGTGTACGGCGCCATTGCCTGGGGCATCAGCCTGGCCCTGATGGAGGAGGCCACGCTCGACCACCGCTACGGCCGCTACACCAACCATGACTTGGCCAACTACCACGTCGCCACCAACGCCGACGTGCCCACCGACATCGACGTGCATTTCATCGACCAGCCCGACCCGCACCTCGACCCCATCGGCGCCAAGGGCCTGGGCGAAATCGGCCTCATCGGCCTCACCGCCGCCATCGGCCAACGCCGTGTACCACGCCACCGGCCAGCGGGTAAGGGAGCTACCGATTACGCCGGATAAGCTTGTATGACTAGCTCAGGAAAGCGGTGAATAAACGTACGGAGTTGTTGAATAGCAAGCACGGCCACCAGTTCCTATAAGGGAGTCGTGATGGTTAAGGCAAATAAGCCATTCATACTTTTTGTCTATCAAGTAATATTCATCTAACTCGCCAGTCACTTCTTCTAGAACGCGCTGGATAGCACTGATTTTTCCTTCATAAAAGAAAAAGTTATTGCCGTTATAAGCCATGAATAAGAGTAATTCGGCTGGCGGAACGAGCTGATGCAAAAAGTCGGCAGGCCATCCTTTTAATAAAAGTTCAGATAACCCGTAGTTTAAACCGCTCCCATAGCCAGACAGACTTAGAATTATCTGTAAAGCGGCAGAAACGCTGATAAATGATTTCTTGCAGCTTATGCCAGTTGGTAGTTTGGGCCGCGCGCCTTTCTCCCCTCATAAGGCAGCGGACGAAAATCTGCATCTGGAATGCCTAGCAGCTGCCGGGCATGGTCTATTTCATTCAATAGTTCTGTACGCATAGCATTAGTCCTTACCCCAGCTTCTCCCGAAACAGCCCCAGCGTGCGCTCCCAGGCCAGCTTGGCGGCCTCGGCGTTGTAGCGGGCGGGCGAGGTGTCGTTGTTGAAGGCATGGTTGACGCCCTCGTACATGAACAGCTGGTAGGGGATGCCCGCCGCCTTGAGGGCCGCCTCGTAGGCCGGGATGCCGGCGTCGATGCGCTGGTCGAGGCCAGCGTAATGCAGCATGAGGGCGGCTTTGATGTTGGGCACGTCCTGGGCCGGGGGCTGCTGGCCGTAGTAGGCCACGGCAGCATTCAGCAGCGGGTCGTGGGTGGCGAGCTGGTTGGCCAGGCCGCCGCCCCAGCAGAAGCCCACGCAGCCGGTGCGCCCATTGCAGTCGGGGCGGGCGCGCAGGGTGGCGAGGGCCATCAGGTAGTTGTGCAGGTTCTTCTGCGCATCGAGCTGGCCGATGAGCTGGCGGCCCTTGTCCTCGTCGGCGGGGGTGCCGCCCACCACGCTCAGCGCGTCCACGCCCAGGGCCAGGTAGCCGGCCTGGGCCACCCGCCGCGTCACGTCCTTGATGTGGGGCGTGAGGCCCCGGTTTTCGTGGATGACGACCACGGCGCCGCGCTTCTGCTTGCCCTTGGGTGCACCAGGTAGCCGCTCACGGTGGCGCCGTCGCCGGGCCAGGTCAGGGTTTCTTCCACCAGTCCCTGGGCCAGGGGCTGCACGGTAGCGGCCTGGGCGTAGCCGGGCTCCAGCACGGCCAGGGCCGAGGAAGCCAGGGCGGCGCTGCCGGCCAGCTTCAGCAGCCGCTCCAAAACTCGGGGCGCGAGAGCGGGCGGTGGGTGTACTCGTCGAAGAGGTCGATGATGCGCTGGTCCATGCAACTGGGGTAGGGAAGGGCTCGCAAAGGTAGCCGTAATTTTTGGCGGCGGCTGGCGTAAAACGCCCCGGTTTTCGACTTCCCGGTAGCGGATGCCCCGGCCGGAGCAAGAAAGGGCGCTCCGTCACCTAAAACAGACTCGCTACCATGAATCTTCTGACCAACAAGCAAGGTAGCCATCGTGGGCGCCGGGCCCGGTGGGCCTGATGCTGGCCGTGCTGCTGCAGCAGCGCGGCGCCGCCGTAGCCGTGTACGAG
This sequence comes from Vaccinium macrocarpon, assembly GCA_022606695.1. Classification (NCBI taxonomy): domain Eukaryota; kingdom Viridiplantae; phylum Streptophyta; class Magnoliopsida; order Ericales; family Ericaceae; genus Vaccinium; species Vaccinium macrocarpon. The sequence goes on along the minus strand of JAHRBK010000011.1, from coordinate 4,290,881 downwards.
CGCGACGCCGGCCCCGAGGCCCGCATCTGGGGCGGCACCCTCGACCTGCACCTCGACAGCGGGCAGCGGGCGCTGGCGGCGGCCGGGCTGCTGCCGCAGTTTTACCAGCTGGCCCGCCCCACCGCCGAGCGCACCGCCGCCCCCGACGGCACCATCCTCGACGAGGAGCCGGTGGAGGAAGCTACCGCCTACTGGCGCCCCGAAATCGACCGGCCCGACCTGCGCCGCCTGCTGCTGGGCGCCCTGGCGCCCGGCACCGTGCGCTGGGGCCACGCCTTCGACAGCCTCGCCGAGCTGCCCGATGGCCGCCTGCGAGCTGCGCTTCGGCGGCCAGCCCCCCAGGTGGTCGACGTGGTGGTGGGCGCCAACGGCGGCCGCTCGAAGGTGCGCGCCTATACCACCGCCACCGAGCCGGTGTACTCGGGCACGGTGTACGTGCAGGGCGACCTTACCGACCCCGCCCGCCACGCCCCCGCCTACGCCGCCCTCGTCAACGGCGGCAACCTCATGGTGTTCGGCGGCCAGCACCTGCTGGTGAGCCACACCAAAGCCGATGGCACCCTGGAAATGGGCGTCTCCTTCCGGGTGCCGGAGCACTGGATGGCCGCGCGCGGCATCCGGGGCGAGCAGCCCGAAACCGTGCGCCAGCTGCTGCGCACCGCGCTGGCCGGCTGGGCGCCCGCGTACCGCCAGGCCTGCGAGGCCACCCAGGAGTGGCGGGTGCTGCCGCTGTACTTCGTGCCGCTGGTGCCCGGGCGGCCCGTGCCGCGCCCCATCACGCTGGTGGGCGACGCGGCCCACCTGATGCCGCCCTTCGCCGGCGTGGGCGTAAACACCGGCCTGCTCGACGCCCTGTACCTAGCCGAGGCCCTCACCCGCGACGCCCACCCCGACCTGTGTGCCGCCATCGCCGCCTACGAGCGCACCATGTACGCCTACGCCCACGAGGCCCAGCAGATGACGGCCCGCGCCGAGCGCAACATCCACGGCGAAGCCCCCGGCGCCGACCTGCTGGCCGAGCGCACCGCCTGGAACGACCTGCTTACCAGGGCGGGTAGGGCCGCGGGCGCAACGCGGCGCGGCCCCCCCGGCGGGCGTAAGCCGGGGGCACTACCATTTCCACCATGTACACCCTTTCGCCTTCCCAGCTCTCGCTGGAGCTGCGCCGCGGCCACAACCCCGACCTTACCCGCCGCCGCTGGATTATCGGCCTCTCGTTCGTCACGGCCGTGGCGGGCCAGATTGTGACGCTCTACCAGACCGGCATCATCCACCACCTGCCCGACCCGCCCCTGCGCATTTTCGACTCCGACAAGGTGGATGCCTCCGACTACGCCTACAAGCGCCTGCAAATGCCCGACGCCCCGGCCATGCTCATCACCTCGGGCATCACGGTGGCGCTGGCCGCGGCCGGCGGCGCCCGCCGCGCCGAGCAGCAGCCCTGGCTGCCGGTGGCCCTGCTGGGCAAGTCGCTCCTCGACCTGGTTACCAACGTGCAGCTCGGCCGGGAGGAGTGGCAGGAAAACAAGAAGTTCTGCTTCTACTGCCAAACCAGCACCGTGGCCGCCACCGTGGCGGCCGTGCTGGCCGTGCCCGAGGCCGTGAAGGCCATCAGGACCCTGCTACGGCGGCAGCAGTAGCGGCAGGCCGTGCCTACGTCATGCTGAGGCGTAAGCCGCCCCCACCTTCATGCAAGAAGTAGCCGCTGCCGGCTAAACCGTGCCTAGCGTGCGAGGCCGCCCTTGGCGTGGGGCGGGCCCCGGCCAGCAACGACAATTTCCGCCCGCAGCCAGGACGTGTTTGCCATCCGCAACTGGCGGGGCGAGGTGCCCGCCGTCCTCAGCTCGACACCCCCGCCTTCGCGGCTGGCCGGGCTGTTTCCGGCGGGCTGTCGGCTCACCAAGCCATTTACTTCGACAAGCCCGCCGGCTCCAACTGGTTGGTGGCCTGGCACCAGGACCTGATGATAAACGTGTGCGAGCGGCACGCCAACCTACACCCCCAAAACGCTGGGTGGCCGTGCACCGCCGCCCGCGTGTGCGCGCTTAGGACTGCCCACCAACGGCGCCCTCAAAGCCCGCCGATGAAGCCCCTGCTGCACGCTCAGCCCGTAGCGCCGAGTGGTGCACCTGGGGTTCTCGGCCACCGGACTGCACTGGCGCGAGGGCTGCACCTGTGGTAGTCCGATTAGTGCGGCCAGGCCGATAATATCCGCGTTTTCAAAATCAATTTTTCCCAGCGGGGTAGTGTTACCTTCACACAGCCTAACCACGCTTCCCGATGAAGACTAAAACCTGTTCGACTTTGGCCCGGTATTCGGATATTTCTTTCGCAAGTCTGACCCCACGCGCAAGACCAACTTCAACCTGCGCACCATGCACTTCATCAATAAGCTGAGCATGGCCATGTTTCTGGTGGGCCTGTTCGTGCTCCTTTATCGCTGGTTTCTGCGCTAATAGAGTAGTATGAACATCGAAGATTTCCGCGACTTCTGCCTGTCGCTACCCGGCGCTACCGAGGAGTTACCCTTCGGCCCCGATACGCTGGTGTTTAAAGTGGGCGGCAAGATTTTCGCCCTCACCGACCTGCAGACTTTCGGTAGCTACAACCTCAAGTGCAACCCCGAGCGGGCCGTGGAGCTGCGCGAGCAGCACGACTTCGTGCGCCCCGGCTTCCACATGAATAAAAAGCACTGGAACACGATTATCGTCAATGCCGGCGCCACCTACGCCCAGCAGCGCGAGTGGATTCGACACTCCTATGAGCTGGTAGTGGCCAGCCTGCCCAAAACCCTCCGCGCCGAGTTGGCCGAAGCCGCTGAGCAATAGCCCTTGGCAGTCAGTCATAAAAAAGCCCGCCTTGGCAGCTGCCAGGGCGGGCTTTTTCGGCTAGGGCCGTTAGCGCGTTACTTCCGGGTCGCCCAAGGCGTCGGGGGCCGGGTCGGCCTCGCCGATGACGCCGCTAGTGCTCAGCGGCTCGCCGGGGGCCGGCTCATCGGCGCTGGCTTCCTGGTAGGGTACGTGCTGGCTCACAATGCCATACCACGTCACCAGCTTCTTAATGTCGGACTGGTACACGCGCTGCTCGTCGTACTCGGGCAGCACCTCGTCCATGAACTTGCGTAGCTCCGCCTCGCTCGACTTGCCCGATACGGGCAGGCTGGTGCCGTACTTCTGGTGGATGCGCTCAAACACCTCCGTCAGCGGCACGGTGTCGTCGGAGTTCTGGGTGTACATCCCAATCTCGGTGAGCAGCGACACCTTGTTGCTGGCCGGGGCCAGCGAGCGGGTGGCTTTGGCATCGAGGCTTTCCACGAGCACGCCGTGGCGGGCCGGGCGCACCAGTCGGAACAAGCCGCTTTGGCCGCTGATGGCAGCCAGTTCTTTCAAATCGTAGGGCATGGGGATTTTTAATGTGGAAATGGGAGAATGTGGGAGATGTGAAAATTGAAAAAGAAAAGCTGACTGCTGCTTACAGGCGTTCAGCAGGCAGTTCTCACATTTTCACACTTGCCATATTTTCACATTTTAATTATTGGTAGTGTTGGAGCTGGGGGCGCTGAGCTTGAAGTCCATCGGCATCTTGAGGATGATGGGGTTGTCGGGGCGCTTGAACTTGAGGAGGCGCAGCAGGCGCACGGCCTCGTCGCCGATGCCGCCGCCGGGGTTGAGCAGCACGCGCACGTTGCTGAGCGAGCCGTCGGCGTTGAGCGTGAAGTCGACTAGGGCGCGGCCTTGCTGGCGGGTGCGCAGGGCCAGGGCGGGGTACTTCACCTCCTGGGCCAGAAAGGCGTAGAGGGCCTCCTGGCCGCCCTCGTAGTAGCCCGCCGCAGGCAGCGACTCGCTAGGGCGCACAATGGTACCGGGGCCTTTTTAGCTGGCGCGGCGGCGGGCGGCGGTATTGGGGTGGGCGGCGCGGTCTGGGCCTGCGGCGGCGGTAGCCAGGCCCGCCAGGGCGAGCAGCGTAAGCAGGGGTTTCTTCATAAGTAGCGGTTGGCGAAAAAAGGCGCCAGCGCCTGGGGCAATTGGCGGGCCAAAATTAGCTAGCTGCCTGCGGCTTCGGCCGCCAGCTGCCGATTTATTTCGGTCACGAAGTCCAGCACCTCCTCGCGCCCCGCCCCGGTTTCCGCCGATGTGACGAAGTGCCGCGGCAGCTCGTCCCACTGCTCCTGCATCTTTTGCCAGGTAGGCCGCTACCAGCTCGCGGGTGCGGCTGCCCGACTGCTTGTCGGCCTTCGTAAAAATCATGACGAACGGCACGCCCGCCTCGCCCAGCCAGGCCATAAAGTCGAGGTCCACGGCCTGCGGCGAGTGGCGCGAGTCGAGCAGCACGCACACGCAGGTCAGGTTCTCGCGCTTGGTCAGGTAGGCCTTTATCATCTTGCCCCAGTCGGCGCGGGAGCTTTTGGCTACGCGGGCGTAGCCGTAGCCGGGCAAGTCCACCAGATACCACTCGTCGTTGATGGAAAGTGGTTGATTACCTGGGTTTTGCCGGGGGTGCTGGACGTTTTGGCCAGGGCCGTGCGGCCGGTGAGCATGTTTATCAGCGACGACTTGCCCACGTTGGAGCGGCCGATGAAGGCGTACTCGGGGCGGGTGGGGGGCGGGCAGGCCGCCACCTGGGTGTTACTACTCAAAAAACTTGCCTCGCGGATGACCATAGGTGGGTTACCTTCTCTACTGTACAGGTACAAAGATGGGGCGGTTTGTGGGCGCAAGCGGCACGCATAAACCGCCCCGGACGGATAACTACGTAGCAAAGGGCAGTTTAGCGGCTGCCGCTATCTTTGCAGCCGGTGCCGGGCAGCTGGCACTGCCGGCCCGGCGGCACGAATATTGCGGCCGCGACGGCATTCGTGCCGCGGGCTGGCAGCGGTTGCAAAACCTCTGTTCGGTTTCGCCGTTTGTGGCATACTAGCCCAAACCTGACGGCCGGAATGCAGTATATGTTGCCAAAAAATCTAGGTTTGGCAACGGTATCGGATTGCTTTAGAACCCGTCCTTCCTTAAAAAATTCTTCAACCACCTTTTTTTCAATGGACAACGTATCCAAACAGCTGCTGCGAGCAACGGCCGCGCTGGCGCTGACGGCGGCCGTGGCCACCTCGGCCTCCGCCCAAAGCACCCGCAAGAACCTGCAAACGGCTAACAAGCTGTACAATCAGGAAAACTACCGGGCCTCCATTCCTTACTACGAGAAGGTACTGGCCGCCGACCCCAACAACGCCCAGGCGCTGTTCCGGGCCGGGGTAGCGTACCTGTCCTTTGATAAGGAAAAGGCGAGCGACTACATCTACAAGGCGCAGAAGCTGAAGCCGAAGGTGTCGAAGGACGTAGAGTACTGGCTGGGCCGCGTAGACCACCTCAACTACAACTTCGACGAGGCGATTACGCACTACCAGAACTACAACGCGACGCTCAAGAAGAAGAACGACACGCGCCGCGAGGAGGTGGCCCAGCTGATTCAGCACAGCCGCAACGCCAAGGTGCTGTTCAACTCGCCCAAGGATATCTTCGTGAAGAACCTGGGCCCGACCATCAACACGCAGTACTCGGAGCACAGCCCGGTTATTTCGTCGGACGACAAAATCCTGATTTTCACGACCCGCGCCAACCCCACCGATATCCCCGGCCTCGACACCAAGCGCCGCGATAAGACTGCCATCGCCGACGGCGAGTACTACGAGGGTATCGTGGAAAGCCGCCGCATCGACGCCGACAACTGGGAGAAGCCCCGCTCGCTGTCGGCGGCGCTCAACAGCAAAGGCCACGACGCTTCGGACCAGCTGTTCGACAACGACACCAAGCTGCTGATGTACCGCAGCGACGAGGACGGCGACGTATTCGTGGCTTCGCGCGCCAGGGCGGCGACTGGCAGGCCCCGGTGAAGCTGAACAGCAACATCAACTCGAAGCAGTACGAGGGCGATGCCTACATCACGCCGGACGGCATGACGCTGTACTTCTCGACGGCGCACTACTCGGAAGACGGCAACCTGGACCTCTACTACAGCACCCGCACGCCGGGCGGCGACTGGGGCCCGGCCAAGTCGCTGGGCGGTGTCATCAACACCAAGTACGACGAGGACAGCCCCTACCTGAGCCGCGACGGCAAGACGCTGTACTTCAGCTCGCGCGGCCACAACACGATGGGCGACTACGACATCTTCAAGTCGCAGTGGGACAGCCTGGGCCGCAAATGGGGCCGCCCCGAGAACATGGGCTATCCCATCAACACGCCCGACGCCGACTCGTACTACCGCCTCGCCCCCGATGGCTCGTACGCCTACCTCAGCTCGTACCGCATCGGCGGCTACGGCGAGAAGGACATCTACACCATCAGCTACATCAAGAACATCAACATCAAGGGGCAGGTGTTCTCGAAGCGCGACAGCACCACGGCCATCCCCGGCGTGGAGCTGGTGTTCAACGGGCAGCAGGCCGATAAAACGGCCATCAGCTTCCGCGACATCACCAAGTCGCCGAACGGCGACTACTCGGTGAGCGTGCTCTCGGGCCGTACCTACCAGGTGGTGGTGAACAAGGACGGCAAGAACATCGAAACCCAGGAGTTCGCCGTGCCGATTTCGACCAACGACTCGACCAGCATCACCAAGAACTTCTACGTGGACTACATCGATACCACCGCAACGGCCGGTGTTTGCCTTCCAGCCCGGCGGCGCGAACAACGCGATGAAGTCGATTTACTTCGATACCGATAAATACAAGCTGCGTCCGGAGGCCATTCGCGTGCTGAATACCAACGCCGCATTCCTGAAGGCCAACCCCGGCATAAACGTATCGGTAGAAGGTAACTGCGACTCGCGCAACACCGACGAGTACAACATGGTACTTGGCCAGAACCGCGCCGATGCTGGTAAGAACTACCTCGTGAAGCAGGGCATTGCCAGCGCCCGCATCACCACGGTGAGCTACGGCGAGCGCAAGCCCGTTGCCCCCAACGACTCGCCCGAGAACATGCAGCTGAACCGCCGCGACGACTTCCGCCCGATTCGCACGGCGCAGTATGCCCCTGGCTCCGGCGCCGGCCCCGGCCCCACTACCACCACGACCACCACGGTAATTGCCGTGCCGGTGCCCGCCGGCCCCGCTGCCCGGCAAGAGCAAGGTGCGCAATGGCCGACGGCTCGAAGGTGAAAACCAAGGTTGACGACAACAGCGACAAAGGTGAAGGTGAAAACCAAAGGCGCCGAAGGCTCGAAGTCGAAGACCGTATCGAAAGACGGCGAGCTGGATTCGAAAGCCAAGGACGCCAGCGGCGCGAGGCCAAGGTGAAACGGCCAAGGACAGTAATTGGCTAGGCTGAAAGAAAACGGCCGGACAAACAGTCCGGCCGTTTTTTCTCTATCCCCTCAGTCTGGTTACAGTATCGTTTCCCGGTTTGCAAGCGGGCGATTTCCCAGCAACGACGCGCAATTTTCGACCGGCCTTGTGCCGTTCTTTTCTTTGCACCCGCTTATGGCCGTAGTACCCTACAAAGAAGACGCCGCCGACAAGAAATCGCAGGTGGCCCGCATGTTCGACAACATCGCCGGGAAGTACGATTTTCTCAACCACTTCCTGAGCGCGGGCACCGACATCTACTGGCGCCGCAAGGCCGTGAACGAGCTGAAAAGCCTGCGCCCGGCCCGCATCCTGGACATTGCCACCGGCACGGCCGACTTCGCCATCGAAACCCTGCGCGCCGCCACGCCCGATGCCCAGGTAACGGGCGTAGATATTTCGGCTGGTATGCTGGAAGTGGGCCGCCAGAAGCTGGCCGCCAAGGGCCTGAGCCACCGCATCCAGCTGGAACTGGGCGACTCGGAGAGCCTGCCCTTCGCCGACGACAGCTTCGACGCCGTGACGGCCTCGTTCGGGGTGCGCAACTTCGCGCACCTGGAGCGTGGGCTGGCCGAGATGTACCGGGTGCTGCGGCCGGGCGGCAAGCTCGTTATCCTGGAGTTCAGCAAGCCCACGGCGTTTCCGCTCAAGCAGGCCTATAATTTTTATTTCAGCCGGGTGCTGCCGGTGTTTGGCAAGGTCATCTCCAAAGACCAGAGCGCCTACACCTACCTGCCCGAGTCGGTGCAGGCCTTTCCCGACGGTGCCGACTTCGTGGCCATCCTGCGCCGCGTCGGCTTTAACGACCCCACATGGCAACCCCTCACGTTCGGCATCAGCTCCATTTACACCGCCCGCAAGTAGCGGGCGGGCGCGGCTGGCTGCTGCTGGGGGCTGCTCGTGCTGCTGGCCGGCCCGGCCCTGGCCCAGCGCAAGCGCAGCGACGACATTGACCGCAACCGCAAGGGTAAGATTCGGGGCATTACGGTGGACAACCTACCGAACTACAACCGCCGATTTTTCCGGCCGGGCCTGTACATCGCGCCCAACTTCTCGCGGTTTTTCCAGGAGCAGTCGGCCAGCTACGTGCAGCGCCTGCAGCAGGGCCAAGGCATCGCGGCCAACTCCATCATCAGTCCCGGCCTGGCGCTGGGCTTTATCGGCGACATCCGGCTGGGGCCGGAGGAAACGCCGCTGCACCTGCGCTTCACGCCCGGCCTGAGCTTTCTGACGCGCCGCGTCGAGTTTATCGGGCGCGGGGTGGGGCAGCCCGATACCATCCGCACCCAGGAGGTGAGCACCACCCAGCTGGAGCTGCCGCTGCTGCTCAAGTACCAGTCGAACCGCCGCCGCAATACCCGCGTGTACGCCATTGCGGGCATCAAGCCCAGCTTTGCCGTGACGCAACGCCAGAACACGCCGGCCATCAACCAGCTGCTGGTGAGCAGGGCGACATTATGCTGGAGTATGGCGTCGGGCTGGACTTGTTTTACCCCTACTTCAAGTTTGGGCCGGAGCTGCGCTTCTCGCACGGCCTGCGCAACATCCTGCAGCCGCAGAACAATACCTACAGCAACCTGCTGCAAAGCCTGCGCACCAACACCGTGACGCTGTATTTGAACATTGAATAAAACTTTTATTTAACAGTCAACAACCTGGCTTTAACAGTTCTTTTCACATGAATAGCTTGAACGGCCAACCGCCGCGCAATGCCACTATTGAGGGTTAAATGTTAACCAGTTGAAAAATGAAAACTTGCATTTTGTTACCGGCGCTTCGTCGGGCATTGGGCAGGCTACGGCGCGGGCGCTGGCGGCAGGCCGGCTTCGGGCTGGTGATAGCCGGGCGCCGCCGCGAGCGCCTGGACGAGCTGGCCCGGGAGCTGGCCCCCCGTGCCGGTGCACGCCTCACCTTCGACGTGCGCGACCGGGCAGCCGTAGACGCGGCCGTGGCCGGCCTGCCCGCCGAGTTTGGGCACATCGATGTGCTCATTAACAACGCCGGCAACGCCCACGGCCTGGCTCCCATTCAGGACGGCGACCCGGCCGACTGGGACGCCATGCTGGACGGCAACGTGAAGGGCCTGCTCTACGTGAGCCGGGCGGTGCTGCCGCGCATGGGCGAGGGCGGCTTTATCGTCAATATCGGCTCGATTGCCGGGCACGAGGCCTATGCCAACGGCAACGTATACTGCGCCACCAAGGCCGCCGTGGCCATGCTCACCCGCACCATGCGCCTCGATTTGCTGCCCCGCGGCATCCGGGTGGCCGAGGTAGCCCCCGGCATGGTCGAAACCGAGTTTTCGGAAGTGCGCTTCAAGGGCGACGAGCAGCGGGCGGCTAACGTGTACAAGGCGTGCAGCCCTTGCGCGCCGAGGACATCGCCGACCTCATTCAGTTTATGGTGACGCGCCCGCCGCACGTGCAAATTGCCGAGGTGCATCATCCTGCCCGCCGCGCAGGCCGCCGCCGCCACCGTGCGGCGGGAGGCCTGAGCGCGTAGGTAGTAAAGGGTTGTTCGGAAAGATTCGTTGCTTATTGCGAGCAGCGCGGGCTATTTTAGAGCCTACACGACTCGTTCTGGTGCGATTGAAGCACCGCTATTCACCCATGACAAGCGAAACAGCTGGCGCAGCGGCTAGCTGGCGCAGCAGGGCAGGTGGCAGCGGCTGGGCCCCCAAAAGGGTGGGTGCTGACGTGGGCGCCGTGGGCGCGGAGCAGCGCGGCTTGCTGCTGCATTTTTCCGCGCCCACGTAGGCGTCCTGCTGGCCCGCTACGAGCGTTACGGGCAGGCCCGGCAGCAGGGGCGGGGGCGGGTAGCGTATCGGCTGGGAAGTCGCCGGCCCAGAGTATGAGGCGCTGCGGGCGCCACTGCGGGGCCAGGCGGCCAGCCAGCGGGCGGCCGTGGCCGTGCCCTGCGAGAAGCCCAGCACCGTAACCGCGGCCTGGGGCGCGGCCGCGCGCAGCTGGCCGAGCAGGGCCGTGAGGTAGGCGTGCTGGTCGGCTATTTCGGATAGGCGGTCGGCGCTGGTCATCCAGGAGGCACCCACGCGGCCGCCGGTGCCGCTGAGGTAGAAGCGCGACAAAGCCTCGGGCGCCACCACGACGGTGCGGGCCGGGGGGTCGAGGGCGTGGATGGAGGCGAAGTGGCGGATAAAATACTCGGCCAGCTGCCCGTAGCCGTGCAGCACCAGCCACAGCTGCCGCGTAGCCGCCGAGGCTTCGCCTAGCTGCTGGTAGCGGGCCGTGCGGGTGGTCGGGAAGGGTGGAAGGTGCTGTTTTAGGGCCACAGGCGTCATTTGGTGCTCCGTGGACTCTGACAATCGGCGCGTGGACTCAGGCAAGAGCCGCCGCCTTTCTTTCCTTGCCAATGCCGGCTGCCGAAGATGGCGCTGCCTACGCGCACCAGGGTGCTGCCCTCGGCCACGGCCAGGGGTAGTCGGCGCTCATGCCCATCGAGATTTCCGTGAACTGCTCGTCGGTGGGCGAAAATACGGGTCTTGAGGTGCTCAAAGTACTGGCGCAGCTGCTGAACTCGGCGCGGGTTACGGCCTCGTCGGGGGTGTTGGTGGCAATGCCCATCACGCCGGCCAGGCGCACGTGCCGGAGCTGGCGGTAGGCCTCGGACTGCAGGATTTCCTCGGCTTCGGGCAGGCTGAGGCCGGTTTTGGTGTCTTCCTGGGCGATGTGGAACTGCAGCAGGCCCGGATGACGCGCTGGTGGCGGGCGGCGTGCTTGTCCAGCTCCTGCAGCAGGCGCAGGCTGTCGATGCTTTGCACGGTGTGCACGAAGGCGGCCAGGTACTTCACCTTGTTGGTTTGCAGCTGGCCAATCTGGTGCCACTCCACGTCGGCGGGCAGCTCGGGCTGCTTGGCAGCCATCTCCTGCACCCGATTTTCGCCGAAGCGGCGGGCACCGGCGTCGTAGGCCTCGCGCAGGCGCTCGACGGGGTGGGTTTTGGTGACGACGACCAGGCGGGCGGGGGTGCCGGCCAGCTGGGCTTCGATGGCGGCAATGTTTTCAGCGATGCTTGACATGGGGTAGGGAAAAACCGGGCGCAAAGGTGGGCCAGGGCGCGGCGGTAACGGCGGCGCGGGTTGTAACACCCATCCGGCGCCCCGCTGGTTTCTTTTGCGCCATGTGGCTTCCGCAACGAAACGCCCCGCCGCTGGTGCACATCCTGCCCCGGCCGCCGGCCACCCGCCCAGCTTTCCCGGCCCAGCAAGAGTTCAACCAACCTGGCGAGCGTGCATTGCCGGGCTGGAGCGGCGCTGGCGCGTTTCCAGGAGGCCGCTACCGAGCTGCGCCGCCGCGTGCAGGACGAGTACCGCCCCTGCAGCAGCGCCAGCTCGACGAGCAGCGGGCGGCCCTGGTGCGGGTGCTGGTCCACGCTCATGCCCACTACAAACTCACCCGCACCGAGCGCGGCCAAGGGGCCGACCTGCTTGTGCGCAGCTTCGGCGATTTGCCGGCCCGGGGCTTTGCCGACCTGCAGCCCCTCCTCGACCAGTACGCGCCCCCGCCGCCCCGCGCCCGCCCGACCAGCCCAGGCCGCCGCCGACGAGCTGCAACGCACCTTCGAAACCCGGTACGGCATCGAGTTCGAGCCGCCGCCGACCTGAGCACACCCGCACAGGTGCACGCCTACGTGCGGGCCCAGGCCGAGCAGGCCCAGGCCCGCCCGCCGGGCCAGCGGCCCGGGCCGCCCGCCGCGCCGCCCGCCCCAAAACCCCCTCGGCAGCAAGCCGCCGCCGCGCCAGCAGGCCGAAGCTCAGGGCAGCACCAAGGCCGTGCGCACGCTTTACCTGGATTTGGTGAAGCACCTGCACCCCGACCGGGAACCCGACGAGGCCGAGAAACTCGCAAAACCGAGCTGCTGAAGCAAGGGTTACCACCGCCTACGAGGCCGGCGAGCTGCTGACCCTGCTGCGCCTGCAGCTGGAGCTGCAGCGCATCGACCAAACCCAGCTGGCCACCCCTGGCCGACGAGCCAGCTGCGCTACTACAACGCCCTGCTGCGCGAACAGGCCCGCGAGCTGACGCAAACCATGCTCGACGAGCAGCAGCGCCTGGCTGCCTTCACCGGCCGCCCACCGGCGCGCACCACCTCGCCCGCCGCCCTGCAGGCCGACTACGAGCGGCAGAAGCGCAGCTGCTAACCCGAACCCAGCAGCTGGCCGCCGACGTGCAAGCCTTCGCGCAAGACCCGGCCGCCCTTAAGGCCTGGCTGAAAACCTATCAGCTTCCCCAGGCTGGGTAGCTCAACTAAGAGCGGTTCACAGTCGCTAAAAATAGTTTGTCAGTGCGAGCAGCGCGAAGCAATCGCAACCCGGACGACACCCGCCCGACTCGTTCCGGTGCGCTTGTTTCGCGCTGCTCGCACTGACAAATTATTTTGCGCATCTACAACATTCTGGTAAAAATTTAGCCCACGTAATCAGTGTGTTACTGAGTGCGTGGGCTAAATTTCCGAGGAGCTGTTGCAAATGCGCCGGGCGTGCTTACGTTTGTAGTGTACTAGGTAAGTAATACACTAAAACACCTCGCTCATGGTACGTATTCGCAACCTGCACTTCGGCTACTCGCGCCGGGGGCTGCAGCTCGAAAACCTGAACCTCGACTTGCTGCCGGGCCGCATCTATGGGCTGCTGGGCAAGAACGGGGCCGGCAAATCGACGCCTGCTCAAGAACATCGTGGGGCTGGCTTTCCCGCAGGCCGGCAGCTGCGAGGTCGATGGGCACCCGGCCGCCCGGCGCCGGCCCGATACGCTGCGCGACCTGTACTTCCTGCCCGAGGATGCCCATGCGCCGACGCTCACCGGCCGGCAGCTGGCGGGCAGCGTGGGCAGCTTCTACCCGCGCTTCGACGCCGCGGCCTACGCCGACTACCTCGCCGAGCTGGAGGTGCCCAGCCACGTGCGGCTGCACACGCTCAGCTTCGGGCAGCAGAAAAAGGCGCTGATTGCCTTCGCCCTGGCCACCAACTCAAGCCTGCTGGTGCTCGACGAGCCCACCAACGGGCTTGACATCCCCTCCAAGGCGCAGTTTCGCAAGCTGGTGGCGCGGGCCCTGGGCGAGGAGCGCTGCGTGGTGATTTCCACCCACCAGGTGCGCGACCTCGACAGCCTTATCGATACGGTGCTGGTGCTGCACGAGCGCCGCATCGTGCTCAACGCCGCCCTCGACGTGCTGGGCGAGCAGCTGCGCTTCGGCACCTGCCGCCCGGCGCCACGGCTACCGGCGTGCTCTACGCCGAGCCCTCGGTGCGGGGCCAGCAGATTATCCGCCCCACCAGCGGCGGCGGCGCCTTACCCAAGGTCGATTTAGAAGTTGCTTTTCAACGCCCCCGGTCCGGGCGGGTCGGCCCTGGCCTCTCACCTTCACCAGCTGCGCCATGAGCAATCCAGTATTTTTAGTCTTTTTCGCGGTTTGGGCGCCTGCTGCGCCAGCACCTGCAGGCCCACGCCCGGCAGCTACGCCCTGCAGGCGCGGTGCTGCTGGGGGATGCTGGCCGTGCTCGGGGGCTTGTCGTACCTGCAGGGCGGCCCGCCCAGCCGAGATGGCAAAAGGTTTTATGCTGCTGTTTGTGGTTGGGGCGGGGCAGGCTACTTCGCCAGCACCGGGGCTGGCCGGTACGGGCAGGGCAGCCGGGCGGCGCTGGCGCTGCTGCTGCCGGCCTCGCAGGCCGAGAAGTTTCTGCTGGCCTGGCTGCTGTCGGGGCCGCTGTTTCTGGTGGTGTTCCTGGCCGACTTTTACCTGGCCGACTGGCTGATGCTGAGCCTCGGCCGCCCGCCCGGCGTGCTCTACAACGTGGTGGCCGAGCCCGGGTCGCGCTGGGGATGCTGCAGGTGTATTTGTGCTGGTGCACGGGCCTGGGGCTGTGGGGCAGCATCTACTTCCGGCGGCAGCCGTTCGTGCGCACGGCCTTTTCTGGTGTTTGGGGCCGCCGGGTGCTGCTCAATGCACTCAACTTCCGGCCCCAGGCTGAAAAGGGTGGTGAGCTCCGGTATCACGTTTGCCCTGCCACTTGTTCAGCGCGCCGCGCCTGGCTGAGGGGCGGAGGGCGACCTGCAGCTGCGCCTGCCCGCTACGCCCAAACCCTGGCTGGCGTGGCTGCCGCTGGCCCTGGCCGCTCTGCTGTGGGCCGCCGCCTACGCCCGCCTGACCGAAAAGCAGCTTTAATCCTATGGAATTCAGCGAAAACGAAGCCATCTACCTGCAGATAGCCGGGTACGTGGGCGAGCAGATACTGCGGGGGCTGTGGCCGCCCGAGCAAAAATCCCGTCGGTGCGCGACCTGGCCGCCGACTTGCAAGTAAACCCCAACACCGTGATGCGCACCTACGAGTTTTTGCAAAGCCAGCAGGTGCTGTTCAACAAGCGCGGCATCGGCTTTTTCGTGGCCCCGACGCGGCGGCCCGCGTGCAGGCCTACCGGCGCGAGCGGTTTTTGCAGCAGGAGCTGCCCGCGTTTTTCCACACCATCTCGCTGCTGGGCATCGGCTTTGAGGAGCTGGGCCCGCGCTACCAGCAGTACCGCGCCGAGGCCCCGCCGCGGCCACCGCCGCCAATCCCCGCTTTCTCATGACGACATGAAAAAAGCACTATTTTGCCTAATGGCCGCCGTGCTGGTGCTCCTGGTTTCGCTCACGGCCTACAACCTGGCCCTGCGCGCCGAGTACCGGCGCGGCACCTTCAAAGACCCGCTGCGCGACTACGCCACGCTGCCCTTCACCGGCTTCGACGAGGTGGTGGTAGAGCCGGGCACCCTGACGCAGGTCCGCATCGAGGCCGGGCCGTACCGGGTGCGCCGCCACCCGGATGCGCCGCCGGCTACGTGCAACTGCGCCAGCAGCAGGGGCGCCGGCTGCTGGTAACCCTCGCGCTGCCGGCCAAAGAGCAGCGCCACTGGGGGTTTGGGCCAGGCGCTGGTTATCAGCTGCCCGCGGCTGACGGCCGTGGCGGCCGACGCCCGCTTTCAGCGGGCCGGGCACCACCCGACCTCGACCAGGAGCCCGGCAGCGGCCGGGTGCTGGTGCGCGGCTTCCGGCCCCGATACCCTGCGCCTGCGCCAGGCCCACGGCAGCCGCATCGAGCTGCAGCGCAACCACCTGGGCGGGCCTGCCGCCGAAACCGGCCAGCAGCCCGGCGCCCGCCCCGAATTGCTGCTCGACGCCAGCAACCAGGTGGCCGCCGCGCCTGGTGCTGGGCCACCAGAGCCAGTTGCAGCTGCACGGGGGTTCGCCTCGGTCGCCTGCGCTACCAGCTGGCCGACAGCGTGCGCCTGGAGCTGATCGGGGCCGCCCTGCCCAGCCTGGCCGCCGCCCGCTAAGCTGAGCGGTGCCGAACTGGGCGCGGCTGTTATCCAGTAGCTGCAGAGGCCGCCACATAAACTGTGCCTTGGGCTAACGCTATGAAAAGACAGTTGCCGAAATTCTGCTCGATACCGCCCGGGCGGCCGGCACCCAGTACGTATTCGGGCAAATAGGGGAGTCGCTCAACGGCCTGACCGATGCCTTGCGCCGCCACCCGGAGCTAACTTTTGTGGAGGTGCGCCACCAGGAAGCGGGCGCCTTTGCGGCCGGCGCCGACGCCAACATCGGCGGGCAGCTGGGCGTGTGCGTGGGCTCGTGCGGGCCGGGCGGCGTGCAGCTGCTCAACGGCCTCTACGACTGCCACCGCAGCCACTTGCCGGTGCTGGCCATTGTGGGCCAGGTGCCCACCGCCGACATTGGGATTGGCGCGTTTCAGGAGGTGCGCCCGCAGCTGCTGTTTCGGGAGTGCAGCCACTACTGCGAGCAGATTTCGGTGCCCGAGCAGGCGGTGCGCCTGGCCGAGGCCGCCGTGCAGGCCGCCCTGGGCCACCGGGGTAAGCGTGCTGATCGTGCCTACCGACGTGCTGGAAGCGGGCCGATCGATGGCCCGAGCCGGTGATACTGGCCCTGGGGCACCGCAGCGCCATCGTGCCGGCCAGCTCCAAGCTGGCAGAAGCGGCCACCGTGCTCGACGGCTGCGAGCGCGTCACCATCCTGGCGGGCTCGGGGGTAGAGGGGGCGCATCCCGAGCTGCTGCAGGCAGCCCAGGCCCTGCAGGCCCCGGTGGTGCACAGCCTCAGCGGCATGGAGTGCATTCAGCCCAGCAACCCCTTCGACGTGGGGCAGAGCGGCGAGCCGGCCCTGCCGGCGGCCCGGCAGGCCCTGCGCGAGGCCGACGGTATGCTGCTGCTGGGCGTTGATTTTCCCTTCGGCCTACCCGAGCCGCTGCAAGTGCCGGTGGTGCAGGTAGACCAGCGGGCAGGCCAGCTTGGCCGGCGCCAGCGGCTGGCGGTGGGCCTGCACGGCACGCCGGCCGAAACCCTGCAGCGGCTGCTGCCTTACCTGCGGCCCCGCACCAACCCCGCCCACCTGCAAGCCGCCCAGCGCCAGCACCAGGCCGACTTGCGCCAGCTGGCCGCCCAGGCCACTGCCCAGCCCGGCGACGAAGCCCTGCGCCCCCAGCTGCTAGCCCGCCTGCTCAACGAGCTGGCCGCCGACGATGCGGTGTTTACTCTGCGACCTGGGCGAGCGCTGCTGACGGGCCGGCCGCTACCTGACGATGAATGGCCACCGCCGCTTCATCAATTCTTTTGTGCACGGCAGCGCCGGGGCGGCGCTGGCCCAGGCGCTGGGGGCGGCTGCCGCCGCCCCGGCCGCATGGTGATGGCCCTGTGCGGCGATGGTGGCCTGTCGATGGTGCTGGGCGAGCTACTGACCCTGCGCCAACAGCGCCTGCCGGTAAAGGTCATCGTGTTCAACAACGGGGGCTACCGCTCGTCCGAGATGAAGTTGCACGCCAGGGCATCAGCCCGCCTTCGGTACGGAGCTGCTCAACCCCAATTTTGCACGGTTGGCCGAAGCCATGGGCATCCGCGGCCTGCGCGTGAGCGACCCGCCCAGCTCGAATCAGTGCTGGGCGAGGCCTGGCGCACGATGGCCCTGCGCTGGTCGATGTCGTCGTGCAAAAGCGTGACGCTCCCGCTGCCGGCCAGAACAGCACGCCCCTTGGCAGCGGTGAAAAGCCTGCTGGCGGGGTAGTAGTTGCCAGCAACCGACCGGATGGGCGGGCCGCCCCGCCGGCAATTTATTTACGCAGGTAGCTGTCGGAGCCGTCGAGCCAGTCTTGGCGCGGAGGGCTGAAAATGTCCACGTCGAGCGTGTCTTCGAGGGCCTCGGCGGCGTGCCACACCCACGGCGGGATGCACAGCACCTCGCCGGCCCGCACGATTACCTCCTCGCCGTCGCCCTCGCCCACGCGAAAGCGCAGGGCGCCCTCCAGGATGTAGGTAATCTGCTCGTTGTGGTGCTGGTGGCGGGGCACCAGGGCGCCCTTTTGAGGTAGACGTGGGCCAGCATCATGTCCTGGCCCGTGATGAGGCGGCGGCCGAGGGTGTCGTTGAGCTGGTCGACGGGCATATCGGCCCAGCGGTGCAAGGTAGCTTCCATGCAAACGGTAAATGGGTAGTGAAATGTGCGAATAAGTTGGCGAAAGGTCAGGGCCTGCTCGGCGCCGTCCATTTGCGTTCTTTTGCCGGCTCCCACACATTTCACCCCTCCTACTCACTCTACTCATTTACCGCGCATGGGGCCAGATTGCACTCGAAGGGTTGGAGTTTTTTGCTTTCCACGGCTACTACGACGAGGAGCAGAAAATCGGCAATAAGTACGGCGTCGACATCGACCTGCGTACCGACCTGCACGCCGCCGGCACCAGCGACAAGCTGGCCGAAACCGTCAACTACGAGTTGATTTACCAGCTCGTGCTGCACGAGATGCAGCAGCCCGCCCGCCTGCTCGAGCACCTGGCCCACCGCATCCTCGACCGGGTAATGGGCGAGCTGCCCCAGGTGCGCCGCGCCCGCGTCAGCATCTCCAAGTTCAACCCCCCGCTGGGCGGCATCTGCCACCGGGCCAGGGTGACGCTTACCCGCAAGCGGGGTAGGGGGCTAGGGGGGGGTAGTAGGCGGCCGCAGGTCAGCAAGCAACCGGGGCGGCATTACAAACTGGCGCACGGAAGAGCGACAGGAAAATTTTTGCCTGTTAGTTAGAGGTTTACCTAAATATACGATAAATTTCGTAGATGAATTTTGTGACTACGAAGGATGTCGTATGATATTCGAGTACGAAATAAGTCGTAGGGAACTTTTAGCCGCCGTAACCATGCCCCAACCACCGCCCAAGCCCACCGATGCCGAGCTGGAAATCCTGCAGGTGCTGTGGCAGCACGGCCCGCCACGGTCCGCACCGTAAACGAGCAGCTCAGCGAGCGCCGCGAAGTGGGCTACACCACCACCCTCAAAATCATGCAGCTGATGCTGGAAAAGGGCCTGGTGCAGCGCGACGACGAGGGCCGCAGCCACGTGTACCGCGCCGCCGTGCGCGAGCAGGACACCCAGCGCCTGCTGCTCGACCGCTTCGTGGAAGCCACCTTCGGCGGCTCGGCCCTGAAGCTGGTGCTGCAGGCCCTGGGCCACCGCCGCACCTCGCCCGCCGAGCTGGCCCAGATTCGCCGCCTGCTCAACGACATCGAAATTCAAAACGCCACCACCCCAACCTCCCTCCCTTCCGATGACAACGCTCCGGGTGCTTGAGAACTGGTTGTCGCCCGCCCTGGTGCGGGCCGTAGGCTACGCGCTGCTGCACTCGCTGTGGCAGGGGGCGGTGCTGGCCGGGCTGCTGGCCGCCGCGCTGCCGCTGCTGCGCCGCCACCGCCCCGAGCTGCGCTACGCCGCCAGCGCCGCCGCCGTGGCGGGCCTGCTGCTGCTGGCCGGCGGGCACGTTTGGCTACTACTACCGCCACCCGCCCGCTGTACCACGGTGCCAGCTGCCCTGCGGGCGAGGCGGCTGCGCTACCAGCAAGTGGTTGCTGAAAGCCCCAGGCGCTGCGGGCCACGCCCGCCGCGCCCCCGGCCCTGCTGCCCTGCCCTGGCGCGGCGCCGAGCCCTACCTGCCGGGGCTGGTAGCGGCCTGGCTGCTGGGGCTGCTGCTGATGGGCGGGCGCCTGGCGGGCGGCCTTTAGTGGCCGGCCGGCTGCGCCGCGTAGGCGTGCAGGCCGTAGGGGCCAGCTGGCAGCGCCGCCTGGCGGTGCTGGCCGAGCGCCCGGCCTGCGCCGCCCGGTGGCCCTGCTGGAAACGGCCAGGGTGCGCGGGCCGCTGGTGCTGGGCTACCTGCGCCCGGCCATTTTGCTGCCGCTGGGGGCGGTGGCGGGCCTGCCGCCGGCGCTGCTGGAAGCCCTGCTGGCCCACGAGCTGGCCCACATCGTGCGCCGCGACTACCTGCTCAACCTGGGGCTGGCCGTGGTGGAGGTGTTGTTCTTCTACCACCCCGCCGCCTGGTTTATGGCCGCCTGCCTGCGGGCCGAGCGCGAAAACTGCTGCGACGACCGCGCGGCGCAGCTGATAGGTGGCAACCGCCTGCTGGTAGCCCAGGCTCTGGCAGCGCTGGCCGAGCTGGAAGCCGCCACTGCCTGCTGCCCCCGCCTGGCCCTGGCCGCCACCGGCAGCGGCGGCCGCGGCTCGCTGCTGGCGCGGGTGCGCCGGCTGGCCCTGGGCCAGAGCCAGGCTCCCACCTTGCGCGAACGCCTGGCCGCCGGCCTGCTCTGCCTGCTGGGCATCGCGGGCCTGGGCACCAGCCTGGCGGCAGCCCGCCCGGTGCAGCAGCCCGCCCAAGCGCCCGCTGATACCGTGCGCCGGGCCGGCGCGCAGCTGCCACCAGGCACCATTCTGCCCCAGGTGGGCAGCCAGCTCGACCTGGTGCCCAGAGCCGATGCCACCGGGCGGATACGATACCCTCCGGCGCAAGGTGCGGGCGCGGGTCGCCTGTACGGCCCTTTGGTCCCGACCCGCGCCGCGGAGCCAGCACCATCGTGCTCGAAAAAGACAAGAAGGGCCGCCTCAAAAGCCTGACTGTGGACGGCCGGCCCGTACCCACCGGCGAACCGGATAAAAAAGCCAAGCGCAGCAAAAAGGGCGAGACGGTAACCATCATCGAAGCCCCCGATGCCCCGCGCCGCCCCGACGGCTGGGGCACCAACCGCGGCTGGCAAAGACCGCCCAATCGTGGCTGGAGCACCCCTGGCGCCTCCGATGGCTGGAGCTACGGCGCCGACGCGGCCACCGAGGCCCGCCGCCAGGCCCGCCAAAGCCTGCCGAATGCCCTACAGGATGCCCAGCTCTCCCGCCGACCAGCGGCAGGCGCTGGAACAGTCGCTCAGCCAGCTTGGCGCCACCGGGCTGTTATCCAGCCCTACCGACCAACCCAGGGCCGTACACCTATTCCGGCTACCGCTTTCCGCGCTTAAATCCCCCCGCGCGGCAGCAGCCCTGAACGCAGCCGCTCGACCCAGCCCCACGCGCAGCGGCCGCAGCAGGGCGCGCGGAGCTGGAGCGCCAGTCGCACCTGTTCAGACGCAGCGCGACGCGGCAGTTCGAGCAGCAGTCGCGCCAGACCCAGCGCGAGCTGGCCCAGGCCCAGCGTAAGCTGGAAACAGGCCCAGCGGACCCTGCGCCAGCGCCTGCCGCTCGACCTTCAGCTGCACGGGGAAGCCCTACAGGGCCTTTCCGCCGCCAGCGCCAGCTAGAGGAGGGCAGCCAGCGGCTCCGGCGCGAAGCCGGCACCGCCCAGCGCCGTGCCCAGCTGCAGGCCCGCATCGCGGCGGCCCAGGCCGAGCTGGATGCCCTCGACGCCGGTGCCCCCCTGCCGCGTGCCGCCGCCCAGGCAGGCCCCCGCGCCAGCCGAAGCTGCCACGGGTCCCGAAGCCGCCCCTGCCCCTCGGTGCTGCCCGCCGCCCCGGCCCCGGCTGCCCTGCCCGCCCCCCCGCTACCTGCCGCCCCAAACCGCGGCGCCCCAGGCGCGGCCGGTGCCGCCTCCGCCCCCCCCGCCCCCCCAGCCTGCCGACGTGCGCAACGAGCTGCGCCGCGATGGCCTGATTGGGAAAAACGACAAGCGCTTCCGGCTGCAAATCACCGACCAGACTGGCAGCGTGAATGGCCACGCCCTCACCCCCGACCAGGTGCGCAAGTACCGCAGCCTGCTGGGCCATGAGGATACGAAAGACCACACCGAGCTGCGCATGGATTTCAACGAGAAGTAATTCGGCTACTTGGAATTAAGGGCCGGCCGCTTGAATAATGCAAGCGGCCGGCTTTTTATGCCCTTTCGCTATGCCCACGCCTTTTTTGCAGAAATTTTTGCGCCCCGCCGTAACGAATGGCCACCCGGCGGGTAATCGCAGCAAACCCCAACTAAGCGCTATGCCTGCAGCCGCCACGCTTACCAGCGACGAACACCTGATGGCGCAGGTGCAGGCCGGCGACCTCGACCAGCTAACCGGGCTGTTTGAGCGCTACCAGGGGCCGCTGTTTGGCTTCCTGGCCCGGCTGGCGGGCGGCGACCGCGACCTGGCCCAGGACCTGACCCAGAACGTGTTTGTGCGGGTGCTGCGCTACCGCGCCAGCTACCAGCCCCGAGCAGCCGTTCCGGGCCTGGGTGTACCAGCTGGCCCGCCACGTGTGGGCCGACCACTACCAGCGCCAGCGCCCCACCGCCGACCTCGACGACCTGGAGAAAACCGCCGCCCACGGCCGCCAGGCCCAGGCCAGCCAGCCCCCGCCACGACGAGCACCAGGGCCTGCACGAAGCCCTGGCCCTGCTGCCCGAAGCCCAGCGCGAGGTGCTGCTGCTGCACCGCTTCCAGGGCTTCGACTACGCCGAAATCGGCGAGCAGCTGGGCTGCTCGGCCGGCGCCGCCCGCGTAAAAGCCCACCGCGCCCTGGATGCCCTCCGTAAAATATACCTTAAATAAGCAATTGACTAGCAAAGATATGAGTGAGCAAGCCCCGCTTCTGATGCTACCTGCGCCGAGCTGCGAACCTGGCTGCCTGAGCTGGCCGACGGCCGCCCGCTGCCGCCCGAGGCGGCGCACCTGGCCGCCCACCTGCCCGCCTGCCCCGCCTGCCAGCAGGAGCTGGCCGAGCTGCGCCGCCTCTTCAACGACCTCGACGCCCTGCCCCCCGAGCTGCCCCCGCTGGAGCCTGCGCGACAACTTCCTGGCCCTGCTGGACGAAGAAAAGGCGAAGCTGGGCGCGGCTTCGCCCACCGGCCTGACCGCACAGCGCGGCGGCCAGCCCCTACAGTCTAACCAACCACGAGAAACCAGAAGCGAGAAGCGAGAAACCGCCACCTGGCTGCGTATTGCGGCCAGCGTGGGGCTGGTGGCGCTGGGGGCCATTCTGGCGCTGCTGCTACGCCAGGGTGGCCCGGCCGGTGGGCCTACGGTAGCCCAGGCGCCGGCCCCGGCCGCCCCGCCCACGCTCAGCGCCCAGCTGGCCGCCGCCCGGCAGGTGCCGGCCAGCGCCAGCCAGCGCCTGGCGCTGGTGCGCGAGGCCCCCCTCGACACCGAGCCCGGCGACCCGGCCGTGCTCACCCTCATCCACACCCTCGACACCGACCCCAACCCCAACGTGCGCCTGGCCGCCTGCGAGGCCTTGGTGCGCCTGCGCCGCGACCCCCGCGTGGGCCCGGCCCTGGTAGAGGCCCTGCCCCTGCAAACCGACCCCAACGTGCAAATCGCCCTCATCGACGCCTTCGTGACTCTGCGCCAGAAAAGCGCCGTGCCCGAGCTGGAGCAGCTCAGCCAGCAGCCCCAGGTGCTGCCCGCCGTGCGCCAGCAGGCCGAGAATGGGCTGGGGCAACTGATTTAACTTTAATTACTTATGAAAAAACTGCTTTCCCTCCTGCTGCCGCTGGCCTTGCTGCTGCCTACCCGGCTGCTGGCCCAGGAGTTTCGGACGAAGTTTAACGGCGCGCAGAACCGCAAGGTGGTGCTCGACATGCGCCAGGGCGAGGTGACGGTGGAGGGCTACGACGGCGACGAGCTGCTCATCACGGCCCCCGGCTACCACTACACGCCGGCCCTCGCTGTCCTCGGGCCTGCGCCCGGTCTACGCCTCGGCCGGCGACAATACCCGCCTGGGGCTGAGCGTGACGCCGGAGGGCGACAACACGCTGCGCATCGTGAGCGCCCGCAATGGTGACGGGCACTACCTGGTGCGCGTGCCCCACCGCACCGACGTGGCCTTCACCCGCAACCAGTGGAACCTATCTAACGACCTGACCGTGCGCAACCTCGCCGGCCGCCTTGAAGTGAGCCTCACCTCGGGCGACCTGCGCCTGCTGGGCATGAGCGGCCCGGTGGTAGCCAACACCGTGAGCGGCGACGTGAAGGTGCAGTTCAGCGGGGTGCCCGAGCAGCCCTGCGCCATCAGCACCGTGAGCGGCGACGTGGACCTGACCCTGCCCGCCCCGGCCAAGGTGAACCTGTCGATGCGCTCCATCTCGGGCGAAATCTACACCGACTTCGACCTGAACCTGGGGGGCGGCAGCATGCAGCACGTGGGCGGCCAGACGGTGGATGGCCGCGCCAACGGCGGCGGCACCAGCTTCTCGCTACGCACGGTGAGCGGCGACATCTTTGTGCGGAAAAGCAAGTAGCAGCCTCAGTAAACCAGAGCTTTATGAAATATATTTTAGCGACCGCCGCCCTGCTGCTGGGGGTACTGCCCGCCGCCTGGGCCCAGCGCCTCGTCAGCGAGGCCACCGACCTCAAGGCCGGCCAGCGCGTGGACCTGCGCCTGCGCGAGGCGCACTTCATCGAGGTGAAGCCTGGTGACGAGCTGCGCGTGACGGCCCGCGTGAGCCTGAACGACAACCAGCAGAACGAGGCCTACGCCCTGGTACTGGAAAACACGCCCGACGAGGTACTGGTGACGGAAAAACTGGACCTGGGAACGCTGCGCAAAACCGTGTATAAGGGCGAGTGCCACGGCATCCGCAACAACAGCGGCGACTGGAGCCAGGGCCCGGCCAGCGGGGGCTACAGCTACTGCGCCCGCATCGACTACGAGGTGACGGTGCCCACCGGCACGGAGATACACCTGAGCACCACCAGCGGCGACGTGTACGTGCACGACCTCACGGGTCCGGTATTCGCTACCAACGTCAGCGGTAGCATGAAGCTGGCCGACGTACGCGGCTCGGTGGTGGCCAAAACCGTCAGCGGCTACCTCACTATCGACAGCCCCGGCACGGCAGCGCTTACGGCCAGCACCGCCAGCGGCGACGTGCAAGTGGCCTGGCCGCCCACCCAGAACGCTGCCCTGAGCATGAAAACAGCGAGCGGCACCGTCACGGCCGAGCCGGCGGCCCAGCCCGGCCTGCCTAAGCCCCGGCGCTACGTGGGCCGCGAGCTGCAAGCCAACTACGGCAGCGGCAGCGGCGACTACGCGCCTGTGCGGCTGCAGGCCGCAAGCGGTAACCTGGTATTCCGTCAGGCGAATTAGCCGGTTATTAAGCAGTTACGTCTTCTAGCTTACCTTAGCTCCCTTGCGCTATGCTTCGCCTACTACTTCCGCTTTTGTTGCTGCTGGCCGGCCCGGCCCTGGCTCAGCGGCTGGTGTCGCAAACGGTTACCGTCAAGCCCGGCCAGCGGGTATCCCTTAAGTTCAACTACGCCAATCTCATCCGGGTGCGGCCGGGCAGCGGCTCGACCCTGAGCGTGCAGGCCCACGTGACCATCAACGACAACCAGCAGAACGACGCCTTTTCGCTGAAGCTGGACCAGACCGCCGACGAGGTGTACGTGGCCGAAGCCCTGGACGAGCGCCTGCTGCACCAAGTCAGCTTCCGGGGCCGCTGCCCAGGGCACCACCAACAACGGCACGGACAACGCCAGCGGCAACCGCTACAGCTACTGCATCCGCACCGACTACGAAGTGACCGTGCCGGCCGGGGTGGCGCTACAAGTCAGCTCCGTGAGCGGCAGCATCGACGTGCAGGGGCTGAGCGGCGCCGTAAACGCCCAGACCACAAGCGGCAGCATCGCCCTGCAACAGCTGACCGGCGCCGTGATAACCCGCAGCACCAGTGGCGACATCACGCTGCGCCAAACCACCGGCACCGTGGCCGCCCGCGACATCAGTGGCACCGTGACCCTGACCGAGCCCGGCCCCAACGCCGTGGAGCTGACCAGTGTGAGCGGCGACGTGTCTGCCACCTGGCCCGCCGGCCACGCGGCCACCCTGGCCCTGAAAAGCGTGTCGGGTGAGGTGTACGCCGACCCCGCCGTGACCTTCAGCAACCTTCGGCCCGATAGCCGGGTGGGCTATGAGCTGCGCGGCGGCGGCTACGGCAGCGGCAGCGGCCCGGCCGTGCGCCTGCAGTCGGTGAGCGGCAACGTGTTCTTCCGGCAAGCCAAGTAAGCCTCCGGCAGGCCGCCTACGCATTTTTTCTTACGCCACCTTAGCTCCCTTGCGCCATGCTTCGTTTGCTACTTCCGCTTTTGTTGCTGCTGGCCGGGCCAGCCCTGGCCCAGCGCCTCGTGACGCAAACCGCCACGCCCGCCGCCGGGCAACTGGTGGTGCTGGAGCTGCGCTACGCCCACCAGATCCGGGTGCGGCCGGGCACCGGGCCCGGGCTGCGGGTGCAGGCCCAGGTTACCATCGCCGACGGCGAAACTGGACCAAGACCTACAGCCTGGCCGTAACCACCAGCTCCGCGCCCGGCGAGCTGCGCGTGGAGGAAAAGCTCGACAAGGAGATGCTGGCCCACTACTGGCGCGGAAAGTGGAACGACCGCCGCAACGTCGGCACCTACGACCATAACGACACCGCCTGCGCATCGACTACGAAATGACGCTGCCGGCCGCCAGTCCTGCGGCGCACCACAACGGCCGCCGACATCGACGCCGAGAACCTGACCGGCGACCTGCGCCTCTCCACACCATCAGCGGCGACCTGCGCCTGGCCGACCTGCGCGGCGCGGTGCAGGCCCGCGCCGGTCAGCGGCGACATCCACCTGCGCGGCCTGCGCCGGCCTGCCCCGTCGATGCCGAGTCGTAAGCGGCGATGTGGATGCCAGCTGGCCCCCCGCCCGCGCCGCCGAGCTGAGCCTCAAGAGCCTGAGCGGTGAGGTCTACGCCGACACGGCCGTGACGTTCAACAACCTGCGCACCCGCAGCTTCGTGGGCTACGAGCTGCGCGGGCAGGTAGCGGGCGGCAACGGCCCCGCTCGTGACGCTGCACACCGTCAGCGGCGACGTGTTTTTTCGCAAGCGGTAGGCTGGGACTAGGGCGTGAGGGGGCCCGGTAGCTGCCCCGCTAACCGCCAAGAGCCAACGCCAAGGGATTGGTAGGCTGAAATACCTGCGGCTGGGCTTCAGACAACGGTGCTGCTTAGGTGGTGTCTATGGGGCCGCTTACACCTTTATTTTTCGCGTTTTTATGTTTGCTGCACGTAGTGGCTGGCTGCTTACCCTATTGGTAATCAGCATGCTGCGGTGCCTGCCGGCTGCCCAGGCTCAGGGCGCAGCCAAAACTCCCGCCGCGCCCGCCGTAGCGGCCCGCCAGCAGCTGGCGGCCACGCGCATTGGCCAGCCCCTGAAGCTCGATGGGGTACTGGACGAGGCGGCCTGGGCTACGGCCCCGGTAGCTAGTGGCTTTACCGAGAACCAGCCGCATCCGGGGCGGCCCGACCGGCTGGGCACCGAGGTGCGGGTGCTCTACGACGACCAGGCGCTGTACGTGGGCGCCGTGCTGCACGAAACCAGCCCCGACAGCATCCGCCACGAGCTGACCCAGCGCGACAACGTGGGCAATACCGACTTTTTCGGCCTGTTTCTGGACCCCTACCGCGACCACCTCAACGGCTACGGCTTTTGGTGATGAGCACCGGCGTGCAGCTGGACTCGCGCTACTCGCCGGCCAACGGCGAGGACGCCTCCTGGAATGCCGTGTGGGACAGCCGCGTGGCCCCGCTGCCCGACGGCCGGGGCTGGATGGTGGAAATGCGAATTCCGTACTCGGCCATCCGTTTTGCCGCCGGCGCCGGTTCAAACCTGGGGCATCCAGTTCATGCGCCAGCGCAAGGCCAGCAACCAGCAGTTTTTCTGGAACCCGGTGCTGCCCCAGGTCGATGGCTTCGTGAACCAGTGGGGCGAGCTGGGCGGCCTGCGCGACCTGCACCCGCCGCTGCGCCTCTCGCTCACGCCCTACGTGAGCGCCTACTACAACCACTACCCCTACAACCTGCAGGGCCAGCGCAACACCAGCACCAGCTTCAACGGCGGCGCCGACGTGAAGTGGGGCATCAACGAGAGCTTCACGCTGGATGCCACCCTGGTGCCCGACTTCGGCCAGACCATCAGCGACAACCAGGTGCTCAACCTCTCGCCCTTCGAGGTGCAGTACCAGGAAAACCGCACCTTCTTCACCGAGGGCACCGAGCTGTTCAACAAGGGCAACCTGTTTTACTCGCGCCGGGTGGGGGCCCAGCCCATGGGCTTCGGCGACGTGCCGGGGCCAGCTGGCGCCGGGCGAGTTTATCGTGCAAAACCCCGGCCAGACGCGCCTCATCAACGCCACTAAGGTGAGCGGGCGCACGCGCGGGGGCCTGGGCATCGGGGTGTTCAACGCCGTGTCGGCCGCGAGCTACGCCACGGTGCAGGACTCGGCCAGCGGCCAGCAGCGCGAGGTGCTGACGCAGCCGCTGACCAACTACAACATCGTGGTGCTCGACCAGAGCCTGCCCCACAACTCCTACGTGAGCCTGGTGAACACCAACGTGACGCGCCTGGGCAGCACCTACGACGCCAACGTGACGGCCGGCCTGTTCAAACTGGCCGACCCGAAAAACCAGTACGCCGTGAGCGGGCAGGCCAACTACTCGCGCCGCCGCGGGGGTGGCTGCTGAACTCCGATGTGCCCATCGACGACCAGAACGGCTATAAGTACTACCTGAACGCGGGCAAAATTTCGGGCAACTGGACCTGGAACGCCGACCACGGCATCGAGTCGGACACCTACAACCCCAACGACCTGGGCATCCTGTTCGGCAACAACAACGTCAGCCAGTCGGCCACCGTGAGCTACAACAAATACCAGCCCTTTTGGAAGGTCAACAACCTCTACACCAGCCTGGGCGTCTACCATTCGGCCCTGTTCCGGCCGCTGCTCTACCAGAACGCGGGCCTCTACGGCAACCTCAATACCACCTTCAGCAAGCAGCTTCCTCACCGTAGGGCTTCAACGTGAACCTCGACCTGGCCAAGAACGACTTCTACGAGCCGCGCACCGCCCCGCTGGGCCAGTACTGGGTGCGCCTGCCCACCAGCTTCAACCTGGGGCGCCTACCTCGAGCGACTACCGCAAGGCCCTGGCCCTGGACCTGAACGGCGGCGTCCGCCCCTACGCCCCCGACGAGCGGGCCGGCGGTGGCGGGCCGCCCGCGCCGCTTGGGCCTGGGGCTTACGCTCAGTCCCCGCTACCGCGTCAACGACCACCTTAACTTCCGCTATACCTTCGATTATAGCCTGAAGGTGAACCAGGTAGGCTACGTCAACGACGGCCTTCCGGCCCGACTTCTACCCGCAGGACCAGCTGTACGGCTATATACTGGGCCCCGACGTGCTGCTGGGCCGCCGCAACGTGAGCACCTTCACCAACACGCTCACCACCAACTACACCTTCACCAACCGCCTCTCCTTCACGATGCGCGTGCGCCACTACGTAAGCACGGTGCATTACTTCGACTTTGCCCGCCTCTACGCCGGCGGCCCGCGAGGAGGCGCTGCCCGGCTACCAGCGCAACCACGACACCAGCTTCAACGCCTTCAACGTGGACGCGGCCCTGGTGTGGTGGTTTGCCCCCGGCTCGCAGGTAAGCCTGGTGTGGAAAAACGCCAGCTCCAGCTACCTAGAAGCCAACGAGGCCACCCCGCTCTACTTCGACAACCTGGCCAACGTGGCCAACACCCCGCACAACAACAACGTGTCCGTCAAAATCCTCTACTACCTCGACTACCTGCGCGTGCGGCCCCACCACGGCTAGCCGCCCCTGCCGGGCACCCCCGCCGCCGGTCCTGCCGCATCCTCCGGGGCAGGGGCCGGCGGTGGCGGCGCGTTTGGTAGATTTGTGGGTGTGATTGGATATGTGCTAAAAACTGGCTAGGAAAAACTGCCGGTTTAGAGGGATTGAGGATGGTTGGCCGAAACCGAAACGCAGCCGTTCGGGGACTAAATACCTTTGTATTGTTGTCAGAGCAACGAAAAAGACCTTTCGGGTTAGCAGCCAGCTCAGCAGCAGCCAGTACTCAGGCCTACACTAGCACTTCGCCAGCGGGTACTTGCCTGTATTAGTAAAATACAAAATAATTGGATTTAGTATCCGCGCCCATCTTCGCTATTTTTCGATGAACACTATGCTACGCTCTCTAATTGTATCGCTGCTCTCGTTGACGGCTGCTGCGGCCCTGGCCCAGACGCCCACCCTGGAGTTTGCCGCCGGCGCGGGCAACCCACCGGCAACGGCCCCACGGTAGCCAACCAGGTCATCACCTTCCAGAACAACGCCGCCAACCCCAATAACAACACGATGGCGGCGTATACGCCGACCACGACTACCACGTTTGCGCTCAGCAACCAGCAATACACGCTGGCCACAACCCGCATCAGCACGGGTACCGGGGTGTCGTTTGGGCCACGGGCCAACCAGAACGGCACGCAGGCCAGCAGCGGCACTATGTTTGACCTGCTTAAGCTCTATCGGGGGCTCTACTAACGGCAACTATACCTCGGCCGACGCGGGTGACTGGCGGCATTGACGTGGGGCATCAACAGCGGCACCGAAATATTTATGTCGGCCGAGCCGCTGCCCGCGACGGTGCCGGCCAACGCCCGCTACCAGTATGCCGACCTGACGCTCACCTTCAACCGGACCGTTGTAAATCCTGTGGTACACATTACTGGCTTGGGGCAGCATACGGCTCGTTTGGCTTCACCACCGAGCTTGACCTGCTCACCAGCGGCGTTACCCTGTCGAAGCTGAGCGGCTCAACCGAGCTGACCATCAACTCCAAGCAGGTTCTGAACAACGCTACCATGCCGGGGGCTACTACGGGCAGCGGAGGCGCCAGCGGCTCGGTACTGGTAACTACCTCCCAGGCAGGCATCAGCAGCCTGGTGTTTCGGGTGTACCTGCGGCCGGCCGCCGCCGGGGGTACCATCCATACCACCGACGCCAGCTCGCACGCCGGCGACTCGTGGCTCATTAGCGTATCGACCAAGACTGCCACTACCACTAACACTCTGGCCGCTACTCCGCTGCCGGTACAGCTGGCTGCCTTCACGGCCCAGGCCGTAGCCGGCCGCGACGCCCAGCTGAGCTGGACCACCGCCCGGAGCTGCACAACGACCACTTCGACGTGGAGCGCTCGCTTGATGGCACCCAGTTCGAGAAAATCGGCCGCGTGGCCGGCCAGGGCAGCAAGGCCTCGGCCACCAGCTACAGCTTCACCGATAGCGGCATCGGGCAGCGTGCCGCCGGTGCTGTATACTACCGCCTGGGCCAGGTAGACGCCGACGGTACGCTGACTTACTCGCCGGTACGCACCGTCCGCTTCGACGGCACTGCCGCCGTAGCCGCCACCGCCAGCCTCTACCCCAACCCCGCCCAGGCCAGCGCCAGCCTCGACCTGAGCCAGCTGCCCGCCACGGCCAGCTACCAGGTACGGCTGCTCGACGCTACTGGCGCCCAGGTGCAGGCCCAGGCCGTAGCCGGTGGCCAGGTGCGGGCCCTTGCCCTCGATAGCCTCCAGCCCGGCCTCTACACCGTGCTCGTAACCGGGCAGCAGGCCAGCGGCACTGCCTTCCGCCAGGTATTGCGCCTGAATAAGCAGTAGAAGCAAAAAGCGCGGAGCTAAACCAGGAGAACACCTGCTATGCATAGCAGGTGTTCTCCCCTCCCTGGTTTAGCTCCCTGCGCTTTTGCTTCGCTAAACAGACGAACTCAAAAGGTTTCTCGGCAGCATCATGGCGGCGTAGCATAGAAGCCAGCGGCTCAACTGGCTTGTGCCGTCGCAGAGTAGCCCAGTTGGATTGGCAGACTTCTGCCGGCGAACAAAGTTTTTCATACAAGCAGCGGTTGCCTTTTTAGGCTGCAAAATATGCGCTAATCAGCCGGTTTGTGGGTTCCGAATTGCATAAACCAAAGGCCATTTAGATGCTGCATTATTTGTGTAAAAAAATAAGACATGGCTAATAAGTAGATGTAGTGAGTCTGGCGATTATTTTTGTTTCGTCACGAAACTTTCACGCTATGAAACTAACTGTTACAAAAAGACTTGTACTACTGCTAAGCATGGTTTTTGGCCTGCTGTTGGGCACCCACCGTGCGCAGGCGCAACTCAACCTGAATAAGGCGCTGCGGTCTAACGGGGCATCCGCCACCGCCTCATCGCTGGAAAACAATAACCTGGTTGCTAACAACGCCATCGATGGCGATTTCCCAGCACCCGGTGGTCCAGCCAGTTCTCCGACCCGCAGACCCTGCTCATTGACCTGGGCGCTGTGCAGACGATTGACCGCGTGCGCATCTCTTGGGAAACGGCCTATGCCAGCTCGTTTGCCATCGACCTGTCTACGGATGGCACGAACTTCACGCCGGTCACCACCATCACAAACAATACCCCTACGCTGCGCAATGGCAACCAGAATGTAAATGAGTACCCGAACCTGAACGGCGGAATGGCTCGCTACGTGCGCATGCGGGCCTGACGCGGGCTACCCAGTACGGCTACTCCATCTGGGAGTTTGAGGTGTACTCGTTTTCCAATCCCGCAACGAGCCTGTCGCTCGGCAAGCAAGGGTACGCCTCCGATACTCAGGGCAACTTCGTGCCTAGCAATGCCTTCGACGGCGACGACAATACCCGCTGGTCGACGCTGAACACGAGCAACCAGTACCTGTATGTAGACCTGATGGCCAACGCCACCATCTCGCGTATCTACCTCAACTGGGAGAAGGCATACGGCGTAGATTTTCAGTTGCAAGCGTCCGACGACCTGACCAATTGGACAACGTTTGCCACCATTACGGGCAACCACGCCTACTACGACGAAATATCGGTTTACGGCACCGGGCGCTACGTGCGGATGCTGGGGCAGACTGCCGGTGCTAACACCAACGGGGGCTTCTCACTCTGGGAATTTAAAGTCTTTGGCACTTCCACGCCGCTGCCGGTGCAGCTGGTGAGCTTCGCGGCCCAGCGTCAGGCAGCCACCGTGGCGCTCGATTGGGCCACCGCCAGCGAGCTGCACAACCACGGCTTTGAGGGGTACAGCGCTCGGCCAACGGCACCGACTTTAACGTGCTGAGCTTCGTGAACGGCGCTGGTAGCAGCCCCCACCGCCCACCGCTACCAGTACCTCGACCGGGCTCCGCTGCCCGGCACCAGCTACTACCGCCTGCGCCAGCTGGATACCGACGGCACCTTTGCCTACTCGCCCACGGTGGCCGTAGCGGCCCCGGCTGCCACCACGGCCATTGCCGCTAGCGCGTACCCCAACCCGGCCAGCGGGCAGCTCACCCTCAGCTGGCAGGCCAGCGCCGCCGGCGCCGCCCGCTGGGAGCTACGCGACGCTCTGGGCCACCTCGTGCAAACCAGCCAGCTCCAGGCCGAAGCCGGCGCCAACATCGCCCCCGTATCGCTGCAGGGCTGCGCCGCTGGCATGTACTTACTCACGCTGGAAGCAGCAGGTCAGGTGCCGCAGCGCCTGCGGGTGCAGGTACAGTAGCCGGTAGAGACGGTAGCAGCGCCGTGCTGCAGTGCAGCACGGCCCTCTTTAGTTGGCCGATTATGCGACAGTAGGCGTGAATGGCTGTAATTGGCGCCACCCCTGACCTCGAAACCGCGCTACTGCCCCACTAGAAACACGGCGTTGCTAAAGAGCAGCTTGCCGCTCTGCCAGAAGGCGCGGAACAGGGGGTTGTCGGCCAGGTACACCACTTGGCCGCGGCCCAGGTCCTGGGTGCCCAGCACGAAGGTGTCGGTAAGCTGCTGCCGGCCTTGCTGCCGCGGAAGCCCGCATAGTAGCCGTCCTTCTTGATGACGCCCACATTCCAGCCGCCCTTGCCCAGGAAGCGGTAGCCCAGCGGGGCGCGCACCAGGGCGGCGTAGGTGTCGCCGTAGCCGAAGGCCAGCGGGTGCGTATTGTCGAGCTGCACCTTGTAGATGGTGCCCAGGGCCTGCTCCTCGGCGCTTTCGCGCTCGGCGGCGCCGTACTTCTTCAGCGCCGAGTAGGGCTGGGTCTGCTCGGCCTTCTTGATGGCGGTGGAGTCGATGGCCTTGGTTTTGAGCAGGAAGTCGCGCTTGCCGGCCAGAAAGCGCGCGGCGCCTTCCAGGACGATGAGCTTGCCGCCGCCGCGCACCCAGGCCTTGAGGCTTTCGAGGGCCGCCGCGGGGTAGATGTCCTGGTAGTTGCCATCGGGCAGCATGAGTACGTCGATTTTGCTCATGTTCACTCGGCTCAGGTAGTCGGTGCCGAGCACGGTGAGGGGGTAGTGCAGCTGCTGCTCGAAGAAGTGCCAGACCTCGCCGAAGGCGGTGGCATCGACCCCGGCCCGGCCACCACGGCCACGGTGGGCTGCTTCACGAAGTGCACCGAGCCCGAGCCCAGGTCGTGGCCCGGTGGTGCTGAAGCCCGTTTGCACGGCCTGCACCACCGTGCCCGCCGAGTCGGCCTGGGCGCGCACCAGCTGGTCGAACCGGCGCCCAGCGCCTCGTTGCTGGCTGCGGGCGATGATGAGCGTGCCGGGCGCGTACTTCTGCCCGTCGGCCTCGAAGGCGCTCTCGGCGAAGCGCACCTTCACCTTCTGCTGCAGCAGGCGCGTGAGGAAGCGCACGTCGGCGAGGTTGTTCCAGCGGGCCAGGTAGGCGTAGGGCTGCCTGCTGGCGGCGCTGCCCTTCACGGTGGCGGGCGCGGGGGTGGGGCCGCTGCCCTCCAGGCGCTGGGGCAGGGCGTAGGCCTTCACCCCAAACGAGTAGGGCAGGGCCCAGGAGGTGATGTCGTAGGTGAGCGAGTCTTCGAGCTGGGGCCGGGGCTCAAACAGCACCTTCACCAGCGTCGACTTGGGCTGGTACATGCTGATGAGCACGTCGTGGGGCTGCACGGTCACGGGCTCGGTCTTGCCGTCAAGGTAGCTGTAGCCCTGGGTTTGAGCTGCTTGGGCGTAGCCGTAGCTGATGCGCTGGCGCTCGAGGTACTGCGTAAGCTGGCGCAGCTGGCCGGGGTCGCTTCCGCCGGCGGCCAGCACGTAGGTTTTGTAGGTGCCGGCGGGCGTGGTCTTAGCCTTGCTGAAGTACTGCTGGAACTCGCGCAGCAGCTCGTCGTGGTGCTCGCTGGTGGCCTGCAGGGTGGCGCGGCTGGCGGCGTGGTGGTGGGCAATGCGCTGGCCCAGGGTCAGGGTGTCGCCGTCGGGCCGGGCGTAGCGCACGCCGCCCGCGCCGCCGCCGCCCTGCTCGTAGGTCATGCCGATGGCCCCGTTGAAGCTGGGCCAGGTGTCGCCGTAGGTGGGGGCGTACAGGTCGTACACCTCGCGGGTGAAGTAGAGCCAGTTATTCTTGTCGAAGGTGGCCCGGTTGTAGTCGCCGATGGTGTTCTGAAACTGGCGCTGGTAGGGGGTAATATCCTGGTGGAAGGGCTTGGCGGCGGGCGAGAAGTAGTAGCTGCTATTGGGCCCCATCTCGTGGAAGTCGGCGTGCACCTGGGGCATCCACTGGTTGTAGAGCACGATGCGCTGGCGGCTTTCCTGCTGGGTTTGCCAGGCCCAGTCGCGGTTCAGGTCGAAGTAGTAGTGGTTGTAGCGCCCGCCGGGCCAGGGCTCGTGGTGCTCCCAGGCGTCGGGGGCGGGGTTGGCACTTTGGTTGCGCACGCGGTTGTACCAGTTCACGTAGCGGTCGTGGCCGTCGGGGTTCACGCAGGGGTCAATGAGCACCACCGTGTTTTTGAGCCAGCCCTGCACCTGCGCGTCCTGGGGGTTGGCCAGGTCGTAGAGCACGTCCATCACGGCCTCGCTGCTCACGGCCTCGTTGCCGTGCACGTTGTAGCTCAGCCAGCACACGGCCGGCAGGGTGGTGCTGCCCGCGCCGCCGCTCAGGCTGGCCAGGCGCTGGTTGTTCTGCTGGATGTCGGGCAGGCGGCCGAAGTTTTCGGCGCTGGCTACCTCGATTACTTCCAGCGGGCGGTGCTCGTAGGTGCGGCCGTAGGGCACCACCTTCATGCGGCCCGGCGCGTGGGCCACCACGTGGGCGGCGTAGCGCAGCACCTCGGCCTGGGGCGTGAAGCGGCTGCCCAGCTCGTAGCCCAGAAACTGGCTGGGCGTGAGCAGCGGCCCGGCGCGTCGGCGGCCGCACTTTGGGCCTGGGCGGCGCCGGTCAGGCCCAGTACCCCGGCCAGCAGCAGCGCAGTCCGTGCCAGCCTTCCCGGCAGGCCGAAGCAACATGATAATTTAGGGCCGTTAGGCGGCCCTGTGCGCCGTAGGCCGGGATGTGAGGGGTCGCGTCTCTACACGCGGGTGGTGCCGGCCCCAGCCCCGTAGGCCGGGCGCGTAACTTCGCTCTATGCCCCCATTACCCCAAAGACCTGCTCGCCAGCAAGCAGGTGCTGCACCAGCGCAACCTGCACCGCGAGCGCTACGATTTTCCGGCCCTTACCGCCGCCAGCCCGCCGCTCGCCGCCTTCGTGCAAGCCAACCGCTTCGGCAACGCCGCCGTGGACTTTGCCAACCCCGAGGCGGTAAAGCGCTGAACCAGGCGCTGATGCTGCACTACTACGGCATCGCGCACTGGGATATTCCGGCCGGCTACCTGTGCCCGCCTATCCCCGGCCGGGCCGACTACCTGCACTACGTAGCCGACCTGCTGGCCGCCAGCAACGACGGCGCGGTGCCGCGCGGCCGGGGCGTGGTGCTGCTCGACATCGGGGTGGGGGCTAACTGCATCTACCCCATTATCGGCCACCAGGCCTACGGCTGGCGCTTCGTGGGCTCCTGAAACCGACCCCGTGGCCCTGCGCGCCGCCCGCAGCATTGTGGCGGCCAACCCGGCCCTGCACGGCAGCATCGACTGCCGCCTCCAGCCCGACGCCAGCCACGTGCTCAGCGGCATCGCCAAGCGCGGCGAGGTGTTCGACGCCGTTATCTGCAATCCGCCTTTCTTCGCCTCGCGGGCCGAGGCCGAGGCCAGCACGCGCGCCGCAAGGCGGCGGGCCTGGCCAGCGGGCGCCCTGCCACCCGCCCGCGCCGCCCGCCCGCAACTTCGGCGGGCAGCCCAGCGAACTGTGGTACCCAGGGGGCGAGGAGGCCTTCGTGCGCCGGCTGGTGCAGGAAAGCAAGGCCCAGCCGGAAGCCTGCTGCTGGTTTACCACGCTGGTATCGCAGAGCCACACGCTGCCCGGCATCTACAAAGAGCTGCACTGGGCGGCGGCGGCCGAGGTGCGCACCCCTGACATGGCCCAGGGCCAGAAAAAAGCCGCCTCGTGGCCTGGACCTTCCTCACGCCCGAGCAGCAGGCCGCCTGGCGCGCCCAGCGCTGGGCCAAGGCGGGGTAAGCTGGGGCGAACAAAGCCTAATGCGCCCGCTGTTACCCTTGTCCCTACTTATCTTGCACCATGCGCCAAGTCACCCTCACCATCCCCAACGAGTTCTACGCGCCCTTCATGAAGCTGGTCAAGGCGCTCTCGTTCCAGATTAAAGCCAAGCCCCTGCCGCCGCCCAATCCCAAGCAGTACACCCCCGAGCAGCAGCAGTGGATTGACGATTTCCGCGAGGCGCTGCATGAGGTGGAGCTGCACCAGCAGGGAAAGATTCAGTTACAAGACGCCCGAAGACTTTTTGAATGAGCTTTAGAATAGTTATCGCCCGATAGCTTCCGCCGGCCAGCCAAGCGGCTATGGAAGAAATATTATTTGCTTTAAAAGCGACTTATATTTCTTGACGCGCTTAGCTGGAGCCGCAGTCCGGCGAGCCGCTGGGCCGCGACTGCTTCAAAGGTTTGCATGAGCATCGCCGCCGAAAACAAGGGCAAGAGCGGCGATGCCCGCGTTATCACCTGCGTGAAAGTCGTAGGCGAAACGGCATTCCTGCTTCGATTAACTGTCGGAGCAGGAAAGTATTTCTGACCAGGAGCGCGATGAGCTGCTGCGCGAGAATGGGTTGGTATGAGGTTATCATCGGTAACTCAATAAAAGCCCCTCGCTGTGGGAAAACAGCCAATCGATTTTTTTCTATAGCACAAAGGGCTGTCAGAGATGCTGACAGCCCAGCATGACGTTCTTTTAGCGTTGGCCTGCCCCACACCACCACGGTTTACCATGTTCACCATGGGCCGGGCACTACCACCACCTTCTTCACCGGCCTTGCCGTCGGCGAAACCGCGCCACGAAATCCGACTCGCGCACGGCGGCCTCGATGTCGGCGGCGGTGGCGGTGGCGGCAAACTCGCGCTGCTCGCGCACCTTGCCGTTCACGGCCAGCGGGTAGGTCACGTTGGCTTCCACCAGGTACTCCTCGCGGAACTCGGGGTAGCTGGCGAAGCTGATGCTTTCGGCGTGCCCTAGAGCCTGCCACAGCTCCTCGGTGAGGTGGGGGGCGAAGGGCGAGAGCAGCACGGTGAGCGGCTCCAGGATGGCGCGCTTGCGGGTGCCGAGGGCCGTCAACTCGTTCACGGCAATCATGAAGGTGCTGACGCTGGTGTTGAAGCTGAACTTCTCCACGTCCTGCTGCACCTTCTGGATGACGCGGTGCAGCACCTTCAGCTCGGCCGGGGTGGCCGGCTCGTCGCTGACGGCCAGGGCGCCATCCTCGGGGTAAAACAGGCGCCAGAACTTCTGAGGAAGCCGCCCACGCCCGTAATGCCGTTGGTATTCCAGGGCTTGAACTGCTCCAGCGGCCCTAGGAACATCTCGTACAGGCGCAGCGCATCGGCGCCGAACTTCTCAATCAGCACATCGGGGTTCACCACGTTGTACTTCGACTTCGACATTTTCTCGATTTCGACGCCGCAGACGTAGTTGCCATCCTTGTTTGTGATAAGAATGGCGTTAAAAGTCATCATTCTTGTCTAAACCCGTTCTGATTCAAAACGTCGTTTTCAACTGAAGGCTTTCGTCAACATGGTCATATCTAGACATTGTTTGGGAGTGACCAGACGAAAATTCGTATTCTATTTCGCTGATTCAAGGTCAAACGTAGTAAACATCTGACGGAATTGGTCTGCATCCTATACTGTGCAAAATTTCTTTACTCGGTTTGAATCAGACCTCAAGTTCACGAACCAAATCGTTCGAAATGAATGCTTGTGGGAGCAGGCTTTTTTCGAGGAGCGTTCACTTCCTGACGGGTGATAGAACCATCAAAATTTGCCGATATACGAAATCTTCTCCGGCCCAATATCATCCCCTGGTTAATCAGCTTCTGGAAGGGCTCGGGCGAGTGCACCAGGCCTAGGTCTTTCAGAAACAGGTACCAGAAGCGGGAGTAGAGCAGGTGGCCGGTGGCGTGCTCGGCGCCGCCCAGGTACAGGTCTACCTGGCCCCAGTACTCCTCGGCGGCCTCGCCCACGAAGCGGGCGGCGTTGTGCGGGTCCATGTAGCGCAGGTAGTACCACGACGAGCCCGCCCAGCCGGGCATGGTGCTCAGCTCGTACTCGTACTGGCCCTGGTACTTCCAGTCTTTGGCGCGGCCCAGGGGCGGCTCGCCGGTTTCGGTGGGCCGGTACTCGTCGATTTCGGGCAGCACCAGCGGCAGCTCGGTTTCGGGCAGCGGGTAGGCGGTGCCGTCCTTGTAGTAAATCGGGATGGGCTCGCCCCAGTAGCGCTGGCGGCCAAAAATGGCGTCGCGCAGGCGGAAGTTCACCTTGCCCTTGCCGTGGCCCTTTTCTTCCAAAAAGGCGATGAGCTTGGTGGTGGCTTCCTTATATCCCAGGCCGTCCACCATGCCCGAGTTCACGTAGCGGCCCTCCTTGGTGGGGTCGGCCTGCTGGTCGAGGTTCTGCTGCGCGTCGGTAATCTGCATGATGGGCAGGTTGGAAGTGCGTGGCGAAGAGGTAGTCGCGCTGGTCGCCGCTGGGCACGGCCATCACGGCGCCGGTGCCGTAGCCGGCCAGCACGTAGTCGGCCAGCCAGATGGGCACGGGCGCGCCGTTCACCGGGTTGCGGGCGTAGGCGCCCGTAAACACCCCCGATACGGTCTTGGTATCGGCCATGCGGTCGCGCTCCGAGCGGCGCTTGGTGGCGGCGATGTACTCCTCCACGGCCGCGCGCTGAGCGGGCGTGGTGAGCGACGGCACCAGCTCGTGCTCGGGCGCCAGCACCAGGAAGGTGGCCCCGTAAATGGTATCGACGCGGGTGGTGTACACCTTAATGGCCTGGCCGGCGTGGTCTTGGGCAGGTCAAACGTCACCTCGGCGCCCACCGAGCGGCCAATCCAGTTGCGCTGCATCTCCTTCACGGCCTCGGGCCAGTCGAGGGTGTCGAGGCCCTGCAGCAGGCGGTCGGCGTAGGCGGTGATGCGCAGGTTCCACTGCGGCATCAGGCGG
The DNA here is from genome assembly GCA_022606695.1 of Vaccinium macrocarpon. Lineage (NCBI taxonomy): Eukaryota > Viridiplantae > Streptophyta > Magnoliopsida > Ericales > Ericaceae > Vaccinium > Vaccinium macrocarpon. The sequence goes on along the minus strand of JAHRBK010000011.1, from coordinate 4,251,083 downwards.
CGCTCGACGGGGTAGCCGCCGCGCTCCGAGAGGCCGTCCTTCACCTCGTCGTTCGAGAGCACCGTGCCCAGGGCCGGGCACCAGTTCACGTAGGTGTCCTGCTGGTAGGCCAGGCGGTAGGGCAGCAGCGCGGCCATGCGGCCGGCCTCGTCCATCCTATTCCACTCGGCGGCCGTGAAGGCAGGGCGCTCGGTGTCGTCGCCGGCGGCCTGCACGCCCGCGCTGCCGTGGGCGGCGAAGTGCGCCGCCAGGGCCTCAATGGGCTCGGCGCGGTTGGTGGCCAGGTTGTACCAGCTGCCGAACAGCTGCAGGAAAATCCACTGCGTCCACTTATAGTAGTCGGGGTCTGAGGTCCGCACCTCACGCTCCCAGTCGTAGCTGAAGCCCAGCTGCTGGAGCTGCTTTATATAAGTGGCGATGTTATTCTCCGTCGTCACGGCCGGGTGCTGGCCAGTCTGGATGGCGTACTGCTCGGCAGGCAGGCCAAACGAGTCGAAGCCCATGGGGTGCAGCACATTGCGCCCCTGCAGGCGCTGGAAGCGGGCCACGATGTCGGAGGCGATGTAGCCCAGCGGGTGCCCCACGTGCAGCCCCGCCCCGCTGGGGTAGGGAAACATGTCCAACACGTAGTACTTGGGCTTCTCGGAGGCGTTGGCGGCCCGGAAGGTGTGGTGCTCCTTCCAGTAGCGCTGCCACTTGGGTTCGATGTCTTGCGGGCGGTAAGCAGGCATTTCGTTTCGGCAGGTTTATCTCCGCAAAGGTACGTTGCCCCATAGCCCAGGCCCGCCACGCGCCAGCTGCCGCCCGCCCCAGGCCCAGCCGGCCAGCAACCAGACTCACTCGGCCACGCAGCCCGCTCAACTGAAGAAAAGTAGTATTCGGCGAAGTTGCCTGAAAAACTCAGGCCTAAATAGTATTTTATACCTAAACTTGGATAAGTGCCATTGATAAAACAGTGGCCGCCCAAGTAAAATATTTTTATTGACCGAAAAGCTCCGCAGTTATAAAACATGCGTTCCTCAGCGTGCTAGCGAGTAGCCTTGACTATTAAGATTAAAACCACTTTTATTATCAGCATATTATTCCGTAACTAAGTGTTCTACAGAATCCTTAATAGCTACTGCTGGAGGCCATGCGGTAGCTGATGTAGGTGAGTAGCAAAAATTGATGGGAGTAAAAAAGTGCAAAAAAGATTTGCACTATCAGAAATCGGCCATTTATATTTGTTGCACGTTCGGCCACCAACTTATTGTATTTTAAATGGGTGATATCAATTACGAAGCCGCTATGAATACCTTAATCCAGGATAACAATGGAATACTACCAGCGCTATCGAAGTGGGTATGGGTGGAGTTATCTACCGAATCGGGCAAATCGGCGCTCGGCATCACCGTGGGGGAGTTGCTGACGCTGACCTTGACCCAGATTCAGGTCAGTGCCGGGCCGCGCCGGCGGGTAGCCGAGGCTCCGGCTGCCGAGCCCGTCGCGGTTCCAGTACCGGCCCGGCAGCCGCTCGGCAACAGCCCCAAGGCCGTTGCCAAGCTGGCCCAGCAAGCCACTGGCTCGCCCAATTAGTTACGTGTACTATAGGGTGCTATTTCAAGTAAGATTAGGCTATTGTACCGTTAACCTACTGAGGGCTATTGAGTGACTGATTATTACCGCACCACTACACCTTTTTCGGTTGACTATATTACGCTGCTAGCTTATCTTTTTCGGTCGAATAGAGAAAGGCTGCCGATACCGGCAGCCTTTTTCATGCCTGGCCCGCTGCCCGGCCACCCGGCAAATTCCATGTAGGCGAGAGTCTTGCGCGCCAGGTTTCAAAATAATGCGGTTTCTGGCCCGGTGGCCGGCGAAAGGCGGGCCGGGGGTGCATATTTGCACGCACTCACCGCCTTCCGCCCACCCGTATGCAGCGCAAGATATTATTCTGGTCTATCGTCACGGCCCTGGGGGGCTTCCTGTTCGGCTTCGATACGGCGGTTATCTCGGGGGCCGAAAAGTCTATTCAGGCGCTGTGGCAGCTTAGCTCGCTGCAGCAGGGGCTTACCATCTCCATCGCGCTGGTGGGCACGGTGCTGGGCGCCATGTTTGGCGGCATCCCCAGCGACCGGCTGGGCCGCCGCCAAACCCTGCGCTGGATTGCGGTGCTCTACCTGGTGTCGGCGGTGGGGCGGCGCTGGCGCCGGGCTGGGTACCGTTCATGGTTTTTCGCTTTTGGGAGGCCTGGGGTGGGGGCCTCGTCGGTAACGGCGCCGCTCTACATCTCGGAGATTTCGCCGGCCAAGTCCAGGGGCAAGCTCGTGGGGCTGTTTCAGTTCAACGTGGTGTTCGGCATTCTGGCCGCCTACCTCAGCAACTACCTGCTGGCCCACCTCGGGCAAGACTCGTGGCGCCTGATGCTGGGTGTGCAGGCCGTGCCGGCGCTGGCGTTCCTGTACCTGCTCTTCCAGGTGCCCGAAAGCCCGCGCTGGCTGCTGCTGCACGGCCGCCTCGACGAGGGCCGCGAGGTGCTGCGCATCATCAACCCCGAAACCGTGGATGCGGACATGGCCAACATCCTGGCCGCGCAGGCCGAAGCCCCCAAGGGCGCCTCGCTGCTCGATGCCCAGTACCGCCGCCCGGTGCTGCTGGCCATCGCCTTCGCCATGTTCAACCAGCTGGCGGGCATCAACGCCATTATCTACTACGCCCCGCGCATTTTCGAGATGACCGGCCGGGCCAAGGACGCGGCCCTGCTGGCCAGCGCGGGCATCGGGGCCGTCAACTTCGCTTTACGCTGCTGGGGGTCAACGTGATAGATAAGTTCGGGCGGCGCACGCTCATGCTGGTGGGCTCGCTGGGGCTCATCGCTACGCTCGGGCTGGTGGCCTGGGCCTTCCGCACCCAGCAGTTTGGTAGCGTGCCGGTGCTGCTGTTCGTGTACATCGCCTTCTTCGCCTTCTCACAGGGGGCGCCGTCATTTGGGTGTTCATCTCCGAGATTTTCCCCAACGAAGTGCGCGCCCAGGGCCAGGCGCTTGGCTCCAGCACGCACTGGATTATGGCTACCATCGTCACGCTGGTGTTCCCATACTTCGCCGAGCAGCCGGGCGGGGGCTTCAACACGTTCACCTTCTTCGCCGGCATGATGGTGCTCCAACTCATCTACGTGCTGCGCTTCATGCCCGAAACCAAGGGCACCAGCCTCGAACAGCTCGACCGCACCCTGGTGCTGCACTAAGTTTTTTTAATAAAAGTGGAAAACGTAGAGGATGTGGGAGATGTGAAAATGGGTGGCTAAGCTCCATGCTTTCACGGCTGCCTCAACCTCACTTCGCTCATCTGTCTCCTGCTATTTTCAACGTCTCCCACATCCTTAACATTTCCCACATTCTATGAAAAACGTTGTCTGCTTCGGGGAGATGCTCTGGGACGTGCTGCCCACCGGCAAGCAGCCGGGCGGGCGCCCCCTCAACGTGGCCGTGCACCTGCACAATTTTGGCGTGCCGGCCGACATCATCAGCCGCGTGGGGCACGACGACCTGGGCGCCGAGCTGCTCGATTTCGTGCGCGGCAAGGGCCTGAGCACGGCCTACGTGCAGCAGGGCGAAACCCACCTCACGGGCGTGGTGAAGGCCAACGTCGACAACAACCAGGAGGTGGTGTATAAAATTGTGCAGCCCGTGGCCTGGGACTACATCATGGCCGACGAGGCCACCACCCGCCGCGTAGCCGACGCCGACGTGTTCGTATTCGGTAGCCTGGCCGCCCGCAGCCCCACCACCCCACGCCACCCCCTCTCCAGCCTGCTGCCCCAGGCGCGCTTCAAGGTGTTCGACGTGAACCTGCGTCCCCCCGCACTTCACCCCGAACTGGTAGCCGAGCTGCTCGACCAAGCCGACCTGGTGAAGCTCAACCACCATGAGCTGGCCGAGCTGAGTACCTGGCTGAGCCTGCCCCCCGACGAGGAAAACGCCCTGCGCACCCTCACCGAGCGCTACCAGCTGCAGGCCGTGTGCGTGACAAAGGGTGCCGACGGGGCCGTGCTTTTTACCAATAATCAGCTCTTCAGTAGCCCCGGTATCGCCGTAAACGTGCAGGATACCATCGGCAGCGGCGACGCCTTCCTGGCTGGCCTGCTGCGCGGCTGGCTGGCCGACGAGGTTCCTGCCGACACCCTGGCCTTCGCCTGCGCCGCCGGGGCGCTGGTGGCCACGCACCAGGGTGCCATGCCCGCCATCACGGCCGCTCAGGTACGCGAGCTGCAAGGACGGTAGAGGCGCGAAAGTAAAATAGTAGGCCCTCTTGCTGCTCGCAGCAGGAGGGCCTTTGTATTCGCCTCCGTACCGCTAGTACCGCGGCACGCGCAGTACCTGTCCCACCTGCAGGGCCAGCGTGTTGCGTTCGTTGTGCGCCTGCAACTCATCGACCGAGCAGCGGTAGCGGCGGGCGATGCTGTAGAAAGTGTCGCCAGCGGCCACGACGTAGGTGCCGTTGAGGGGCAGCGCGTCGGGAGCGGGGGGGGCCAGGCGCAGCAGCTGGCCAATTTGCAGGCTGGCATCGGCCGGGAGGCTGTTCCAGGCAGCCAAGTCGGCGGGGCGCACGCGCTGGCGGCGGGCCAGGCTGTAAAGCGTTTCGTGCGGGGCTACCACGTAGAGGGGGGGCAGGGGAGACGGCGCAGTTACGGGGCGGGGGGGCGGCTACAGGGTACTGGCGCCACAGGGGGGCCGGGCGGGGAGCGGTAGCTACCGGGACTGGAGTAGCCGGCCGTGCCGGGGGCAGCTCGCGTACACGGGCGGGCCGGGCACCTCGGTGGGCAGGTTGCTACGCCTGGGCCAGCCCATCGTCGTCGGTGGCAGGAGCTGGCCAGCGGCACCAGCAGCGTGTAGGCGCGGCCATCCTGGGGTACGCTGGCAGCCAGCAGCCAGGGGTTGAGGCGGGCCACGGCGGCCGGGTCGAGGCCGAGGGAGGTAGCTTGCTGGGCGAGGCTCTGGCCGGGCGTAGCGGGCACCTCGCGCCAGGGCGTGAAGGGCACAGCAGCCGTGGCGCAGGCCGGCTCGAACACCAGCTTCTGGGCCACGAAGTCGAGCAGGTAGGGGTTGGTGCTGCCCGTGAAGGCCATGCTGGTGGCGCCGTCGTCTTCGGGGCGCAGGTAGGGGCGGGCGCCGCCGGGGCCGAGGTTGTAGCTGAGCAGGGCGCTGGCCCAGTTGTGCAGAGCGGCGTTGTTGCGGGCCAGGTAGCGGGCGGCGGCGCGGGTGCTGGCCGTGAGGTGGCGGCGCTCGTCGAGCTGCTCGTTCACCAGCAGCCCCAGGCCGAGGGCGGTTTCGCGCTTCAGCTGCCAGTAGCCCACGGCCCCGTGGGCGCTTTCGGCGTTGCCCTGCAGGGCGCTCTCCTGCAAGGCGAGGTAGCGGAAAATCGGTGGGCAGCCCTTCCTGCTCCAGCACCTGGTCGATGAGCGGCAGGGCGGCCTCGGCCAGTGCAATGCGCTCGTCCAGCGACGCCTGGTGGCGGCAGAGGCTGT
>JAHRBK010000011.1:4170718-4245478 GCA_022606695.1 Vaccinium macrocarpon | reverse complement strand
CCTCGGGCGGACGGCGTCGCAGGGGTGGCGGGACGTGATCAGGACGGCTCCCTCTCCGAAGCATTCTGGTGGATTGCGATATGACGATCGGAGGATCAACCCCGCGCCCTCACCCAGGTTTGCGGAGGCGATCCGATTGAAGTCCGCCGCCGGCAGGCTTTAGGCTTCCTCCATGGACGTGCCACTCCCCTGCCTTGCCAGCGCGAGCATTTCGAGATCCCCGCAGGGGTGAGGCTACCTCGATGCCGCCGCCTGGACACCGCTTCCCCTGACCGTCCGCAGGGCGGGGAGGTGGGCATCCTCGCCAGGCACGCCCCTGGGATCATTCCCGCGCCGCGTTTCCCGCCTGGACGGAGCGGGCACGCTCGGGGGCGGCAGCCCTCATCGGCGCTGCCTCGGACGACGTGGCGGTCGTCGGCTCCGTCAGTCATGCGATGGCCACGGCGGCGGCCAACCTCACTCCCCGCTCGGGCGGCAGGATCCTGCGGGTGGCCGACGAATTTCCATCCCTCTGCCTGCCGTTCGACCGCCTTGCCACCGAGCAGGGGTTGACGGTGGAAGAGGTGCCGCGTCCCACAGACGGCGACTGGACGGCTGCTTTGGAGGACGCCATCGGTCGGCCGGGCGCAGCGCCGCTCGCCATCGCCACGCTGACGCCGTGCCACTGGACGGACGGAAGCGCGATCGACCTCGACCGCCTTGCTCCCCTGGTTCATGCGGCGGGGGCAGCCCTGGTCATCGACGCCACGCAGGCGGTGGGGGCGATGCCGGTGGATGTGGCCCGCTGGCGGCCCGATTACCTCGCCTTCCCGACCTACAAATGGGTGCTCGGCCCCTACGGCTTGGCCTTCCTCTACATGGATCCCGCCCGACAGGGTGGTCGACCCCTCGAGCTTCATCTGCGCAACCTCCAGACGGTCTGCGGCGCGCGCCGCTTCGACCGGGGGAGGTCCACGATCCCATCGCCCTCGCCATGGCGGCGACCGGCCTCGAACTGATCGCCGCGTGGGGCGTGCCGGCCATCGCCGCCCGCCTCGCCAGACTGACCGACCGCCTTGCGGACGGCTGTGCCGCCCTTGGCTTCGACGTCCCACCCGCCCATCGGCGGGTCGGCCATGTAGTGGGCGCGCGCCGACCCGGGGGCTTGCCCGGAGGAACGGTCGAACGGCTCGCAGCGCGGCAGGTCTTCGTGAGCGAGCGATCCGGCGCAGTGCGGATCAGCCCGCATGTCTGGGCCAACGAGACCGATCTCGACCAGTGCCTGTCAGCCCTCGGGGAGATCGTCCGCGATCGATCCCGGCTTCCGTGAGACCGCCCGGAATTTCACGCCGCGACCCTGGCGTGGGATCGGTTGCGAGGCTACATAGTGGTGGCGGGGCTGCAGAGTTCGTCAGGAGCACTATCCCCGGGGCCTTATCGACTCCCTCGGGAGCTGTCCCTGGCCTCGTCCCTGGACCTGGCCAACACGGCGCCCACCTACGCTGTAGGTTTCCCGGGATCGATCCTCCAACGGCTCACGTGGCTCCGCACCCCGACACTTCCCCGGCCTCCTCGACGGCCCTGGCGCGTAAGCCCGAGTTGCGTCGCGCCGTGCTGGCCGCCCGGACGGACTCGATCTGGATTACCGCAGGGAGGCCTCGGCCGCGATCGCGCGGACGCTCCTCGGGCTCCCGTCGTTGGCGGCGGCCACCCTCGTCGGCGGGTTCTGGCCGATCCGCAGCGAGTCGATCCGCGGGCCGCGATGACGGCCCTCGCCGCGGCGCGGGCCGTCGGATCGCACTGCCCCAGGTCACGCCGGAGGGCCTCGTCTTCCGTGAATGGCAGCCGGGGGCGACTCTCGTGCGTGCCAAGTTCGGCCTCAGCGAACCCGATCCATCCCTGCCCGAGGTGGCACCGGACGCCCTGATCGTCCCTCTGGCGGCCTTCGACCGGGCCGGGCGTCGCCTCGGCTACGGCCGGGGCTATTACGACGGCGCCATCGCGCGGCTGTCGAAGACGCAGCCCGTCGTGACGGTGGGAGTGGCCTTCGCCGCGCAGGAAGTGCCTGAGGTGCCCGTCGAGGCGCACGATCAGGCACTTTCGGCCATCGTCACCGAGCACGGTATCGTCACCCTGGAGGACACGCGCGGATGAGGCTTCTGTTTCTCGGCGACGTCGTCGGGCGGCCCGGCCGGGCGGTGGTGCTGGAGCAGTTGCCGAGCCTTCGCGAGCGTTGGCGCCTGGACTGCGTCGTGGTGAACGGCGAGAACGCTGCGGGCGGCTTCGGCATTTCGGAGACGATCTGCGACGAGCTGATCGGCGCCGGAGCGGATGCGGTCACCCTCGGCAATCACAGTTTCGACCAGCGCGAGGCCCTGGTCTTCATCGGCCGCCAGCCTCGCCTCGTGCGGCCGGCGAACTATCCGCCGGGCACCCCCGGGCGCGGCGCCACGGTGATTGAGACTCAGAACGGCGCGCGCGTGCTGGTGGTCAACGTGATGGGCCGTGTCTTCCTCGACGCCATGGACGATCCCTTCGCCGCGGTGGAACGGGAAATCTCGGCCTGCCCCTTGGGGAGCGCAGCCGACGCCATCGTGGTGGATGTGCACGCCGAGGCGACCAGCGAGAAACAGGCGTTCGGGCATTATCTGGACGGGCGGGTCAGCCTCGTCGTCGGGACTCACACCCACACACCGACCGCTGACCATCGGGTCCTGCCCGGCGGGACGGCCTACATGTCCGACTCGGGCATGTGCGGGGATTACGATTCGGTGATCGGCATGCAGAAGCACGAGCCGATCCGCCGACTGATCCAGAAGACGCCGGGTTCCCGCTGGGAGGTCGCCGGGGGGCCTGGCACCCTGTGCGGCATCGCCGTCGAGACCGGCGCGGATGGGCTCGCCACGCGGGTGGCCGCGATTCGGCTCGGCCCGAACCTCGAAGAGAGCCGACCCGGCTTCTGGGAGTAGCCCGCGCGCCCTCACGCCACGTTCGAGCCGGTGGAAAAGTCCTTCGCCCTTGGCAGACGGGCGGATCGGCGTACTATGCCGGCAAGTGCCGAACCGCACAGATCGGTGCAGCCGCGAGGGAGAACGCCCATGCTCAGCAGCACAAGTCTCATCAAATCCTCTTGGATCGCCGTCGAGGTCGGTCGTGAGCGGGCCGAACGCGTTCTCGTGGTCGAGACTTACATCGCCGTAAGCCCGTTGGAGCCGAACTTCGATCCGGTCCAGTACGACAAGGTCCTGTCCTGCGTTCGGAAGGTCCTGGCGATGCATTCTGAGATCGACCGTGCGTCGATTCTCAGCATGCATCGCGGCTCCGGCTGTACGGCCCTATTCCGGGATCCCGCCGGCGATCTGGCGCGTCCGGCAGCCTGAACCGAGGGGAGCGGACTTCGGCGATCACACGACGGTGTGCGGGGGAACGTTGCCGTTCTTGGGGCCGTTCACCGACGGACACCGGAGACAATCCATGAAACACATCGCATTGGGCATCTCAGGCACTCGCTCTCGCCGCACTGGTCGGCGCTGCGCCGGCCGAGGCCAAGGGTTGCCTGAAGGGGGCCGTGGTTGGCGGCGTGGCCGGTCATATGGCTGGACATGGGAAGATGGGCGCGGCCGCCGGTTTGCGCCGTCGGCCACCATAACGCCAACAAGAAAAGCCAAGCAGGGCTGATCGGATCGGGCCTGCTGCCATCGGCATGGTGAAATCGAAGAGCCGGGGGGCTTAGGCCCTCCGGCTTTTTGTTTTTGGCCAGAAGGATCACCCACACCCCCATACCCCAGGCATTGACGCTTCATTGGAGTTGTTCTAATTAACAACTGGAAGGCAGGACACACGCTTGGGCCTGCGCTGAAGTTGACGGAGACGAACCATGGCCGGAACCGCGAACGCCGCCTGCGAGAGCTGCCGCTTCTATGACGAGCACCATGGTAATGGCGCCCAGGCCAAGGCCGACGAGGGGCTGTGCCGCTTCAACCCGCCGGTGAGCCAGCCGGGCCCGGACGCCAAGGGCCTCTGGCCTGTGGTGGCCACCAAGGACTGGTGTGGTCACTTCACCGCCGAGATGACCGCCGCCGAATAATCGGCATCCATGGGTTGATCGTTCGGGGGCCGGCGCTTTGCGTCGGCCCTTTTGCGTTGAACCTGCGCGGGGGGGCGGGCTCAAAGGCGCTGAACTTCACGAAGGTTTGCCGGGATTCCGCGACCTTGGCCGTTCCCGCGCATCGGGTTGCGCCCGGCCTGTCATGATGCGGCCAACTTCCAGCGTGAGACGGCGACCGTAATTCGATCGATACCGCGCGCTGCCGGGGGACCAGGGTCCGCCGGAAAGGCCTGGCCCATCCCAGGCTCCGGCCCGCGTTGAGGGAGTGTACACGGATGAAGTTTCGCACGCTCGGCCGCCGCGTTGCGCCGGTGGCGTTTCTGGCGCTCGCCGCCGTCACCGGCCCGGCCCGTGCCGCCACGCCGACCGATCCCAGCGGCACCTATCTCACGGAGGACGGCAGAGCCCGCGTCCGCTTGGAGAAGTGCGGCGCGGCCAATGACAAGCTGTGCGGCTACGTCGTCTGGCTGAAGGTCCCGCTCAACGACAAGGGCGAGCCGCGGGTGGACTTCAAGAATCCCGACCCGAAGAAGCAGACCCGCCCGTCGCTCGGCCATCAGCTCATCATGGGGCTCAAGCCCAATGAGGACGCCCATTACGAGGGCCAGATCTACAATTCCGAGGACGGCAAGTTCTACAAGGTGACCATCTGGACTGAGGCGCCGAACGAGCTGACCGTGCGCGGCTGCCTGATCGCGTTCCTGTGCAAGTCGCAGACCTGGAACAAGGTGACGGATCTGGTTCCGGGTCAGCTTGGTGGCCCGACGAATGGCGCCAACGGCCCGCGCACGGACCCCGAGTACATGCCTAAGGCCGCCGGTGGGGCCAAGCCTGGCGCCAAGCCCTCCGGGAAGCCCGGCGCGGCGGTGAGTGCTCCGGCCCCCGCCCAGGCCCCGTCTGACGAATAGAAACGTTTAGTCCTCGGATCGGAGCGTTCGATGAGCGTTCCGATCCAGCGCCGAACGACCTCCTTTCCGGATGATCGCGTCGGCCGGTCCGCGCACGCGACCGGCCGTCATCGCGAGCGTAGCGCCGCGATCCAGGTCAACGGGAGGCTCAGAAAGGTGGCGCCGCCACTCGCTCTGATCATTCGAGGAAGGTGCTGCCTTCCCACACGGTGGCAGCGATGCTTCTGGCCCCGGCCTGCACGGGACCCGGTCGCCGCGGCCTCGCCCCGACGAAACGGCGAACACACGAAAGCCGCCGGACGTGCATCCCGCTGGGCGGCTTTCGTGAATGTCGGGCAGTCGTGAAGCGCGACGAGGCGGTGCCTCGCCTCACTCGCGATCGAGGCTAAGATCCGGTGCTTCGGGGTTCTTCATCCCCACCACGTGATAGCCCGCATCGACGTGGAGGATCTCGCCGGTCATGCCGGCGGACATATCCGAGACGAGATAGGCTGCGGTTTCCCCGACTTCGCCGATCGTCACGGTCCGACGCAGGGGCGCGTTGTACTCGTTCCACTTCAGAATGTAGCGGAAGTCGCCGATCCCCGAGGCGGCCAAGGTCTTGATCGGGCCCGCCGAGATCGCGTTGACGCGAATGTTCTTCGGGCCGAGATCCGCCGCGAGATAGCGCACCGACGCTTCCAGGGCGGCCTTCGCCACGCCCATCACGTTGTAATGCGGCATCCACTTCTCGGCGCCGTAGTAGGTCAGCGTCACGAGGGAGCCGCCCGGCCGCAGGATCTTCTCCGCGCGCTGGGCCACCGCCGTGAAGGAGTAGCACGAGATTAGCAGCGACTTCGTGAAGTTCTCCTCGGAGGTCTCGAGGTAGCGGCCGGTCAGCTCGTCCTTGTCGGAGAAGGCGATGCAATGGACCACGAAGTCGATGCCTTCGGGGAAGATCCGGTTGGCCTCCTCGAACACCGCATCGATGGTCGCGGCATCGGTCACGTCGCAATGGCCGATGACGTGGGCGTCGAGTTCCTTCGCCAGGGGCTCGACCCGCTTGCGCAGGGCATCACCCTGGTAGGTGAATGCCAGCTCGGCCCCGTGAGCGCGGGCACTGCGGGCGATACCCCAGGCGATCGAGCGGTTATTCGCGACCCCGAGGATCACGCCCCGCTTGCCCGCCAGAAGTCCTTGCCCGTGTTCCGCCATGACGCATCCCGGAAAACCGCGGCGCTGACAGCGCCGAGGGTTCCCTTAGCGGAGGCTGGACGGGGACGGAAGTCCAGCCTTCCCGTCGGCGCCGCTTTGGTGCGGTTTCTGTTGCGGCGTCAGGCGGCCTTTGCGGCGCGCCGGCTGCGGGCGAACTCGGCCAAGGCGGCATCGTCGCCCTCTGGCAGCATGATCGCCGTGGTGGCCAGAAGATCACCACGAGAACCGTCCTTCTTCGGAAGCCCCTTGCCGCGGAGGCGGAAGGTCTTTCCCGAACTGGTCATGGCCGGCATCTTCATCTCGACGGCGCCGGTTAGAGTCGGGACACGGATCGTCCCGCCGAGAATCGCATCCTCCAGCGGCACGTCCACGCTCACCCGAAGGTCGGCCCCCTCCACCTTGAAGCGGGAATGGGGCTGCACCCGGATGGTCAACAGGACGTCGCCGGGCTCCGAACGCGGCCCGCCCGGATGGCCGAGCCCGCGCAGGCGGATCGTCTGGCCATCCACGGCGCCCTTGGGGATCATCACGTCCACTTCGCGACCGGTGGGCAGGTTGAGGCGCAGCTTCTCCTCACCCCCGATCTGCTCCAGGGTCACGACCAGTTCGGCAGCGACGTCCTCGCCCTTGGCGGGCTGACGGCCGCCGGGTCCGGCGCCGCCGGCGCGGAAGGCCTCGCCGAAGATGTGCGAGAAGATGTCCTCGCCCATCCCGCCGCCACCGCCACGGCCTCCCCGGGCCATCGACTCGAAGTCGAAATTCCGGCCGCCGCCGCCGCCGAAACCGCCGCTGAAGCCCTCGAAGCCCGTCGCCCGGGGCTTGCCATCGGCGTCGATCTCGCCACGGTCGAATTGCTTGCGCTTCTCGGCGTCGCCCAGGATCTCATAGGCGGCGCTCGCCTCGGAGAACCGGTCCTTGGCCTTCTCATCGTTCTTGTTGCGGTCGGGGTGAAACTCCTTGGCAAGCTTGCGGTAGGCCTTCTTGATCTCGGCTTCGCTCGCGGCCTTGGGCACGCCCAGCACGTCGTAGGGGTTGCGCATCGGTCGTTGAGTGCTTTCGGGAAAGCGGGAACGCATCCCATGTGGGTGCCATGTTGCATCTCTGCAACGGTTGTTGCGGCAAAAGTCTGCGTGATCGGGCCTGCCGTCAAGCGCCCGGCCTGAGGCGATCCCTCGCCTCGCCATGCAGCAGGCGCCCCCTTAAGGTGGGGGCACGATCATCGGTACCCCTGCCATGCAATATCGCTGCGACCACGTCCATCTGCGCAGCCGCGACGCGATCGCGGCCGCCGCCTTCTACGTCGAAACCTTCGGCGCGCGGGAGGTTAAGCGGGTCGGGACGAACCCCATCGAGCGCGTGGTGATCGACCTCGGGGGCCTGACGGTCTTCATCGAGCAGGCCCCCGCCGAGATCCGCCCGGCGATGGAGACGCCCTGCCTCGGCATCGAGCATCTCGGCCTTGCGACCGACGACATCGAGGCGGCGGTGGCGGACCTCACGGCGCGCGGCGTGCCGCTCAAGATGGGCATCACTCAGCGCGGGCCGGGCCTGCGGATCGCCTTCTTCGAGGGGCCGGACGGGGCGCTGATCGAGATCCTCGAGCGGAACGGCGCCTGAGGCCATGGGGGGATGGGCCTCCGTGAGCCGCCGGATCGCGGCTCTCCTGATTCTGCTCACCTCCCCGGCGCTCGCCCGTCCAATCACCGATGCGGCCGGACGGAAGATCGATGTTCCCGATCACGTCGGGCGCGTGCTGGCTGCTGGACCTCCGGCCTCGGTGCTGCTCTACACGCTCGCCCCCGATCTGATGGCGGGGTGGGTCAGCGCCCCCCATAAGCAGGCTCTGCCCTACCTCGAACCCCGGGTCTCGGCGTTGCCGGCCTATGGCCGGATCACCGGACGGGGCGGCACCGCCAACGTCGAGGCCGTCATCGCGGCCAAGCCGGACCTGATCGTCGATGCGGGCAGCGTCGGTGCGACCTATGCCTCCCTCGCCGACCGGGTTCAGGCGCAGACGGGTATCCCCTACATTCTGCTGGACGGTCGTTTCACGGCGATTCCCGCCAGCTACCGCGCCCTCGGGCAGGCGCTCGGTCGGCCCGCCGAGGGCGAGGCCCTGGCCGAGGCGTCACAGGCCATCATCGACGGCGTGGCCTCCAAGGTCGCGACGATCCCCACCGACAAGCGTCCCCGCGTCTACTACGCCCGTGGCCCGCGGGGCCTGGAGACGGGCTTCACAGGGTCGATCAACACGGAGATCCTCGAAGCAGCCGGCGCCCGCAACGCAGCGGAGGGCGGCGACGGGCGACTCGGCAGCGTGTCGCCGGAACAGGTTCTGGCGTGGAACCCGGATGCGATCGTGACCCTCGATCCCGCCTTCGCAGCCACCCTGCCCAACGATCCCCTCTGGCGGAACCTGAAGGCGGTGAAGGAGGGGCGCATCTACGTCGCCCCGCTGGAGCCGTTCCCGTGGTTCGATGCGCCCCCCGGCGTGAACCGGCTGATCGGCCTGCGCTGGCTCGCCGGCGTGCTTCACCCGGACCTGTTCCCAGAGAAACTTCCGCCCCTGGTGCAGGACTTCTATCGCCGGTTCTACCATGTCGATCTTGGGGACCGGGAGGCGGCGGCTCTCCTCAACCCGGGGAGCGGTTCGTCACGATGAGCGGCGCCGCCGCGAGGGCGCTGGCGCCGACAATCCGGAGGCGGTCCGCCCGCTGGGGGATGGTGCTGGCGGTCGTCGCCCTGATGGGCCTCGTCCTCGCCGCCCTCGCCATCGGCAAATTTCCCGTCGCCCCCGCCGATCTGCTGGCGATCCTCGGGCGGCGCCTGCTCGGCTTGTCGATCCCGGTGCCGCCCGCTGCCGAGACGGTGATCACGCATGTCCGGCTTCCCCGTGTCGTGGCGGCGCTGGCCGTCGGCGCCAGCTTGGCAGCGGCCGGGGCGACCTTCCAGGGGTTGTTCCGCAATCCCCTGGTGTCGCCGGACATCCTCGGCGTCTCCTCGGGCGCGGGGCTCGGTGCCGTCCTCGGCATCATCCTCGCCCTGCCGGTCGCGGCGGTGCAGGCCCTCGCCTTCGGCGGCGGTCTCGGGGCGGTGGCCCTGGTCTACGGAGTGGGCATGGCAGTGCGCCGGCAGGATCCCGTGCTGACCCTTGTTCTGGCGGGGGTCGCCGTGGGGGCGATGCTCGGCGCGGGGATCTCGCTGCTGAAGGTGCTCGCCGACCCCTACAACCAGTTGCCGGCGATCACCTTCTGGCTGCTCGGCAGCCTCGCGACGGTCACCCTGGGCGATGTGGCGTCGATCATGCCCGCTCTCGCAGTGGGCCTCGTGCCCCTGGTTCTTCTCCGATGGCGGGTGAACCTCATGAGCCTCAGCGATGAGGAGGCGAGGGCGCTCGGAGTCGAGACGCGGGTGCTGCGCCCGGTGCTCATCGCCGCGGCGACCCTCGTCACCGCCGGGGCTGTGTCGGTCACCGGCGTGATCGGCTGGATTGGTCTGATCGTGCCTCACGTCGCCCGGCTGCTGGTAGGGCCGGACTACCGCCGGCTCCTGCCGGCCTCGATGATGCTGGGCGCCGGCTACCTCGTCGCGGTGGACCTTATCGCCCGCAATGCCGGGACGATCGAGATTCCCCTCGGCATTTTGACCGCCTTCGTCGGGGCGCCGTTCTTCCTCTGGCTCCTCGCGTCCGGGCGGCGGGGCTTCGCCTGATGCTCGCCGTCGAGGATCTCGCCTTCGGCTACGGCCGCCGGATCGTCGGCTCGGGGTCTCCTTCACCCTCGACCGGGGCGAAGTGCTCTGCCTGCTCGGACCGAACGGGTGTGGCAAGACGACCCTTCTCAAGACTCTCCTCGGCCTGTTGCCGGCCCGCGCGGGCCGGGTCCGCGTCGAGGGGGGCGATCTGGCCGGGATGCGGCGGCGGGATGTGGCTCGCCTCGTGGCCTACGTGCCGCAGGCCCATGCGGCGTTCTTCCCGTTCACGGTGAGGGACGTGGCCGTGATGGGCCGGGCGAGCCGGCTCAATGCCTTCGCGGCTCCGGGTCCCGCGGACGTCGCCGCCGCCGACCGCGCCCTGGACATCCTCGGGATCGGGCATCTGGCCGAGGCGGATTACTCCCGGATCAGCGGCGGTGAGCGGCAACTCGTGCTGATCGCCCGGGCGCTCGCCGGTGAGCCGCGCCTTCTCGTCATGGACGAGCCCACCGCGAGTCTCGATTTCGGCAATCAGGCCCGGGTCCTCTCGCAGGTCCGGCGGCTGTCGGGCGCAGGCATCACCGTCGTCTTCTCGACCCACGATCCCAGCCATGCCCTGCTCTGCGGGGATCGGGTGGCGGCTCTGAGGGACGGCGCGATGGTGGCCTTCGGCCCCGCCACGGAGACGGTGACGCCTGAGGTGCTGCGCCGCCTGTACGGGATCGATGTCCTCGTAGCCCGTCTGGGGAGGGAGCGCCGGTCTGTGCCCCGGTGCTGGCCCCTGATTCGCGTCGTGCGGGCCTGCCTGAAACTCCCACAGGGCCGCCGGTCGCCGGCGCGACGTAAGCCCCGGACCCGTTCTCAGCCCGCTTTCTCCTCGGCCGCTTCTGCCGAGGCGGTGTGTCCCGCCCGCAGATCGAATCGGTCGAGGCCGGACGACGTGTAGACCGCCCCGAGGACCGTCTCGAAGTGCGAGCGCACGCGACCGTGGCATTCACATGCCGCGTTCTCCATCCGGGCACGGTCGCGGATGGTGATCCGCCCGCGCCCGACGGAGATCACTCCCTGTTCGTGCAGGACCCGGAGAATGCGGGTGAGGTAGGTCCGCTGGACGCCCAGCATCGAGGCCAGCAGTTCGTGCGTCACCGGGAGAACCGGTGAGCCGACGCGATCCTGCAGGGTCAACAGCCATCGCTGGCAGCGCTGCTCGATGGGATGAAGGGCGTTGCAGGCCGAGGATTGAAGAACCTGGGCGAGCAGGCAATCCGAGTACCGGGCGAAAAGGTCGCGTATCTGCGCGGAGCGCCGCTTGAGGTCCTGGAGCGTGTAGGCCTCGATGCGCAGCATCGGGCCCCCGATCTGGACGACGGCCTGGGTCGAGGCGGGAATGTAGCCTTGGCTCACCACCCCGCCGACCGCACCCTCGTGCCCGATCGTCGCCGTTTCGGCGCTGAATCCGTCCCGAGTCACGATCAGCAGCGCCACGACGGCGTGACGACAGGGAAACGTGATGTGGGTGACCGAGGCGCCCGGCTCGAAGAGGGTTGCACCTTTCGGGTAGGACACCGCTTCGAGGTGGGGCCGGATCAGTTCGCGGTCGTCGGCCCGAAGGGCTTGGAGAAGGAGGTTGTCTTCGAGTCGGGCGGCGGGTTCGGCGGGCATCGAGATATGGAAGACTGGTCGATCTTCCTAATTCCTAGCCGAGTACACCGAACCCGTCTGTCAGCTTTCACACCGAACCACATTATTTTTCATAAGTGCGGTCGATTTTCGGCGGCGGAAGAAAGCCCTCCTATTTATCGGTGCACACGCCCTGGGATGACAGGCGCTTGTGGTCCCGCGGATCGCAATCGGTCGAGAGGAAGGACGCCCAGTCGGAGGGTGTGCCGTAGAAGGCATTACGGTCGACATCGCCCCTCACGCCGGGCACCCGGCCGGTCGAGGTGAACTGCCACAGCATCCACCGCCGGTTGGTGAAGCGCTGCTCGGGTTCGGCCGCCGTGGAGCGCAGCCAGTGCGGGTAGTCCGGCAATTCGCCTTCCAGGACGTCCTTGTGGAAGGTGATATCGGTGTAGATGATCGGGCGCTTGCCTGTGTAGCGCTCCATCTCGTGCAGCATCTCCGTGACCATCGCCAGGGCCTGCTCCTTCGGAAGCTTGCGCGGGCAGGTCTGCGAGTGGCCGTTCCACTCCACATCGAGCACCGGGGGCAGGGCGGCCGGGTCGTTGGGAACGTTCTTCTTGAACCAGTCCATCTGCTCGCGGGCGGAGCGACACCAGAACACGAAATGATAGGCCCCGCGGGGGATGCCGGCTGCAGCGGCGCCGTCCCAATTGGCGCGGAAGCGCTCGTCGACGTGGTCGCCCCCCTCGGTTGCCTTGATGAAGACGAACTGCGTACCCGCGCTGCGGACCGACGCCCAGTCCACCGGACCCTGCCACTTCGAGATGTCGATCCCCTGGATCGGATGCAGCTTGGCTTTCGCCACGCCCGGGTGAGGCTTCACGTCCCCCTTGGTGGGGTAGAAGTCGGGATTGGACGAGCAGGCGGCCACGGCCGTGAGGAGCGCGGCGGCGACGGCCCGGCGCGACAGGCGGAGCGCCCTCGCGAGCGGGGCGGCCGACGACCGGAAGGGGGCGAACACTCGATCTCGCGACATCAGTGCGACAGCCCGCTTCCGAAATAGGCGCCAACGACAGGCGTAATCGATGACCCCTGGCCGGTTAACGGACCTTTGCGAACATTGCGGCGGAATTCCGCAACGCGTTGCCAATCAGAGACATCCGCGCCCGTGCTCCGGGTTGGCGCGGACGGCGAGCCCGCATAAGTCCCGGTGGATCAAGGGTTGTCGGAGCGCGCAGGCGTGAGCAAGACTCTCTTTACCATCGGCTACGAAGGGCTCGATCCCGAGCGCCTGACCGGCGCGCTCCGGTCGGCGGGCGTGGCGGTCCTGGCGGATGTGCGGGCGGTGGCGAACTCGCGCAAGCGCGGGTTCTCGAAGGGAGCGCTGAAGGCCAATCTGGAAGAGGCGGGTCTGGGCTACGCTCACCTGCGGACCCTCGGGACGCCGAAGGCCGGGCGTGAGGCGGCGCGGGCGGACGACGCCGCCCTGCTGCACAGGATCTACTGCGAAGAAGTGTTGGAGACCGCCGAGGGCATCGCCGCCCTCGAATCCCTCGCGGCGATGGCCGCCGAGAGGCCGATCTGCCTGCTCTGCTTCGAGCGGGACCCCGCCCGCTGTCACCGCCGCATCCTGTCCGAGCGTCTCGCCGGACGCGGCTTCACCGTCACCGACCTGTTCGGCTGAGGTCGAGGCGCCTCAGACGTGCGACAGCGCCTGGACCTTAGCGGTCACCGCTCCGCCGACCCGGCGCATCAGCCGGAGGGCCGCGCCGGGCAGGGGAGTGGCCGGCTTCGGATCCTTGGGGTCCGGCGCCGTCCCTCGTCGGTCACGGGCTGGATCGGCAGGTACAGGGCTTCGAAGAACGAGATGTCGAGGAGGGTCTCCCCCTCCGCATCGGTGACGTGCAGGGCGGCATCGAGCAGCTGGGCCTCGCCGCCGTAGCGCTGAACCAGCGCCCGGACCACGACGTAGGCGGCAGCGCGAAGCTCCGCGTCGTCGATTACCTCCTGTCCGACGGGATCGGGCAGGATCTGGTTGTCGAGTTTGATGTTGAAGAAGGCGCGCATGGTGGCGGGACTCTCGGTCTCGTTGGGCCCGTCAGGCAGCCTCGGCACCCGAGGCAGGCTCTGCCGCGGATTTCGGATCGAAGGCGTCCGCAAGGAGCGTGATGCGGCGGGCCATGTCGCGGACTTCGTTCAGCGCGATCGACTTCTGTCCTTCCTTCACGGCCCGCGTGATGTCGCTGACCTGGGCCGTTGCGATGCGCTTCAGTTCCTCGGCGAGCTGCTGGCTTGTCATCATGTCCACGATCCGGCGACGGAATGGGGGCAGCGTCGCCGGGCAGCGTTACCAGGGCGTATCACGGTTCGGTGAAAAGCTGTGGATAGCGACGGGGCCGCTGGGGATGACGGGCGAGCCGCGCCGACCGCGGGCAAGGGTCGCAAGCCGGTTTGCCACCGCTTCCGTCCATGGTAGCCCCCACCCGGAAGAGGGCATCGCGCTCTCGCCGGACCCCGAACCGTCAGGATCGTCGCGATGGACATCGCCCTCTTCCTCGATTTCGACGGGACGCTGGTGGATATTGCCCCCACGCCCGATGCGGTGCGGGTCGAGCCCGGGCTGGTGGACGACCTCATCACGTTGAGGGAACGCCTCGGCGGCGCGCTGGCGATCGTCACCGGCCGCCCCGTGGCGCAGATCGATGCCTTCCTGGCTCCGGCGCATCTCGATGCCGCCGGCCTGCACGGCGTCGAGCGCCGGGTGGACGGAGTCCTCGCGGGCGGGCGGCCCGAGGACCATCCGGCCTGCGGTCGGAGGTGGAGCGGCTGCACGCGGCCGCGGCGGATCTCCAGGGCGTCCTCATCGAGGACAAGGGAGCGTCCGTCGCCGTCCACTGGCGCCTCGCCAGCGAAGGCGATGCCGCACGGGCCGAGACCTGGTGAAGGCGGCCGCGGCGGCCCTCGGCGCTGACTACCGGTTGCAACTCGGGAAGGCCGTGGGTGAGATCGTCCCTGCCCGGGCAACGAAGGCGGTCGCGATCCGCGCCTTCATGGGGCAGCCGCCCTATAAAGGCCGGAGGGCGGTCTTCCTCGGTGACGACAAGACCGACGAGATTGCGTTCGTCAGCGTGACCGAGGATGGCGGCGTGGCCATCCGGATCGGCGACGGCGAGACGGCCGCCGCCCGGCGCCTGCCCGATCCCGCCGCCGTCCGCGCGCTCATCGCCGCCTGGGCTTCCGGAGACCCAATCGGTCTCGACGCCCTGCCGCCCGCCTGAGACAACACGATCCGGACCGTCTGCCATTGCAGGTCGTCAACGGCCCGGCAGCCGGTCCGGTGAAGCCAGACCCCCGGGTCGAACGATGGGGACCGACAACGTGGCGACGACCTTCGAATTTCCGGTCCTCATCGGCGACGTCGGCGGCACGAACGCCCGCTTCGCCATCGTCGAGAAACGGGGCGACAAGCCGCGCCTGCTCTCGCACGAGGCGACTGCCGACCATCCCGACCCCACATCCGCGATCAGAAAGTCCCTGGCCAAGGACGGTGAGGCCTCCCCCCCGCCGCGCTCGGCGATCCTGGCGATCGCCGGCCGGATCGACGGGCCCGAAGTCCAACTGACGAACGCCCATTGGAAGGTGGCGGGGGAGAAGATCGGCCGTGATTTCGGCCTTTCGTCCATGGTCGTGGTCAATGACTACGTCCCGGTCGCCGCCGGGGCCGCGGGGATCGAGCCACACGACCTGACCCCTATCGGTCACTGCCCGCCGATCCCCGGTGGCGCCCGGGTGGTGCTGGGACCGGGAACCGGTTTCGGCGCTGCGGCGCTGGTGCCCTACTCGGCGCATCTCGCTATCGTCTCGACTGAAGCCGGGCACACGGATATCGGCCCCGCCGACGCGTTCGAGGAGAAGGTCTGGCACGCCCTGGAGCGTGTCGAGGATCGCATTACCGTCGAGACGGTCCTGTCGGGGCCGGGCATCGCCCGCCTCCATGCCGCCGTGGCGCAGGTTCGGACCGGCGTTCCGCACGACAAGCTCGATCCGGCCGCCATTACCACCGCCGGCCTCGACGCGTCCGACCCCCACGCCGCCGAGGCGCTCGCCCTCTTCGCAAGGCTGCTCGGGCGAGTTTGCGGCGATCTCGCCCTCACCTTCCTCGCGACGAGCGGCGTCTATATCGGCGGTGGAATCGCCCCGCGCATCGTGAAAGTTCTGGAGGAGAGCGGCTTCCGGCAGGCCTTCGAGAAGAAGGCGCCCTTCGCAGAGATGATGAAGGGGATTCCGACCAGCGTCATCACGGTACACGACCCCGCCTTCAACGGCCTCGCGGCCCTGGCGAGCGACGGAGACACCTTCGTCTACCATGGGCAGGTTTGGCGCCGCCCCGCGTGACCCGTTAGGGGCCGAGACCGGCTTCGAGGGTATGTGTCATTCCTCAGACAAAGCGAGACATGCTTACGGCGCATATCTGGCTGCGGGGGTCATACGTCCGTCGCCCTCTCAGACCAGAACGATATGACCAACCGTGACCCCAAGCCGTGTTTTGTTGCAATGCGATATTAGCAGACCGCACTGCAACAAAATCGTGGTCTCCTATGGTTGCCGGAATGTTCCGGCGTCGCATCGGAGCTCACATGCGCACGATTTTCATCCTCGCATCGTCCGCGATCGCCGCGGCGACCTTCGCGGCCGGGACCGCCTCGGCGGACGACCGCATCCACGTTACCGCGCCGATTACCCGCGAGCATGCCCGGTCCATCCAGGCCGCCCACTCGGTGAGCGAGTTGAGCGTCGTTCCCCAGCCGGTGAAGGCCGGCCCGGCCCCCGTGCGCGTCACCACGGCGGCCGCGCGTTTCGAACTCGCGGACCGCTGAGGTCCGACCGTCGGCGGGAGGCCGGGCCTTCCGCCCTCAGGCCGCGGCCAGCGGCTTCGAGACGTCCTCCAGGGACCGCCCTTCGGCGGCGGTTCCCCAGATGCCGCCGACGACGCTCGCCACCGCCATCAGCACGGCGCCGAGAAGATAGCCCGCGAAGACGTATTCCCGCGATCCGCTCTCCACGAGGGTCCCGAACAGCAGCGGCCCGGAGATCCCGCCGATCCCCGTTCCGATGGCGTAGAAGGCCGCGATGGCCAGTGCACGGATCTCGAGGGGGAAGGTCTCGGCGACGGTGAGGTAGGCCGAGGAGGCCGCCGCACTGGCGAAGAAGAACACCGCCATCCACGCGGCGGTCTGGCCCACGGCGCCGAAGGCGTCGATGAGGAACAGGTATCCCGCTCCCACCAGCATCACGGCGGAGATGCCGTAGGTGAAGGCGATCATCGGCCGCCGGCCGATCGTGTCGAACAGCCGGCCAAGGGCCACCGGTCCGAGGAACGAGCCGAGCGCGAAGGGCAGCAGATACCAGCCTACCTGATCGCCGGGCACCTTGTAGAAACGCTCCAGCACCAGGGCATAGGTGAAGAATAGGGCATTGTAGAAGAATGCCTGCCCGACCATCAGGCACAGGCCGACGACGGTCTGCTTCCGGCTCGTCACGAACATCGCCTTGGCGACTTCCGAGAGCGGGGTGTGATGACGGACCCGGATCTTGGTGTGCTTCTTCGGATCGGGGGGCGGCAGGGTCACGCCGGCATCGGTGAAGCGCTTCTCGATTCCCGTAACGACCCGGTCGGCCTCCGCGGTGTAGCCGTGGGTGGCGAGCCAGCGCGGGCTCTCGGGAATCCAACGCCGCAGGAACAGGATGACCAGGCCGATCGCCCCGCCGGTCAGGAATGCGATGCGCCAGCCCCATTGCGGGTCGATCAGCCCCGGACGAAGCAGAACGATCGACATGAACGAGCCGAGGGCGGCGCCCACCCAGAACGAGCCGTTGATGACGAGGTTGGTCCAGCCCCGGGCCTTGGCCGGGACGAGTTCCTGAATCGTCGAGTTGATGGCCGTGTACTCACCGCCGATCCCGGCGCCTGTGAAGAAGCGGAACGCGCAGAAGCTCACGACATTCCACGAAAGTCCCGTCGCCGCCGTGGCGCACAGGTAGAGCGCCAGGGTGATGAAGAAGAGCTTCTTTCGACCGATCCGGTCGGTAAGCCAGCCGAAGCCGACTGCGCCGGTGACGGCGCCGACCAGATAGGACGAGGCTGCGAGCCCGACATCGAACTCGGTGAACGACATCGGCGGCTGGCGCAACGCGCCGACCAGGGAGCCGGCGAGGGTGACTTCGAGACCGTCGAGAACCCAGGTGATCCCCAGGGCCACGATCACCAGCACATGGAAGCGTCCCCAGGGGAGGCGGTCGAGGCGTCCTGCGATGTCGGTGTCGATGATACTCCCGACCTCGGCACGCTCGGGCGTGCCGGATACGCCCTCCGCTTTGGTGGCCATCCCCTCGGGTCCTCCCTTTACCAAAAGTCGTTAGGAGCGGTTTACCGCTACCCAGGATTGGTGTTGGCAACGGCAGGTTGAGCCATTCGGTTCGATCCAACCTTCACCATCATCATCCCATCTAGGACGATCACGCGGGGTGACCGTCCATGAGACTCTGTTTTTCGCTTCTCGTCGTTGCAGCGATCGCGCTCCCCGCCACGCTGGGCCGGGCCGTCGAGGCCGATCCGGCATCGGCATCGCCTCCGGCTCGCCTGACCTTCGCCGATGGCTGGACGCTGCGGTTGTCGGAGTTCGCCGGGTCGGCACAGCCGCTCGACGGACAGCGACAGGACGCCGATCCGCGCGGCGGACCCCACGGGAGCCGATCCGATCTCGCCAACGGAGGCTGAGACCTCCGCGCCGCTCGCCTCGGCGTCCCTGACGGCGTAGACCTTCCTCAGGTGGCCTCTGGCGCTCCGGACGGGGCTGCCCACGGGCGAGGGGTGAGGGCGAGAGACGGATGAGCGCGACCACCGAGACCGATCCCCGTGCGGTCGGCGTCTGCCCGGAAAGGCTGGCGCGGATCCGTCCTTGGATGGATCGCCTCGTGGAGGATGGCCGGCTCGCAGGGCTGTCTGTGACGATGCAGCGCCGGGGGCAGACGGTCTTCGCCCAAGCCTGCGGGCAGGCCGATCTCGCCCGGGGGACGCCGTTCACCCTCGATACCGTGACGCGCATCTACTCGATGACCAAGCCGCTGACGTCGGTGGCGGTGATGCAGCTCTATGAGCGTGGCCTGTTCCAGCTCGATGATCCGGTCGCGCGGTTCCTGCCTGAATTTGCCGAGATGCGGGTTGCCGTGGGCGGCAACCGGGCCAGGATCGAGACCGAGCCGGCCCGCCGCGCGATCACGATCCGCGATCTGCTCACCCATACCGCGGGCCTGACCTACGGCTTCATGGAAGCCACGCTGGTCGATGCCGCGTACCGGGAGAAGGGGATCGACTTCCTCGCCAAGGAAGGCACCCTCGCCGAGATGACGGCGCGAACCGCCGCCCTCCCGCTTCTTGCCCAGCCCGGCGCTGCCTGGAATTACAGCGTCGCGACGGATGTCCTCGGCCATTTCGTCGCCGTGGTCTCCGGCCGGCCCTTCGCCGACTACCTGCGGGAGGAGGTCATTGCCCCCCTCGGCATGGTGGACACTGATTTCTTCGTGCGTCCAGACCTGATGCCGCGCTTCTGCGCCGCCTACGCCTACGACCGGGAGCGCAAGCTCCGGCCCTTCGACGATTCCGTCGAGACGGCTTATGCCCGGCCCCCGGCCATCGCCTCCGGCGGCGGCGGCCTCGTCTCCACGGCGGCCGACTATCTCCGGTTCTGCCAGATGATCCTCAACGGCGGCGAGATCGACGGGGCCCGGCTTCTCGGACGCAAGACCGTGGCGCTCATGACGGCCAACCACCTCGGCGGCGACCTCGCCGCGATGGGCACGCCGCGCTTCGCCGAGACCTCCTATACGGGGATCGGCTTCGGCCTCGGCTTCTCGGTGATGCTCGATCCGGCCGCAGCGCAGATCGTGGGCTCCCCCGGCGAGGTCGCCTGGGGCGGAATGGCCTCCACGGCATTCTGGATCGACCGGGCCGAGGACCTCGCCGTGGTGCTGATGACCCAACTCATCCCCTCGTCGGCGCTGCCGATCCGGAAGGAGTTGCGGGTGCTGACCTACGCGGCGCTGACGGACTGACCCGCGTCGGCCCGGAAGCGACGCGAAGGCGAGGCGTGTCAGTCGTCCTCGTCGCCGTACGAGCCGGTAAGGCGCAGGCCCTCGATCCAGGTCTCGCCCTCGCGCCGGATCACCACCCGGGGACGGATGCCGCCGTATGCAGTGATTGCGTCGGCGAGGCGCTCCGAGTGCGTGACCAGCCAGATCTGCGACCGCTCCGACGCCCGCACGATGAGCTGCGCCAGGGGCTCGGTCAGGTCCGGATGCAGGCTGGCCTCCGGCTCGTTGAGGGCGATGAACGGCGGGAGCCGATAGGCCAGGAAC
Organism: Vaccinium macrocarpon; assembly: GCA_022606695.1. Taxonomy (NCBI): domain Eukaryota; kingdom Viridiplantae; phylum Streptophyta; class Magnoliopsida; order Ericales; family Ericaceae; genus Vaccinium; species Vaccinium macrocarpon. The sequence continues at coordinate 4,225,558 of JAHRBK010000011.1, read as the reverse complement.
GCCCCCGCCAGGGCGAGGAAGCGGAGCGTCCCGTCGGAGAGTTCCGACGCCTCGAACACCCGCTTGGGATAGTCGGGGAAGATCACGCCGAAGCTCGCCTCCCGGGCCGGCATGGGGATGACGAGGCTGGCCCCCGGGAACGCCGCATCGATGGCGCGATCGAGGTCGATCGTATCCTCCCGGATGTGCTTGAGCGTGGCGAAGACGGCGGCGAGGTCGGTTCCGTCCGAGGCCAGCGTCGGCGTGGTGACGGCAAGGCACGGTCGCCGCAGGGGCGAGGCCTGGTCGGTCCGGAAATCATGGTGGAAGCGCCAAGCCGCCATGGCCTGCCGGACGATCTCGATCTCGGGAAAGCGGACCGCGTCCTGCAGGGTCGAGAGGGCTGTCTCGCTCGGCAGCAGGCTGATGCCGAGGTCTCGCTTGCGTCCATTCTCGTCGCGGACGAAGCCGGTGGCACCGTCGCGATCGACCATCGTCACCGGGCGACGGCCGGAGGTCAGACTTAATCGCTCGGCATTGATCTGAGGTTCGAGGGGAAGGCCGCGCCCCGGGGGCGGCCGGTGCCGTCGGCGCCGACTTGGCCGATCTCGATCTCGTAGCGATAGGCCTGCCCGGTTTCATCGTCCGAGAGGTCGGCCACCAGCCGGATGCGGGCCGGCTCGTCCTTGCGGCGCACCCCCGCCCACAGGGCGGATTCCATGCCCCCTTCCGCCGCGAGATCCCGGGTGAGGCGACCCAGGGCCGCCGCCTGCAGCAGTTCGAGGGCGCGGTAGAGGTTGGTCTTGCCCGCGCCGTTGCCGCCGACGAACACCGAGAGGCCGCCCACCGGGAAGGTGATGCGCCGGAGGGAGCGGTATCCTGCGACGGTGACATCACGCAGGGCAAGCATGGGGCCGAGTCAGTCCGGTACGGTCAGGTTGCCAAGGTCTTTTGGACCGGCGGGGTAGCGAGGGTCCATCGCCTCCAGGGTGTCGGCCACCGTTTTCGCCACAAGGTAGTTGCGCAGCCACTTGCGGTCGGCCGGCACCACGAGCCACGGCGCATAGGGAGTGGAACAGCGGCCGATCGCGTCGGCGAAGGCCTCCTGATAGGCATCCCACGACTTGCGCTCGACCAGATCCGCCGGATCGAACTTCCAGTGCTTCTCCGGGTCCGCAATCCGCGCCTCGAGCCTCTCCTTCTGCTCCTTACGGGAGATGTGGAGGAAGAACTTGATGATCGTCGTCCCGCTCTCGCTGAGCAGCCGCTCGAAGTCGTTGATGAGGCGGTAGCGCGCCCGCCAGACCTCATCCGGCACGAGTCCCTTCACCCGCACCACAAGGACATCCTCGTAGTGGCTGCGGTTGAACACGCCGATCATCCCACGGCCTGGGGTGCGGGCATGGTAGCGCCACAGGAAATCGTGATCGAGCTCCTCGGACGAGGGGACCTTGAACGACGTGACGGTGCAGCCCTGTGGGTTCACTCCCTCCAGGACGTGTCGGATGGTGCCATCCTTGCCGCCGGTGTCGATCGCCTGGAACACGAGGAGCAGGCTGCGGGCACGTTCTCGGCGTAGAGCGCTCCTGAAGTTCCGCGAGGCGTGCCCGTTCCTTCCGCAGGGCGTCCTCCGCCCAGCGCGGTCGAAATGCGGCTCGGGTTTGGTGTCGACCGAGGCGAGATCGAACCGTGCCCCGGTCTTCGCGACCACGATGCCGTCGGCGGGGACGACTGGCGAAAGTGGGGCCTCGGCGTGAGCGTCCGGACTCAGGGCGACCCCGGCCTCCGTGGCATGGGCCCATAAAGCTGTGGAGGGCGGCCTTGCCTGACCATGAGAGAGATGCCCCGTGTCTGATACGAGCAGGCCCGCGGAGATCTGGCCGCTCTTATGCTTGCCGTGCTTCTTGGACATACCGGTAAGGCCTGTGGGGGGCGTTGCTGAGCGGTAGCGGAACGGCCGGGCGCGAGCCCCGTTCCGGCTTCCGCCGTGGGCGATAGGGTGCGTAGGGTTGCGGACTATCTATTTCATACGCCACGGCCAGACCGGCTGGAACGCCGAGGGGCGCCTCCAGGGTAGCCGTGACATCGACCTGAACGCGACCGGCGAAGGGCAGGCGGCGGCCGTGGCCGCGCGTCTCGCTGCGGTGGCGCGAGACGACCTGAAGGATGCGGACTTCTTGGCCAGTCCGCTCCTGCGGACCCGACGTACCATGGAGATCCTGCGGGACGCTCTTGGACTTTCGCCCGAGGCGTATCGCACCGATTCGAGGCTCCGGGAGATCGGCTTCGGCGCCTGGGAGGGGTCGACCTGGGCCGAGATCCGCCGCCGCGATCCGGCGGGAGCCGCCCAGCGGGACCGGATGCGCTGGAGCCACCGCCCGCCCGGAGCCGGCGGCGAGAGTTACGCCATGCTCGTGGAGCGGATCAGCCCGTTATTCGCCGAACTCGGTCCTCGCTCCGTCGTCGTCGCGCATGGCGGCGTGGCCCGGGCGATGCTCGTCGCCCTGGGCCACCTCGACATCTATGCCGCCCCGCGCCTCGGCATTCACCAGGGCGAGGTGCTGGTCGTCGATGGCGAGGGCTGGCGCTGGGCCTGACGTCCTCGCCGGGTTGTGAAAGCCGGCTCGGGGCGCGCTGCGGGTGTCGCACGGCCGATCCGGCCCGTGAAATCCGGCGTTTCCGGGAGGGGGACAACCCTGTGTCGCAGCGGTACCGGTCAGGAAATCCTCACCGCCGCCGTTCAAGTTCGATTCAAAGCCGCCTCGCTATCGGCACGGTCGGCGGGCTATACGGCGCCGCGATGACGAGTGCCGGCGGAAGCGGCCGCCAGCGGAGCAGGGTATGAGCGACCTCGCCGAGACATCCCGGCCCGCTTCGGCGGCCGAGGACAGGCCTGCGGTCCAGGGCCATGCGGTCCTTCATGGGGCGCGGCGGCCGGACCTGATCCGCGATGAGGTGCTGGCGGAAATCTTCCTTGCCTCCGCGCGGGCCCGGCCGGAGCACCCCTGCCTTGTCGATGGGGCGAACCTCGCGGCGGGCGGCGTTCACCCCCACCTGACCTATGCCGAGGTCGCCGCCCGCGCGGGTCGGATCGCGGCCGGCCTCGCGCATCGGGGCATCGGCCCGGGGGATGTGGTCGGCCTCTGGATGGCCCGTGGGCCCGAACTCCTCGTGACCCAGATCGGCATCACGCTCTCCGGGCGGCGTGGCTGCCCTTCGATGCCGAGGCCCCGGCGGACCGGGTCGGCATCTGCCTCGGCGACGCCGCCGCGAAGGCGCTCCTCGTCTCACCCACCCTCGAAGGGCAGGCCCCCGCCGGGACGCCCGGCCCTGACGCCCGCCGCCCTCGATGCGGCCACGCCCGAGGACGCCCCCGTGCCCGACGCCCGGGCGAAGGGCCTCACGCCGGGCCATCCGGCCTACCTGATCTACACCTCGGGCTCGACGGGGGTGCCGAAGGGCATCGTCATCACCCACGCCAACATCTGCCACTTCCTCCGCTCAGGGAACGCGCTCTACGGCATGCGTGCGGATGACGTGGTGTTCCAGGGGGCCTCGGTCGCCTTCGACCTCTCGATGGAAGAGATCTGGGTCCCCTACCTCGTCGGCGCGACGCTGTTCGTCGCGAGCCCATCCATGATGGGCGACGTGGAGGCCCTGCCGGGCATCATCGCGGCGAATGCCATCACGGTGCTCGACACCGTACCGACCCTGCTCGCCATGATCACCGGCGACCTGCCGAAGGTCCGCCTCGTCATCCTCGGCGGCGAGGCCCTGCCCGAGCCGCTGATCGCCAAATGGGCGACGGCGACCCGCCAGCTCTTCAACACCTACGGCCCCACCGAGGCGACCGTGGTCGCCACCGCCGCGGAGATGCATCCGGGCGAGGCGGTGACCATCGGCGGGCCGATCCCGAACTACTCCGTCTACGTGGCGAGCGAGGAGCTTCGCCTGCTCGGGCGGGGCGAGCAGGGCGAGTTGCTGATCGGCGGTCCCGGGGTCGCCCAGGGCTACCTGCAGCGGCCGGAGCTGACGGCCGAGAAATTCATCGCCAATCCCTTCGCGTCGGACGGGCCGATCCTGTTCTGTACCGTTCGGGCGATGCGGTCTCCCTCGATGCCGCCGGACGGATCGTGTTCCACGGTCGCATCGACGACCAGGTGAAGATCCGCGGATTCCGGGTGGAACTCGGCGAGATCGAATCGCGCATCCGCGCCGTGCCGGAGATCAACCAGGCGGCGGTGGTGCTGCGCGCCGACGACGGGGTGGACCGCCTCGTCGCCTTCCTCATCCCGGAGCGCGGGCAGAGCCTTGAGATCCCGGCCCTGCGCAAGCGCTTGGCCGCCGAGATGCCGCCCTACATGGTGCCCGGCCATTTCGAGGTGGCCGAGACCCTGCCGCGGCTGACCTCCGGCAAAGTCGATCGCAAGGCTCTCAAGGTGGCGCCCCTCACGGTGGTCGCCGCCGACGGGGAGCAGGAGCCTCCGGAGAACGACACCGAGGCGGCGCTGCTCGCCGCCGCGAAGCAGGTGTTCGGCCAACAGCCGATCCCGCTGGAGGGAGATTTCTTCGCCGATCTCGGCGGCCATTCCCTGCTCGCCGCCCGGTTCGTCTCGGCGGTGCGCGAGACCCCGGCCCTCGCCGGCATCACCCTGCCGGACGTCTACGCCAAGCGGACCCTGCGGGCGATGGCGGATACGCTCATCGAGCGGACCGGCGGCGTCGGCGCCGAGGCGGCCATCCGCGATCTCGGCTTCGCGCCACCACCCCTGCTGCGCCGGGCCTTGTGCGGGCTCGCCCAGGCCGTCGCGCTGCCCTTCGTGATCGCGCTGGCCACCGTGCAGTGGCTCGGGATCTTCGTCACCTACCTGCTGCTGACCGGCGGCGGCCTGAGCTTCTTCGCCGAACTCGGCGTGCTGCTCCTCGTCTACATCGCCATCAACGCCGTGACGGCCGCGGTGGCGGTGGTCGGCAAGTGGCTCGTCCTGGGGCGTACCAAGCCCGGCCGCTATCCTCTCTGGGGCGTCTACTACTACCGCTGGTGGCTCGCGCAGCGCCTCGCGCCGCTGGTCCATGTGAAGTGGCTTCAGGGCTCCCCGGCCATCTCGATCTATCTGCGCCTGATGGGCGCCAAAATCGGCCGCGACGCGCTCATCTCCGATATCGAGATCGGCGCCCCCGACCTCCTCACCGTCGGCGACGGGGCCTCCCTCGGCGGGCGGCTCGTGATCGCCAATGCCGAGATCGTCGGCAATGAACTCGTGATCGGCCGGGTCGAAATCGGCGCGGATGCGAGCATCGGCACCTCCTGCGTCGTCTCGCACGATACGGTCATCGGCCCGCAGGCCGAGATCGCCGATCTCACCACCATCCCGGCCGGAAGCCGGGTCGGTGCCGCCGAACGGTGGGACGGCTCACCCGGTCGAAAGGTCGGGATGGCGGACACCTCCGATCTCCCGGCCCCTGCCGAGGCGACTCCGGGCCGGCGGGCGGCCTTCCTCGCGGCCTACATCGTCCTGCTGGGCGCGATCCCGGCGGTGGGGCTGCTGCCGATCTTCCCGGCCTTCTTCCTGTTCGATCAGATCTCGGATTCGCTCTCCGACATCACCGATATCGACTACCACTGGTATCTGCCGTTCCTCACATGGCCCACCGCCATGCTGATGACCGCCGGCACGGTGCTGCTCATCACCGGCATCCGCTGGCTGATCCTGCCGCGGACGCGACACGGCATCTACTCGGTCCACTCGCTGTTCTACCTGCGGAAATGGTCCCTGGCGCTCGCCGTGGAGGTGACGCTCGAGACCTTGGCGTCGCTCTTCGCCACCGTTTACATGCGGGCGTGGTACCGGCTGATGGGCGCCTTCATGGGCGAGGGCGCCGAAATCTCCACCAACCTCGCCGGTCGCTACGACCTGGCCGAGGTCGGCGCGCGCAACTTCATCGCGGACGAGGTGGTCTTCGGCGAGGAGGAGATCCGCCGGGGCTGGATGCATCTCGACCCGGTCCGGACGGGCGCGCGGGTCTTCGTCGGCAACGACGCCGTGGTGCCGCCGGGCGCCGTGATCCCGGACGACGTGCTCATCGGCATCAAATCGAAGCCCCCCGTCAACGAGGCGATGGCGCCGGGCGAGACATGGTTCGGCTCGCCGCCAATCCGCCTGCCGGCCCGGCAGAAGGTCGATCTCGGCTCGGCGGCGCAGACCTACGAGCCCGGCCTTTGGCCGAAGGTCCGGCGCGGGGTGTTCGAGGCGTTCTCGACCTCGTTCTCGCCGATGCTCTACATCACCCTCGCGATCACCTCGATCGATTGGTACTTCTATCCGGCGATCCTGATGCAGGATTGGTGGGGGCTGGCGATCAGCTTCGTCGTGGTCAGCGTGGTCATCGCGCTGATCCAATCCTCGGCGGTCATCCTGATGAAGTGGGCGCTGATGGGCGTCTACAAGCCGGGGATGCGGCCGATGTGGTCCTGGTGGGCGATGCGCACCGAGGCCATCGCCGTCGCCTACTGGGGGCTCGCCGGCAAGGTGCTGCTGGAGCACCTTCAGGGCACGCCGTTCCTTCCCTGGGCGCTGCGCCTGTTCGGCGTGAAGGTGGGGCAGGGGGTGTGCATGCTCACCACCGACATCACCGAGTTCGACTGCGTGACGATCGGCGACTTCTGCACCATCAACCGCGTCTCGGCTCTCCAGACCCACCTCTATGAGGACCGGATCATGAAGGTCGGGCGGGTGGTCCTCGGGCGCGGGGTCTCGGTGGGCGCCTTCTCGACGGTGCTCTACGACACCAAGGTCGGCGACTACGCGCGCCTTCGCCCGCTCACCATTGTGATGAAAGCGGAGTCGATTCCCGCGAATACCGAGTGGGAGGGCGGAGCTCCCGCCGTGCCGGTGGTGCACAAGGCGTGACGCCGCCCCTCCCTTCGTCCCTCTGAGGGGAGGCAGGGATGGGCCGGAGCGAGCACCGGCCCATTCCGCAACCGCCAGCGCGGCGAAGCGACGATGGTGAGGAAGCGGAGGGGGCTTACCCCGCCGCCGCCAACCCTTCTGCCCGGATCCAATCCCGCGTCCGATCGAGTGCCCGGGTCAGCCGGTCGAACAGCGCATCGATCTCGTCGGGGGTAATGACGAGTGGCGGGCACACCGCCACCCGGTCCCCCGCGAGGAAGCGGACGATCAGCCCCTCCTCTTGCGCGAAGGCGACGCACCGGGCCGCGACGCCGGCCTTGGGGTCGTATTGCCGGCGGCTCGCCTTATCGGCGACGATCTCCAGGCCGCCGATCAGGCCGAGGCCGTTCGCTTCGCCGACGATCTCGTGCTCGACCAGGGCCGAGAGGCGGCGCTGGAAGTGGGGGGCCTTCTCGGCCACGCCCTCAATGATACGGTCGCGCTTGTAGATCTCGATGGTCTTGATCGCCACGGCGCAGGCGACCGGGTGCCCGGAATAGGTGGTGCCGTGCCCAAAACCGCCGAGCTTCTCGCTCTGGCTCACCAGGGCGTCGTAGAGGGCAGGCTCGATGCTGAGGCCGCCGAGGGGGATGTAGCCCGAGGTCACGGCCTTGGCGAAGGACAGGCTATCCGCCTGCATCTCCAGGGCCTGCCCGCCGAACCACGTGCCGAGCCGACCGAAGCCGCAGATCACCTCGTCGGCGATGAGCCGCACGTCGTACTTGGCGAGCACCGCCTGGATCGCGGGAAAGTAGCCCTTCGGCGGCACGATCGCACCGCCCGCGCCCATCACCGGCTCGGCGATGAAGGCGGCCACCGTGTCCGGCCCCTCCCGAAGGATCACATCCTCCAATTCGGCGGCCAGACGTGCGGAGAAGGCCTCCTCGGTCTCGCCGGGCTCGGCCCCCGTAATGGTGCGGGGTCGACACGTGGAGGAAGCCCGGAAGGGGCAGGTCCCAATCCATGTGGTTGGCCGGCAACCCCGTCATGGAGGCGCTGGCGATGGTCACCCCGTGATAGCCCTTCTTGCGGGCGATGATTTTCTTCTTTTGCGGCAGGCCCCGGGCGTTATTGTAGTACCACGCCAACTTGACCTGGGTGTCGTTCGCCTCGGATCCCGACGAGCAGAAGAAGATCTTCGACGTCGGAACCGGCATCAGTTCCTTCAGCGTCTCGGCAAGTTCAATCGCCGGATCGTGGCTGCGGCCGGAAAACAAGTGGGTGAAGGGGAGGCGCCCCATCTGCACCCGTGCCGCCTCGACCAACTCCGCGTTGGAGTAACCGAGGGCCGTGCACCACAACCCGGCCATCCCCTCGATATAGGGGCGGCCCTCGGTATCGAAGACATGGACGCCCTCGCCGCGTTCCAGCACCAGCGGCCCGGTGCGGCGATGGGCCGACAGGTTGGTGTAGGGGTGGAGCAGGGTTTCGACGTCGCGGGCCGCGAGGTTCGAGAGCATGCAGAGGCTCCTCGGGAGGGGAGGGCGCCACACTACCGGCACGATAGGATCTCAGAAGGGGCGCGAGCCCCGGCCCCCTTCCGGGACGCATGACGGACCGACCGTTCACGCCCAATGTTGAGCCCCGAACAGATCGTTGCGCATCCTGCCCCCGGCCGGGCCTGCGGCACCTGCACCTTGTGTTGCAAGGTCTATGACGTTCCGGCCGTGGAAAGCATTGCCGGCCAATGGTGCCGGCATACGGTGTCGGGTCGGGGATGCGCGATCCATGCGACACGGCCCGATCACTGCCGCGCCTTCCACTGCCTCTGGATGACCGAGGCGTGGCTCGGCCCGGAATGGAAGCCGGAGCGCGCCAAGATGGTGCTCAGCCTGGATCCGGGCTCCCGCAACATGAACGTGCAGGTCGATCCGGGCCAAGCCAACGCCTGGAAGCGCGAGCCCTATTACAGCCAGCTCAAGCGCTGGGCCGTCGCTTCGATCCCGATGCGCCGTCACGTCTTCGTCCACGTCAACAAGACGACGACGATCATCCTGCCCGACCGGGATGTGGCTCTGGGCACCATCGCGCCCGATGAGCGGATCGTCACGCGGGAGCGTGCGACGCCTCAGGGCCCGAGCTTCGATGTCGAGAAAGTCCGCGCGGCCTGATGACAGCACGCGGGCGTGATGAGCGCTGCCTGCACCGCACTGTCCGAGGCCGGTCCCAAACGCGCGGCAATCGATTGCCGCGCTGGGCCATATGCTGACCCATGGTTCCAGGCCAAACCGGTATCCCCTTCGGCAGGAATCGCTCTAAGTGCCGAGCCTGTGCCCTCTCACAGGCTTCGGTCCGGCCGAGCCGGGGCGAAAGGGCGTCGCCTGCCATGTCGAACGTTTTCGATTTTACCGTCCGCGCGGCAGATGGGAGCCCGTATCCCTCGCTCAGTATCCGGGGCCGGGTGCTTCTGATCGTCAATACCGCGTCGCGCTGTGGATTCACCCCGCAATACGAGGGTTTGCAGGCTCTTTTTTGGAGCGGTACGCGCAGGGCCTGACGGTCCTTGCCTTTCCCTGCAATCAATTCGGCAAGCAGGAACCCGGGGATGCTGCCGAGATCGTCCGCTTCTGCTCGGTCACCTACGACGTGACGTTTCCGATCCTCGCTAAGGTGAAGGTGAACGGACCGGACACGGAGCCGCTCTTCGATCACCTCAAGCGGGAGCGGCCGGGGTTCCTAGGGACGCGCGGCATCAAATGGAACTTCACAAAGTTCCTCGTAGGCCGGGACGGACATGTCCTCGCCCGCTACGCGCCTTCCGCGACGCCCGCGAGCCTGCGCAACTCCATCGACAAGGCTTTGTCCAGGCCCGCAGCTCAGCCCTGAGCGGCGTCAAGGGCGTCGAGGTCCCACTCGCCGCCGGCAACAGACCACCGCTGCCCCGAAAGGATGCGGGTGGCCCCTCGGGGACCGAGGCGGTTCACCGGCCCGACGCGATCGCGCAGGATGCCGGCCAGGAACCGGGCTTCGGTGATCTGCCGGAGAAGCTGATCGGAGACGTCCGCCAGGCCGGCCCGACGTTCCAGATCGAGAAGCGCCCTGAACAGGGCAAGACGGGCCTCGGCGTCCCGGCCGTCCCGCGCAAGCCGGACCAGAGCCGAGAACTCGGTGGAGAGGCAGTGTTCGTCGGGGCGAGATCTGGACATTGGCCGAAGCGTCTTTGCGAATCCAATGTTTATTCAGTGGATATCGCTCACGCTAGGCCGGATTTCCGGAGCCGGGGGCCTTGGTAAAAGTCCGGCAACAATGTGGCTCAAATGCACCTGAATCGCGGCCGCACTGTCAGGTGCCGGACGCGATGGTCCGGGCCGCCGCATCGAATTCGGCCCGCCGGACGGCAAGGCGCTCCTCGGCTTCGGCATCGCGCCCCCAGACGTCGGCCTGATAGGTCTCGTCCACATGGGCCGCCGTCCAGGCCTCCTCCGCCCCGAGATGCCCGTGCAGGACGGCGAGGGCGAGAATCAGGGATCCGGTGAGCGTCGTCAGGGTGTGAAGTGCGGCGAGGCGGAAGGGATCCTCCACCGCCCGCACCGCCTGCGAGAGTGCCTCCACCGATTGCTGCGGCTGGGTGACGTGCATGACGCCCTCGCTCAGGGATCAAGCGGGCACCGAAGGTCGCGTAGGCCCAATCCAGCACGGGATCCCACGCGGCCGCCTGCGCCGTCACGAGGCGCTCCGGATCCGCCGCCCGGTAAGCGAGCAGGTCGGTTCCGGCATAGGCGCACAGGTCGTCGGCCACCGCCTCGCGGCGAGGGGCCACGCCATCGATCGCCGTGTTGGCCAAGCGGGTGAGGGGCATCGTGGCCGGATTGATGGCCGTCTGCTGCGCGCCCCATTCCTCGGCGACCGCCTGCGCGAGATCGCGGTTGGGGAGAACGAGTGGGTTGCGGGCGGGTGTGTTGGCCGGGCGCCCATCGAGGGTGAGGCGGAAGCCGCCCTCGGCCGGTGCAAAACCGGCCTCGCGGTAGAACCGCTGGGGCAAAGTGGGCTTGGCGCCGCTGCGCGCTGCCCGCACAGGATCGGGCCGTGCCTCGTCGCCCGGTTCGCCGAGCCAGTCTCGCGTCGTGTCGCTCATGCCCTGGGACATAGGCGTTTCGCGTTCCCCTCGCGAGGGGGCAAATCGCGTCGGGGTGTCGTCACCTCCCGATGGCGGCGCCGGCGAGCAAACCGTTGAGAGCCGCAGCGGTCTCGACCACCGTCACCGCCCCGGACCCGTAGAGTGCGCCGGGCCGGTGGTAGCCCCAGCCCACCCCGATCGGTGCGACCCCCGCCGCCACGGCCATCGCCATGTCGAAGGTCGTGTCGCCGATCATCACCGTCGTGTCCGGGCGGGTGCCTGCCGCTGCCATCGCCTGCGCGAGCATGGCAGGGTCCGGCTTCGAGGGGGCATCGTCCGCGGTCTGCGTCGTGACGAACCATTCCGTCCAACCGAGATGGTCGAGCAACCGATCGACACCTCGGCGCGACTTGCCGGTGGCGATGCCGAGGGCGACGTCCTCCGGGCATGAAGACCCTCGACCAGTTCCGCCATGCCGGGGAACAATGGCTCCTCGTGTTCCGGATCGAGGCGGAGGCGGTTGTAGGCGAGCTTGTAGCGTTCGGAGAGTTCGTCCACCGGGCCATCCTCGCCCACGAGGCGGCGGAACGCCTGCGGCAGGGACAGGCCCACCACCGAGAGGGCGACCCGCCGCTCCGGCGCCGGCAGGCCCACCTCGCTGAAGGCGACCCCCTGGGCTGCGACGATCAGGTGCTGACTGTCGACCAGGGTTCCATCCACGTCGAAGACCACGAGCCTCATCGCCGGGTCAGCCCGGCTGGCCGGCCGCCCGGACGGGGTTCGAAGCGATCCCTCACGGCTTGCGGCCCGGCGAAGCGGCGGCCGGAGCTTGGTGCTGGGCGGGCCGGGGGCGCTCGTAGCCGAGCCGGCAGCGAATCAGGAAGCGACGGCGACGCCCGCCCCGGTATCCGCGCTGATGGGAGGCCCTGTTGCAGGCGGCATAGGAAGGCCGCCGTCGCTCGCGCCCGGTCGCCGCCGCCGGCTTCTCGCCCCGGGCCACTTCGGCCTTGGGCTCGCCACGCGGCGTAGGCGATTCGCTCCGGGCGGGAACGGGCTTCTGCGCCGGGGCAGCCTGCTCACTTCGCGCCGATTCGGCCGCCGCCGGTTCCCCCGGTGCGGCGTGCGCCAATGCCGTGTGGAGGCACAGAGCGGAGAGGCAAGCCAGCGTCGCGAGCTTCATTCGTCAGGGTCTCGACCGTCGTTCGCCCACACGCCCCGGAGAGCGTTCAGGCGATCCAGCATATGAGGCGGCCGGCGCCGTTGCCAAGGCGATACCCAAGCAGACGCGTCACCGTTCTTAGCGATGCGAACCCGCTTCCTCGAAAGCCGGGATGCGCGTGGACCGGCTCGCCTAATCCTCGGGCGCGTCGACGACCGGGTCGTACCGGCCGGCATCGAAGCCGAGCAGGTTCCAGCTCTGGGCCATGTGCGGCGGCAGCGGCGCGCTGACATCGACAGGTCGACCGGTTCGCGGATGCGGGATCACGATCCGGCGAGCGAGGAGGTGCAGGCGATTCTGGATACCCCCCGGCAGTTCCCAGTTCTCGACGGAGAAGTATTTCGGGTCACCGACGATCGGATGGCCGATATGGGCCGCATGGGCGCGAAGCTGGTGGGTCCGCCCGGTGACGGGCTTGAAGGACAGCCACGACAGCTTCTGCGCCGCCTGATCGACCATCGCATAATAGGTGAGGGCGTGGCTCGCCCCCTCCTCGCCGTGGCGGGCGACGCGCATCCGCGCATCGGCATCCGTCGGCTCTTCCTTGGCGAGGTAGGTCGAGATCCGCCCTGGCGCACCTTGGGAACGCCGGCCGTCAAGCGCCCAGTAGATCTTGCGGGCGGCGCGGGAGCGGAAGCTCTTGGCGAGCGTCGAGGCAGCGAGCCGCGTCTTGGCGATGATGAGGCAGCCGGCCGTATCCTTATCGAGCCGGTGGACGAGGCGCGGCTTTTGCCCGTCCGGCCCTGTCAGCGCGTCGAGGAGCCCGTCGACGTGACGGACGGTGCCGGATCCCCCCTGAACGGCGAGACCGAAGGGCTTGTTCAGCACCATCATCTCCGCATCCTCGTAAAGGATGAGGCTGCGCAGGAAGTCGGCATCGCTGGCCTCCCGTGCGGCGTTCCGCGGCCGCTCGGTCGGCTGGTCGAGCCGGAGCGGGGGAACCCGCACGGTCATCCCCGGCTCCAGCCGGTCGTTGGGCTTGGCGCGCTTGCCGTCGACCCGCAATTCACCCTTCCGGACGATGCTCTGCACGCGGGTGAAGGGAAGCTGCGGAAACCGTGCGGTCAGGAAGCGGTCTATCCGCATTCCGGCCTCGTCGGCCTCCACGGTGAGGGTCTGCACACCGGAAGCGAGGGTCGCCGAGGCGGCCGCCCGCTGCTCGCGCCGGGTCGGACCGGCCGGGGGTGCCGGCGGGCCACTGAGGCTCGCCGAACCAGGCTTTGGCGCTCCTGGCGGTGCCGGGCTTGGCGCGGAACGGTGCGGCCGCCTCGCCCCGAGGCGGGCGGGGGGTGCCGGGGGCGGCACGGCCCGGACGCGGGGCCTTCGGAGCGGGCGATTCGGTGTCGGCAGGAATCCAGGGGGCGCGTTCGCCCGCATCATCGCCACGGTTGCGGGCGGCGCGCTCGGCGGCGTCGCGGGCGCTGGTCCGCGGGCCCGTCCGAGCTCGGTCGGCGCCGAAGGGCGGCTTCCGGCCGGGCCGGCCCCCCGGACGCTTGGTGGTGTCGGATCCGCCGCCGCGGCGGGGAGGTCGTGTGCTCATGATCGGAAGCCCGTCTCGCGCGCCGGGTTGTGCGGCGCCGTCGTCCTGGAATGCCCCGGATGGCCGTGCTGCGGGGAGGGGGCCGCATAGCATTGTGGACCAAACCCGCAAAGTCCGCGCCTTAAGGAAAGCCTGCGGATGACGGGCCGCGCGCGTTGACGCCGCCTCCACCCATCGTCTAGCGTGGCCGTGACGGTTCCCTTCGGGGATCAAAAGGGAACGCGGTGAGGGACTTGGCGCCCGATGCCGCGGCTGCCCCCGCAACTGTAAGCGGCGAGCCTTTCCGCCACCTCATGTCACTGGGCCGCCAGCCCGGGAAGACGGTGGAACGGCAACGACCCGTGAGCCAGGAGACCTGCCGTCAGTCGTGGTCACACGCGAAACGCGCTGGGCGGGGTGTCCTGGCGGGTGTCGAAGCGCTGCCGCCCTCCGCATGGGAGCAAGCGACCTCGGCCTCGTTCGCGGTGACGTGCCACAGCGAGCGCGCCCGCAACCCCGGTTTGTGCCACCACCCTCGTTTGCCTTCGGACGCGGCCGCTTGCCCGTTCGGAGACCTCCCTCGGGATCCATCTGCGGATGGCCCCCGTGTGAGGGTGGATATGTAACGTAATAATGTTGCATATGGGCGGTGAAGCCGGGCTGTATCGCGCCCGAACCGACCGAGTCGCCTCCGTGAGCCAGATTCACCGCTATCCCCGCTACCTCCTTCTCGCACTGGCGCCGGCACCCTTCGTGCTCGGCCTCGTTTCCGCCCGCGCCCAGGAGGCCGTTTCCCTGGACCAGCTCAGTGTCGAGGGAGACGGGGGCGTCAGCCTCACTCGCGCCGCGCCGGTGGGGCTGAACCTTCGGACTCCCGACCGGACGGCCAGCCGTCTGGGACTTACGCCCCTGGAAACCCCGGCAAGCGTCGACATCGTATCCGGCGAGACCGCCCGGCTCCGCGGCCAGGATACCATCGCCGACGCCGTGACCCAGGATGCCACGGGCATCACCACCATCGCCGCACCGGGCAACGGCAACGGCGCCTTCACGAGCCGCGGTTTCGCAGGACCGAACTCGATCCAGCAACTCTACGACGGCACGCGGTTCTTCGTCGGCGCCAACACCGTCACCTTCCCGTTCGATACCTGGAACGTGGAGCGGATCGAGGTGCTGCGCGGTCCCTCCTCCGTCCTCTATGGCGATGGGGCGATCGGCGGCATCATCAACGTGGTGCCGAAAAAGCCGACCTTCGTACCCATCAATGTCGCCCGTGCGGTGGTCGGCTCGGATGGGGTGGCCCGGCTCGCCCTGGATTCCGGCGGCGGCATCGCGCAAGCCGAATACGGCAACACCTTCGCGTATCGCCTGAATGTCAGCGGCAACCGCGCCGATGGCTGGATCCGGCCGGAGGGGGATTTCCGCAACCTCGCGGTGTCGGCGGCCCTCCTGTTCCAGCCGAGCCCGGACCTCGCCTTCACCCTGTCGCACGACCTCGGCTACCAGGAGCCGGCGCGCTACTGGGGGACCCCGCTGGTCGAGGGACGCATCCCGGACCTGATCCGCTTCAACAACTACAACGTCCGCGACGCAAAGATCACCTGGGCCGACAATTGGACCCAGCTGAAGACCGAATGGTCGCCCTCGGCCGACATCACCATCCGCAACACCGCCTACCGGCTGACGAGCCGCCGGCACTGGCTGGACGTGGAGCAATACGCCTTCAACCGAAATACCGGCCTCGTGGATCGGTCCGATTACCTGGAGATCTACCACAACCAGGAGCAGGTCGGGGACCGGTTCGACGCCACGTTCCGCGGGGATGTTCTCGGCCACCCGAATCAGTTCGCTGCGGGGTTCGACGTCAACCACATCGACTTCCGCCACACCAACAACTTCAACGCCGTCTTCACCCAGACCACCAGCGTCCCACTCACCGGGTACGACCCGGGCTACTTTCCGCCGGACGGTCGGGCGCAGCCGGCCTACGCCACGCAGACCAACCAGGCTTCGGTCTTCGCGGAGGACAGACTCCAGATCACCGACCGATTGTCCTTTCTCACGGGGGTGCGCTTCGATCTGCCGACCCTGCAACGGCAGGATCTCCAGACCGGCGCACAGTTCGAGCGCACGTACCGCTCCCTCGGCTACCGCTTCGGCCTCGTGTTCAACCCCACGCCGGATACCGCCCTCTATGCGCAGTACAGTGTCGCCACGGATCCGGTGAACAGCCTCATCACGCTGTCCCAGCCGCTGGCCGGCTTCAAGCTCGCCACCGGCGATCAGGTCGAGATCGGCGCAAAGGTCTGGCCTTCGACGGTGCCCTCGAATGGACATTGGCCGGCTACCGGATCGTCAAGGACAACCTGATCTCCCGGCTACCCGGCACGAGTGCCGTCGGGGTGCAGGTGGGAAGCCAGTCCTCCCAGGGTGTCGAACTCGCCCTGGGCTGGCGCTTCGCCCCCGGCTGGCGGCTCGACGGGAACCTCGCGCTGCTGCACGCGCAGTACGACAGCTTCACCCAGGTGGTGGACGGGGCGGCCGTCTCCTACGCCGGCAAGCAGCCGCTCGACGTGCCCGAGCGGGTCGCCAATCTGTGGTTGACCTGGGAAGTCGATCGCGCCTGGACGGCCCGGGTCGGGCTCCAGAATGTCGGCGAGGTCTATAGCGACTTCGGCAACACTGCCCGGCGCCCGGCCTACAACCTCGTGAATCTCGTCCTCGACCGTCAGGTTACGGCCGATTCACGTCTGTCGCTCCGGGTCTACAATCTGTTCGACAAGGTCTACGCCATCAGCGGGAACGCGGTGAACGGGGTCGGCACCAACTGGCTCCTCGGGCGACCCCGCTCCTTCGAGGTTGCCTACACGGTGGCGTGGTGACCTCCGCCGGCAAGGTGGCCCGGCGCTGGCTCCTGCTCGGGCATCGCTGGCTCGGGATAGGGACAGGGTTGGTCTTCGCCCTGTGGATCGGCTCGGGCCTCGTCATGCTCTACGTGCCGTTCCCCAGCTTCACCCGGGCCGAGCGGCTCGCGCATCTCGCGCCGCTGGCCTGGGAGCGAGTGAAGGTCGGCCCGGAGGCGGCGCTGATCGCGGCCGGCAATTCCACCGCCTCGGCGGCCATCGCGCTGGAAATGAGCGGGGACGTTCCGGTCTATCGTCTCACGGGCGCCGATGGCCATCGTCTGGCCGTGTCGGCGATGACCGGAGCGGTCCGCGAGCCCATTGACGGAAACGAGGCCCGGCGCATCGCCGGTGGCGTGCATTCGGTGACGGTGTGGCGCGACCAGTGGACGGTCACGGCCCGCTACGATCCCCTCCGGCCGTTCCACAAGGTTGCCCTCGGCGATGGGGCCGGGACGGAACTCTACGTCTCGGCCAGGACAGGCGAGATCGCCCTCGATACCACCCGTTGGGAGCGGGGCTGGAACTGGGTCGGCGCCGTGACCCACTGGGTGTACCTCACGCCCCTGCGTGCGCGACCGGAGGCTTGGCGGCAGGTGGTGCTGTGGGTGTCCGGCATCGCCTCAGCGACGGCGCTCACCGGCTCTGCCATCGGCATCTGGCGCGTGCGCCTGCGGCGTCGCTACCGGGGCGGCTCCGTCACCCCCTATCGCGGTCTTGCACTGTGGCACCACGGATTCGGCCTGCTCGGCGGCCTCGGACTCGTGACCTTCATCCTGAGCGGCTGGCTGTCGATGAACCCGAACCGTTGGTTCTCGTCGCTCGCGCCACCGGACGCCGATCCTCGCCGCCTATGCCGGTGTTCCGGGCGGATCGCGCTCCGGCCCGCCGACCTCGCGGTCCTGGCAGATGGGCCGCTGAGGCAAATGCGATTCGTCACCATCGGCGGCCGATGGTGGGTGATCCGCGAGAGGGACGGGGGCCCGGACGCCGTTCCGGCGAGCGCAGCGACGGGCGATGACCGATCGGCTGCATCACGCCACGACAGCTTCGATGCGGCGGCGATCTCCTCCGCGGCCGCCGACGCTGTCGCCGGGGGGCACCTCGTCGCGGTCGAGCGTGTGTCCGCCTACGATGCCTATTGGTATCCCCATGGGGACGAGCGGCCCCTTCCGGTCCTGCGCCTGTCCTTCGACGATCCGGCGGCGACGTGGCTGCACATCGATCCCCGGGACGGGACGATCCTCAACCGATTGGATCGCTCGGGCCGGGTCAATCGCTGGCTGTTCGATGCGCCCCACCGGCTCGACCTTCCGGGCCTCGTGACGCGTCCGACCGCCCGCGATGCGGCGCAATGGCTTCTCAACGCCCTGGGTGCAGGCATCGTTTTGACCGGCCTCGTCGCCGGGGGCGCTCGGCTTGCCCGAGCCAAAGCCCGGCGCTGACTACAGCGACGACTGGCTCGGCGGTGATTTCTTCCGGGCCCCCCCTCTCGTCAGGGGTCAGGTCAGTACGGTGCCACCCCTCCATCCTTGCAGGCGGGGCGACGCGATCCGGGCGTCGCGGCCCGCCTGCCGCCGAGCCCGGTGCTGGCCGGGGCAACTTCGCTTCCTGCGCAAGGTCGGCGAAGGCATCAGGGGCCGCGCTGGACCTTTTTGCCCTGAGGCTCAGAACCGGGCCGTGAGGAACAGCCTCACGTTGCGTCCCGGCAGCAGGATCTCGTCCTTCTTGAATGAGGCCGAGTTGCGGATATCGGCGTCGAGCAGATTGCGCCCCTGCAGGCCGAGCGTCACCGATGACGCGCCGTAGACCGCCGGATCGAGGGGTTTCGTGTAGCTCACCTCGGCGCGCAGGTCGTCGTAACCGGCGGTCGGGGTCTCGAACGGGGCGATCCTCGTATGCGCGAACGCGTGGAGCAGATTCACCCGCGCGAACCAGCCATCCGCCCGGACATAGACGCCGCCGCCGACCCGGTACGGCGGAATGCGCGGCACGTTCGTGCCGTCGTCGAACTGGGCCCGGACGTAATCGAACTGGCCTTCCACCCCGGCGAAGCCGTCGCCGATCGGCAGGATGTCGTACTGACCGATGATCTCGGCCCCGTAGAAGGTGGCGTTCTGCTGTTGGTAGACGATCTGGCGGTTCTCCGTCCCGGCCCCGCAGGAGGCAAAGTCGTCGTCGCAGAACAGTCCGGTGTAGTTGCGGTAGATGAAGCCTGTGTAGCGCGTGTAGTAGCCGGTCGCCTCCAGGCGCAGCGGGCCTTCCGCCCGGCGGATACTGGCCTCGACGGTACGGGCACGCTCGCGCTTGAGGTTCGGGTTGCCGATCTCGAACGTGGCGGTGGCGTCGTGCGGCCCCTGTGAGAACAGCTCGTAACCGCTCGGGCCACGCTCGACGTAGGAACCGTTGAGGCTCGCCACGAAGCCGAGGGGCAGATCCTGCAAGGCGCCGAGGCTCACGCTCTTCGGGGCGAAGCGGCGGGTCAGGCCGTACTGGAACGGTTCCTGACCATCGACGGGCACGAAGTCCCCGGGGAACTGGGCAGCGGTGCCGGACACCCGGTCGATCTCGTAGCGTCCGGCCGCCTGGAGGCGGGTGCCGGGGCGCAATTCCAGTTCCTCGAACAGATAGACGGCGTTGGCGCGGGACTCCGTCTTCGGCAGGAACGAGACGAGTTCACTGTTGATCACCCGCCGGTCGGACTGGAAGCCGAGGGCGCCGGTGAGTTTGCCGAGGCTCGTGAAGACCGGGACGTGCTGCAGTTCGAGGCGCGCCTCGGCCTCCCTGTTCTTGAAGATCGCCTGGATACCCTCGATCCCGTCCTCGCCGATCCCGACTTCGTTGTGGCGGTAGACCGAGTAGCCGGCCCAGTAGCGGATCACCTCGATCGGGCCATCGACGGGACGGTACTCGCCGCGTGTGAGGACCCGGTCCTGATTCGGCGTCAGGCGGGTGCGGTTCTGCTCGGCGACGCCGCCGGGAATGGCATAGATCGCGTCGTAATGGCTGAAGGAGATGCCGGCGAAGCCTCGGTCGCCGATGGCCGAGATCCCGAAGGCCCCACCCTGCGATTCGTTGTACGAGTTCCGCTGGATTCCTCCGGGAATCGCGTAGCTTTCGGCAGCCGTCTTGAAGCCGTCCGCGTGGACGGCGATGCCGTCGCCGCCGGCATCGACCGTCGCCGCGCCGAGCCGCCCGTTGTCGACGCTCGACACACCGCTCGTCACCTGTCCGCGGATGCCTCCTGCGGGGATGAAGGTCGGCACGCGGTTGTCTTCGGTCGAGACGACGCCGCCGATCGCCCCCGATCCGTAGCGGAGCGTAGCCGGGCCGCGGATCACCTCGATCCGGTCTGCCACCAGCGGGTTCACCGGAACCGTGTGGTCCTCGCCGAGATCGGAGACGCCACCATTGACGATGCCGTTCTCCTGGATGCGCACGCGGGCATTGTCGAGGCCCCGGATGATCGGCCGCGAGGCGCCGCCGGGGGCGTAGGTCGTCGCCGAGATGCCCGGCCTGTCGAACAGGGCGTCTCCGAGGGTCTTCGGCTGGTCCCGGTCAATCTGATCGCGCGTGACGACGGCAACGGGCGAGAACGTATCCGTCGGCACCGGGAGGATACCTGTCGGGACGGGGGCGGGCGCCGGTGTCGGGCGCGTCGCCTGTATCGGGCTCGGGCTGGTGACGCTGATCTCATCGAGGGTCACGGCGCTCTGTGCGCGGGCATGACCAGCGCCGACGAGAACGGGGAGGGCAACGCCGACGAGGAAGGTAGAGCGAGAGGCGAGGGGCATCCGAGACACACACTGTTATAATGTTTCAGTGTCGCGGGACAGCCCGTTGGCGCAAGGGGAGATTGGAGCGTTATACCAAGCGGTTCGTGAATGTTACATCGTTGCAACGCCCAGCAGAAGCAGCGCGAGGGGCGGTTCCCTGACAGGGGATCGTCGGAGGCAGGTCGGCCTGAAAGGCAGGAATGATGCCCCGTGGGGTCGCGATGGGGCGCCGTGCTCCATCGGCGACAGCATCATGCCCGCACGGCTACACTTTGAAGCCTGCACTGACCGGCGACCCGGCGTCGTCGCCCCTGCGCGCCGTAGGCCGTCAGGGGGCCAGAGCGTCGGTCTCATCTTCGCCGTCGATCTCCGCATCGAGATCCGTGGCCTGTCCCGCGGCGCCGGCGGCTTCGGCGAGGCCCGCGGCGCCTTGCGCAGGAGCTTGCGCAGGCGCCGGCGGTCGCCCTTGTCGAGATGGTCGAGCAACTCGGCCTCGACCTCCTCCTGAATGTGCTCGATGGCCTTGGCCTTGGCGAGGCCGACTTCCGTCAGGCGGACGCGAACGATGCGGCCGTCACCCGCTTCGGCCCGGCGCTCGACGATGCCGAGGGCGGCGAGCCGGGTCACGGTCTTCGAGGCGGTGGGCGGACGAACCCGGAGCAGGGCCGCGAGGTCGCCCATCGTCATCGTTCCGGCTACCGCGAGCGCCTGGACGACCTGCTCCTGACCGGCGAACAGGCCGATCTTCGCAAGACGGTCGCCTGTGCGGGCTCGATGCAGGCGCGCGGCCTGCACGAGGGCCCACCCGACGCTCCGCGAGCCGGGGGGGCGCAACTTCTTGGAGCCGGGATCGAGGAGGGACTGCCCCGTTTCCTCGCCCCGGTCGGACTTACCCCTATCCCCCACCGGAGAGCCTGCGCTGCTGCCGGCGTCCAGGGCCGGATGATCGTAGACTTGCACCCGCCGATTCCCGTCTGACTTCCGGCACATGGCTCATGGGGATGGCCGGTGACGGTGGAATGACAGGAAACCGGAGGGGCGCAGGTCAGCACTGCATAAGTTGCCGGAGACGATGCAGAATGTCTTCCCCGCTGCAAGGCCGGGCGATGAACTGGGCATGGGCCGGCATGCGCTCGGGATCCGGTGCCGACCGTCCCGAGACGATGAGGATCGGGAGTTGCGGCCGCGCCTCCGCCACGGAGGAGGCCAAATCGAACCCGTCGGTCTTTCCCGAGAGCTGCACATCCGTCACCAGCCCGCAGATATCCGGGCGGGCCTGCAAGATGTTCAGGGCGCGCTCCGCGGAGGCGCACTGAACGGTGTCGTATCCCCCTTCCTCGAGCACGTCGCCGAGATCCATGATGGTCAAAGCCTCGTCCTCGACGAGGAGAATTACCGGCCGATCGTCCGCAGTCGTCTGCTCGCTCGTCACGTCATGCTCCTCCCGCCGCCGAACCGACGCTGAAGCCGGTCCAACGCGCCTCCAATCGTGAGCCCAACGGGAGAAACGCCTCCAAGTTGCAGGCGCAGGCGCCCGCGAGCGCACGCGAGTATGACATCGACGGGAAAGGATTGTCAGGACGCCCGGTCCCGCACCGTCTCCGATACGGCCTCTATGAGCTTTTCCAGGTCGGTCTCGGCGATGGAAAGCGCAGGGGTAAGATAGACGATATCGCCGAACGGACGCACCCAGACGCCCCGACTCAGGAGGCGGGCCTTGACATCCGCCAGATCGGGGGCGCGTTCGAACTGCACGGCGCCGATCGCCCCCAGAACCCGAACATCCGCCACGCCGGGGAGGCCCTTGAGGGGTTCGAGGCCGGAACGAAGGGCCTCCTCGATACCGCGGGCCTGGGCCAGGCGGGGCTCGGTCTCGAACAGGTCGAGGCTGGCATTGGCCGCCGCGCAGGCCAGCGGGTTCGCCATGAAGGTCGGCCCGTGCATCAAGGCGTGCGAAGGGTCGTCGGACCAGAAGGCGGAGAAGATGTCCGTCCGCGCCACCGTCGCCGCAAGCGCCATCGTGCCCCCCGTCAGCGCCTTCGACAGGCACAGGATATCGGGGACGAGGCCCGCCTGCTCGCAGGCGAAGAGGGTGCCGGTGCGGCCGAAACCGGTGAAGATCTCGTCGGCGATGAGGGGAAGGCCGTGCTGCCTCGCGAGCCGGCCCACCGTTGCCAGGACGTCCGGGTGGTGCATCAGCATGCCCCCGGCGCCCTGAACGAGGGGCTCCACGATCACGGCGGCGAGATGGTCGCGGTTCCGGTGCAGCAGGCTGTCGAGGGCTTCGGCCTCCGCGCCCGTCCGCGGCAGGTCGGCGAAGATTTGGTCCGGCAGCCAGGCCCCGAAGCGGCGATGCATCCCTTCCTCGGGATCGCAGACCGACATCGCCCCCATCGTATCGCCGTGATAGCCGCCACGGAACGCGAGGACCTTCGTCCGGCCCTCGACGCCCCGGTTGAGCCAGAGCTGCGCCGCCATCTTCAAGGCGACCTCGACGGCGACCGAACCCGAATCGCTCAGGAACACGTGGTCGAGATCGCCCGGCAAGAGTGCGGCGAGGCGGCGAGCCAGCCGTTCCGCCGGTTCGTGGGTCAGGCCGCCGAACATCACGTGGGGCATGGCCGTGAGCTGCCGCGTCACCGCCTCGGCAATGTGCGGATGATTGTAGCCGTGCACCGCCGTCCACCACGAGGCGATGCCGTCGATGAGTTCGCGCCCGTCCTTCAGCCGGATGCGCGTGCCCTGCGTCGCCACCGCTTCCAACGGGGGCGCCGCGGTCTTCATCTGGGTATAGGGGCGCCAGAGGGGCGCGGAGGGGCGGTCGGTCATCGCCGGGGGATGGACAGCGGCGGCGGCGAGGTCAACCGGGGCGGGCGAGCGCCCTTGACACCACGCGGTCGCGCTGGCCTCTCGCCCCCATGGACAGCCTCGACGCCTTCGCTCAGGACAAGCTCGCGACGCTGGACGCCGGGGCCCTGCGACGGCGCCTCACCGGGACCGAGCGCGGGCCCGAGGCCGCGGCGAGCCGAGGCGGCCGGACGCTGACCTCGTTCTCCTGCAACGACTACCACGGCCTGTCGCATCATCCGCGGGTCGTGGCGGCCGCCCAGGCGGCGCTGTCCACCCACGGGGCCGGAGCGGGCGGCTCGCGCCTCGTCACCGGCAACCATCCGTACCTGACCGCCCTCGAAGCCAGGCTCGCCGCCCACAAGGGCAAGGAGGCCGCGCTGGTCTTCGGCAGCGGCTATCTCGCCAATCTCGGCATCACCCCGGCGCTGGCAGGCCCCAGGGATCTCGTCGTCCTGGATGAGTTGTCCCATGCCTGCATGTGGGCGGGGGCACGGCTGTCCGGGGCCCGCGTCGTGACCTTCCGGCACAACGACGTCGCCGCGGATCTCGCGGCGAAGCTCGCCGCCCACCGGGCGGAGCATCCGCGCGCCCTCCTGCTGACGGAGCGGGTCTTCTCGATGGATGGCGACCGCGCCCCCATGGAAGACATCCTCGCGGTGGCCCGTGATTTCGACGCCTGGACGGTGGTGGACGACGCTCACGGCCTCGGCATCGTGGAGGATGGCCCCCGGGCGCCGTTGGAGATGGGCACCCTGTCGAAGTCCCTCGGTTCGTACGGAGGCTACCTGTGCGCCTCGCAGGCGGTGATCGACCTTCTCATGTGCCGGGCACGGAGCTTCGTCTACACCACCGGCCTGCCCCCGGCCTCCGCCGCCGCCGCCCTCGAAGCCCTGGCGATCCTGGAGGAGGAGCCTGAGCGCTGCGCCCGGCCCCTGATGCTGGCCCGCCGGTTCACCGCCCACCTCGGCCTGCCCCCGCGGAAAGCGCGGTGGTGCCCGTGATCGTCGGTGAGGCACAAAAGGCCCTCGACCTGTCCGCGAAGCTCGAAGCGGAAGGCTTCCTCGTGGTGGCGATCCGCCCCCCCACGGTCCCCGCCGGCACGGCCCGGTTGCGCGTGGCCTTTTCGGCGGCACACAGCGAATCCCAGGTCGATGCCCTGGCCGAGGCGGTGGCCCGGCTTGGCGCCGGTTGAGCCGCGCCTCGTGAGGCGCTAGGCGGATCACAACCACAGGGAGGATACACGATGGACGCCACGACGCTGCGCGGTCTTCAGGCTCCGCTGAAGGACAAGTACCGCAATTCGCCCGACGCGGCGGTGATCACCCTCAAGGCGAAGGGCACGCTCGACGACAGCAGCATCGCCTGCAAGGTCGAGACGGGCCGCGCGCTCGCCGTCGCCGGGCTGCACCCTGCGACGGGGGGATCGGGGGCGGAACTCTGCTCCGGCGACATGCTCCTCGAAGCCCTCGTCGCCTGCGCCGGCGTGACCGTGAAGGCGGTGGCCACCGCGCTCGAAATCCCCCTGCGTTCGGGCACGGTGTCGGCGGAAGGCGACCTCGATTTCCGGGGGACCCTCGGCGTCGACAAGGAAGCGCCGGTCGGCTTCCGCGATATCCGCCTGTCCTTCGTGCTGGATACCGATGCCTCCGAGGAGAAGCTCGCGCAGCTCCTCAAGCTCACCGAGCGCTATTGCGTCGTGTTCCAGACCCTGAACCACAAGCCGGCCCTGTCGGTGGGGCTCACCACCGCCTGAGCCTGTTGCGCGGGAGGCCACGCCGCGCCATCAGCGGCGGCGATGGCCGACCTTACGACTGCGCTGCCGATCGAGGCCGCGCTTCCCGATCTCCGGCGGGCTCTCGAAGCCCGCAACGCCGCGGTGCTGGTGGCCCCTCCGGGCGCCGGCAAGACCACGCGGGTCCCCCTCGACCTGCTGGACGCCCCCTGGCTCGGTGACGGGAAGATTATCCTCCTGGAACCCCGGCGGCTCGCCGCCCGGGCGGCGGCCTCGCGCATGGCCGCGACCCTCGGCCAGGAAGTCGGCGGCACGGTCGGCCTGAGG
Organism: Vaccinium macrocarpon; assembly: GCA_022606695.1. Taxonomy (NCBI): domain Eukaryota; kingdom Viridiplantae; phylum Streptophyta; class Magnoliopsida; order Ericales; family Ericaceae; genus Vaccinium; species Vaccinium macrocarpon. The sequence goes on along the minus strand of JAHRBK010000011.1, from coordinate 4,200,246 downwards.
GGTCCGTCTCGGCTCGAAGGTTTCGGCGCGGACGCGGATCGAGGTCGTCACCGAGGGCGTCTTCACGCGCATGGTGCTGGACGATCCCGAGCTGTCCGGGGTCGGCGCCGTGCTGTTCGACGAGTTCCACGAACGCTCGCTCGATGCCGATCTCGGCCTGGCGCTGGCCCTCGACGCGCAAGGCGGGTTGCGTGACGACCTGCGGATCCTGGTGATGTCGGCCACCCTGGACGGGGCGCGGGTCGCCGCCCTGCTCGACGACGCGCCCGTCGTCGCCTCCGAGGGCCGCGCCTACCCTGTCGAGACCCGCTATCTGGATCGGGATCCGAACCGCCGGATCGAGGACAGCGTGGCCGAGGCGGTGCTCCGGGCCCTGCGCGCCGACCCCGGATCGGTCCTCGTCTTCCTTCCCGGCCAGGGGAGATCCGCCGCACCGCCGACCTCCTGGCGGAGCGAGTGGGAGCCGATGTCGACCTCGCCCCGCTCTATGGTGCCCTGACGCCCGCCGAACAGGATAGGGCGGTCTCCCCCGCGCCGCCGGGGCGCCGCAAGGTCGTCCTCGCCACCTCCATCGCCGAGACCTCGCTGACCATCGAGGGCGTCCGCATCGTGGTGGATTCGGGCCTCGCGCGGGTGCCGGTCTACGAGCCGGGCCTCGGGCTTACACGGCTCACCACGGCGAAAGCGTCCCGGGCGGCGGTCGACCAGCGTCGGGGCCGTGCCGGGCGGACGGAACCCGGCGTGTGCTGGCGGTTATGGGCCGAGGCGGCCACCGGCGGGCTCGATGCCTTCGCCCGGCCGGAGATCCTGTCGAGCGACCTCGCCGGCCTCCTCCTCGATTGCGCCGCCTGGGGCGTCACCGACCCGCGGACTCTCCGCTTTCTCGATCCGCCGCCGGCGCCGGCCCTGTCCGAGGCCCGGACGATGCTCGAAGGCCTGGGCGCCCTCGACGGCGACGGCCGTCTCACCGGGACCGGCGCGGCCCTGCGCCGGCTTCCCCTGCCGCCTCGCCTCGCCCGGATGGTGGCGACGGCCGCCGCCGAGGGCCATGCCCGCGCTGCGCCGCGAATCTCGCCGCGGTGCTGGTGGAACGCGGGCTCGGGGGAGACGGCGTCGATCTGGACGAGCGCGTCGAGCGGTCCAGCCGAGACCGGGGCGGCCGGGCGACGGATATGCGTCGTCTCGCCGAGAATTGGGCGCGCCTCGCGGGGGGAAAGGGGCGCGACGAGCCCTCGCCCGCCGGCCCCCTGCTGGCACTGGCATTCCCCGACCGGGTCGCCCGCGCCCGGGGCCGCGACGGGGAGTTCGTGATGGCGAGCGGCCGGGCAGGGCGGATCGACCCGGCCGGTGCGCTCGCCCGCGAAACCTTTATCGTTGTCGCCGACCTCGCCGGCACGGCCGCCAACGCGCGGATCCTCGCCGCCGCCGCCCTCCGGGACGAGGCCATCGAGGCACTCTTCGCCGACCGGATCGAGGCGCGTACCCTCGTGACCTTCGATTCCCAGGCCGCCGCCCTGCGCGCCCGGGCCGTGCGGCGACTCGGCGCCATCACCCTCGGCGAGAAGACCCTGCCCGTACCCTCCGACGAGGCATCGGCCCTGATCCTCGCCAAAGGAGTCGCCGGGCTCGGCCTCGACCGCCTGCCCTGGACGTCCGGTCTGTCGCAGTGGCGCGCCCGCATCGGCTTCCTGCGTTCGGCCGAAGGCGAGCCCTGGCCGGACCTGTCGGATGCGGCCCTCGCCGCGTCGGTGGAGGATTGGCTTGCGCCGGCCATCATCGGCCGCTCGAGCCTTGGCGCGATCACGGCGGACGATCTCGCCCAGGCCCTCCACACCCTGCTGCCCTGGGACCTGCGGGGCCGCCTGGACTCCGCAGCACCCACCCATGTCGAGGTCCCAACCGGATCCCGCATCCCGGTGGATTATGCCGCCGAGGAGCCCGCCCTGGCGGTCCGGGTGCAGGAGCTCTTCGGCCTCGACCGGCATCCGACCGCCGGGGGGCGGCCCCTGGTGCTGCATCTGCTTTCCCCGGCCCAGCGCCCGATCCAGATCACCCGCGATCTGCCGGGCTTCTGGCGCGGCTCATGGGCCGCCGTCCGGGCCGAGATGCGGGGCCGTTACCCCCGTCACCCCTGGCCGGAGGATCCCCTGGCGGAAGCTCCGACCCGGCGGGCCAAGCCGCGCGGTACATGAGTGCGGTTCCGCTTCTCCCACCGGGGATGCTAACCCGGGGGAAGCGCATTCCGCGAAGGGACCGACCGGCACCATGGCCAAACACAGTGACGACCCGACCACGGCCGGCTGGGCGCTGGTGGAGGACGAGGGGTTCATCCAGACGGTCGGCCCGCTCTACGTTCGTGACGGCCTCTACGCCTTCCGCGCCGAGCAGAAGCACGCCAACCTTATCGGCCGGGTCCATGGCGGGATGCTGATGAGCTTTGCCGACCGGGCGATGGGGGTGACTGCCATGGGCGCGGCGGACGGCGCGCCCTGCGTGACGATTCAGCTCGAAATGAAGTTTCTCGATGCCGGCCAGATGGGCGATTGGCTGACCGCCGAGTCTATCGTCGTCAAGCGCACCGGCTCCATGGTCTTCATGCGCGGTGAGGTCCGCCACGGCGAGCGGCTCGTGGCGACGGCGGATGGGGTCTGGAAGATCCTCCGACGGCGCCAGGGCTGAAACCGCCCGATAGCGGTCGAGTTTGTTCGGCTTGCCGTTGGCCGCGGGCGTCCGCCAGCGCTATCTTTCGAGAGATGAGCGAGGATTCCGTTCCCGACCCCGCCTTGAGCCGCCTCAGCGCGGCGCTCGGTGACCTGCCGAAGCGTGGCCTGCCGCCGGTGGAGCGCTGGAACCCGCCCTATTGCGGCGAGATCGATATCCGCATCGCCGCCGACGGCACATGGTTTCACAACGGGGACCCGATCCGCCGGGACAAGCTCGTTCGGCTCTTCGCCTCCATCCTGCGCCGGGAGCCGGATGGGCGCACCGTCCTCGTCACCCCCGTGGAGAGCGTCGGCATCACCGTCGAGGATGCGCCCTTTCTCGCCGTCGAGATGGCGGTGGAAGGATCGGGTCGCGAGCGGCGAATCGCCTTCCGCACGAACGTCGATGACACGGTTTCGGTGGGTGGCGACCATGCCCTGCGCTTCGAGCAGGACGAGGACGGGGGCCTCAAGCCCTACCTCCACGTCCGCCGCAACCTGTGGGCTCTCGTGACCCGCGCCTTGACCTACGATCTCGTCGACCTCGCCGAGGAGCGCGAGATCGACGGCCGGGGTGGCTCGGCGTGGAGGCGGGCGGCGTGTTCCATCGCATCGCACCGGTGTCCGAGGCGTGAGCGACCCTCTGGCGGATTTTCTCGCTCGGGCCGAGGCCGGGTTGTCGCGATGCCCCCCGGGCCCCGACGATCCGACCTCGAACCCGAGGGGCGACCACAGCATCGATCCGGATGGGGCCGCGGTGATTCCCCCACCGCCCCATCGTCGCGCCGCGGTGCTGGTGCCGATTGTCCTGCGGCCGGAGGGGCCGACGCTGATTCTGACTCAGCGTGCCACGGGCCTTCGCGATCATTCCGGTCAGGTGGCTCTCCCGGGGGGGAAGATCGATCCAACCGATCCCAGTCCCGCCGCCGCCGCATTGCGCGAGGCCCAGGAGGAGATCGCCCTGGCGCCGGAGGACGTGCGGGTCCTCGGCTACCTCGACCCCTACCTGTCGGGCACCGGCTTCCTCGTCACGCCGGTCATTGCCCATGCCCGGCCCAGCGCGCCTTTCCAGCCCAATCCCACCGAGGTCGCCGAGGTCTTCGAGGTTCCCCTGTCCTTCCTGATGGACCGCGAGCGCTACTTCCTGCGGTCCCGGGAATGGCAGGGCCGCGAACGGTGGTTCTACGCCCTCCATTTCGGCGACAGGCTGATCTGGGGCGTGACCGCCGGCATCCTCAACAACCTCCGCGAACGGCTCTACGGGCATGCGCCGGTCCCCGGAGACAGCGGCCCCCCGGCGCGATAGCCTGACGCCATGCTGCGCCGCCTGCTCGAAGAGTTCGGCCTCTTCCTCATCCCCTTCGCCCTGTTCCTGCTCTTCCTGCTCGTTGCGGGCCGCAATCCCCTGCGAGCGGTGCACTGGAACCCCCATCTCGTGCGCCTCGCGCTCGCGGGCCTCGCCATCGTCATCGGCACACTGGTCTATGACGGGTTGTTCTCGGAGCGCCGGGCCGGCGGGTACGTTCCCGCGCACATGGAGAACGGGCGTTTGGTGCCCGGCCAGTTCCGGTGAGCCGGACTCTCGATGGCGCGGGCCCGGCAGCCCTCCTCGCCCGGCCCGCCGTGCAGCGAGCCTTCGCGGCGCTGGCCGAGCCCGGTGCGGAGACCCGTCTGGTGGGGGGCTGCGTCCGGGATGCCCTGCTCGGTGTGGCCGCCGCGGATATCGATCTGGCCACGACGCTCCTGCCGGAGCGGGTCATGGCCCGGGCCGAAGACGCGGGCATCAAGGCCGTGCCGACGGGGATCGAGCACGGCACCATCACCCTGGTGAGCCATGGCGAGCCCATTGAGGTGACGACCCTGCGCGAGGACGTGGAGACCGACGGGCGGCATGCGGTGGTCCGCTTCGGCCACGATTTTCGCCGCGACGCCGAGCGCCGCGACTTCACGATCAACGCGCTCTCCCTCGGATTGGACGGCGAACTCCACGATACGGTCGGCGGGATGGCCGATCTCGAAGCGGGGCGGGTGCGTTTTATCGGCGATGCGGCGACGCGCATCCGCGAGGATGCGCTGCGGATCATGCGCTTCTTCCGTTTCCACGCCCGGTTCGGCCTTAGTGCAATGGATCCGGACGCCTTGGCGGCGTGCATCGCCGCCCGTGACAGCCTGGACGGACTCTCCAAGGAGCGCGTGAGAACGGAGTTCCTGAAGCTCCTCCTCGCCGAAGGCGCGGTTCCGGTGACGCTGATCCTCTCGCAGACGGGGCTGCTGCAACGGATCATCGGCGGCGTGGGGGAACTCGGGCGCCTCGCCCGGAGCATCGCCGCCGGACATGGCGCAGCCCTACGGCTCGCCGCCCTCGGCGTTCAAGCCCTCCCGGATGCCGAGCGCCTCCTCGCCCACCTGCGCCTCTCGAAAGCCGAGGCCGGCACGCTGACGGCCTACGCGAAGGCGCTCGCCTCCCTGCACGGACGGGTGCGGATCACCCCGGCGAGATGCGGGCCCTGGCTGCGACCCAGGGTGCGCCGATCATCGCCGATACGATGGCAATCCTGGCGGGCGAACCCCGGCCGACACTGGCTCCCGGCGCGGCCGAGCAGATCGCGCAGCTCGTGACCGAGGGGAGCGATCCGGTCTTCCCGCTGATCGGAGCGGATCTCGTCGGTGAGGGTATCCCCCGGTCGTGCCATTGGCCGTGGTCTGGCGGCGGCCAAGGCGGAGTGGCTGGCGCAAGGCTGCCCCGACGACCCCGGGACGCGGGCGAACCTCCTTTCAAGGGCCATTTCCGCCGCTCGCGCCTGATCGCACAGATTCCGATGAAGGGGCTTCGCGAGGCCCCCCTCCAAACGACGACACCTCCGGAGACCGCGCAGCGACGGCATCCGGAGGTGTCGGTCAGTGTCGTCACAAAGGCCGAGCGAATAGCTCGACCTGGGCTCTCTTAGAGCTTGAGCAGGGCCTTGGTTTCCTGCAGCTGCACGATCTGCGCATGCAGCTCCTCGCGCCGCTGCAGATCCTCGGTCGCATCGCGCTGAAGCTGAATCGCCTCGATATCCCGATCCAGGGATGCCGAGTTCAGCTCCTCGATCGGCGCGGCGCGCTCGGCCAGCACGGTGACTCCCGTCGGACCGATATCGGCAAAGCCGCCGCGGACGTAGATCCGCTTACCGGCGCCGGCGCTCTCGGTGACGACGATGACGCCGACCCGCAGCGAGGTGACGACCGGAGCATGGCCGGCCATCACGGTCATCTCGCCCTCGATGCCGGGCAGCTGAACGGCGTTGACTTCGCCGGAATACAGCGTCCGCTCGGGGCCGACAAAATCGAAATGGAAGGTGGCCATCGGTCTCTAGATTCCCGAACCCGAAACGAGCGCTCCTCCCCCTTGTGGGGAGGAGGTGGAGGGTGGGGCGATCCTGGAAGCGCTGCCGCGCTCGATCCGGAACCACCCCCGCCACCAGCCCCCCGCCGGAGGCGAGCCTACCTAAATCAGGTAAGCCCGCTCCTGATCCCGGGCCAGGCCGAGATCAGGCGGGGAGCGGAGAGGGCAGCCTTACGCGGCCCGGAGCTTCTTGGCCTTCTCCTGGGCCTCTTCGATGGTGCCGACCATGTAGAAGGCGGCCTCGGGGAAGGTCGTCGTAGTCGCCGTTCACGAGACCCTTGAAGCCCTTGATCGTGTCTTCCAGGGCGACCTGCTTGCCCGGCGAGCCGGTGAACACCTCGGCCACCGAGAACGGCTGCGAGAAGAAGCGCTCGATCTTGCGGGCGCGGGCCACGGTCAGCTTGTCCTCTTCGGACAGCTCGTCCATGCCCAGGATCGCGATGATGTCCTGGAGCGCCTTGTAGCGCTGCAGGGTCTGCTGGACGCGGCGGGCGACGTCGTAGTGCTCCTCGCCGACGACGGCGGCGACAGCATGCGCGAGGTGGAGTCGAGCGGATCCACCGCCGGGTAGATGCCCTTCTCGGCGATCGACCGCGACAGCACGGTCGTGGCGTCGAGGTGGGCGAACGAGGTGGCGGGCGCCGGGTCGGTCAGATCGTCGGCCGGCACGTAGATGGCCTGCACCGAGGTGATCGAGCCCTTGTTGGTGGTGGTGATGCGCTCCTGCAGGGCGCCCATGTCGGTCGCCAGCGTCGGCTGGTAGCCCACCGCCGAGGGGATGCGGCCGAGCAGCGCCGACACCTCGGAGCCCGCCTGGGTGAAGCGGAAGATGTTGTCGACGAAGAACAGCACGTCCTGGCCCTCGTCGCGGAACTGCTCGGCGATGGTCAGGCCGGTGAGGGCGACGCGGGCGCGGGCGCCCGGGGGCTCGTTCATCTGGCCGTAGACCAGCGCGCACTTCGAACCCTCGGCCGAACCGCCGTTCTCCTTCGGGTCCGACGTTGACGTTGGACTCGATCATCTCGTGGTAGAGGTCGTTGCCCTCGCGGGTGCGCTCGCCGACGCCGGCGAACACCGAGTAGCCGCCGTGCGCCTTGGCGATGTTGTTGATCAGCTCCATGATCAGCACGGTCTTGCCGACGCCGGCGCCGCCGAACAGGCCGATCTTGCCGCCCTTGGCGTAGGGGGCGAGCAGGTCGACCACCTTGATGCCCGTCACGAGGATCTGCGCCTCGGTCGACTGGTCGGCGTAGGAGGGAGCCGGCTGGTGGATGGCGCGGTAGGTCGGTGTCACGACCGGGCCGGCCTCGTCGATCGGCTCGCCGATGACGTTCATGATGCGGCCGAGCGTGTTCATGCCCGACCGGCACCTTGATCGGCGCCGGTGTCGGTGACGGCCTGGCCGCGGGTCAGGCCCTCGGACACGTCCATGGCGATGCAGCGGACGGTGTTCTCGCCGAGGTGCTGCGCGACCTCGAGGACGAGGCGGTTGCCGTTGTTCTTGGTCTCCAGGGCGTTCAGGATCTCGGGCAGGTGGCCCTCGAACTGCACGTCGACCACGGGGCCGATGACCTGGGTGATCTTGCCGGGGGTGCGGTTCGGCCGAGCCGGCGCCGGGGTAGTGCGGATGTTCGCCATTATCTGCGGGCCCGGCAATTCCTGCGGACGGGCGTGCGGCGGCGCTTTAGAGCGCTTCGGCGCCCGAGATGATTTCGATGAGTTCCTTGGTGATCATCGCCTGGCGGGAGCGGTTGTAGATCTGCGTCTGCTTCTTGATCATCTCGCCGGCGTTGCGGGTGGCGTTGTCCATGGCGCTCATGCGCGAGCCCTGCTCGGAGGCGGCGTTCTCCAGCAGCGCGCGGAACACCTGGATCGAGATGTTGCGCGGCAGCAGGGCGGCCAGGATCTCGTCCTCGCCGGGCTCGTATTCGTAGGCGGCGCCGCCGGCCCGGTCGCGTCCGTGGCGCCGGCGGCCGGAAGCTCGGCGGGAATGAGGCGCTGGGCCGTCGGGATCTGCGAGATCACCGAACGGAACTCCGAGTAGAACAGCGTGCAGACGTCGAACTCGCCCGCCTCGAACATCGCGATGATCTTCTTGCCGATCGGGTCGGCGTCGCCGAAGGCCACCGGCTTGACGCCGCGGATCGATCCATGCTCGGCGACGATCTGGTCGCGAACTGGCGGCGCAGCACGTCGAAGCCCTTCTTGCCGACCAGCAGCATCTTCACGGTCTTGCCCTCGCGCAGCAGCGCATTGGCGTGCTCGCGGGCGAGGCGCACGATGGAGCCGTTGAAGGCGCCGCACAGGCCGCGCTCGGCCGTGCAGACGACGAGCAGGTGGACCTGGTCCTGGCCGGTGCCGGCGAGCAGCTTCGGGGCGCCGACGCCGCCGACCGATGCCTGCCGGCGAGGTTCGCCAGCACCTTCTCCATCCGCTCGGCGAAGGGGCGGCCCGCCTCGGCGGCCATCTGCGCGCGGCGCAGCTTGGCGGCGGCGACCATCTGCATGGCCTTGGTGATCTTCTGCGTCGACTTCACCGAGGTGATGCGGTTCCGCAGGTCCTTCAAGCTCGCCATCGAGTGAGGTCCAGGTCCGTTCCTCACCGGGCCTCCCTTCCCCCTCGGAGGGTCCCCGGATCGATCGTCTTCCCCGCCCCGATCGGGCGAGGGCTCAACCGATCCCGCGCGGTCCCGGATCGGCCGGGGATCAGTGTCAGGCGAAGGACTTGGCGTAGCTCTCGACCACGCTCTTCAGCTTGCCGGCGGATCGTCCGACAGGTCCTTGAGGTCGCGGATCGCGTCGAGCAGGTCGGCATGTGGCTGGTGCGCAGCAGTGCTGAGCAGCGCCGTCCTCGTACGCGCGGATCTCGGCGACCGGCAGCGTGTCCGAGGTAGCCGTTCACGCCGGCGTAGATCACCGCGACCTGCTCTTCCATCTTCAGCGGCGAGAACTGCGGCTGCTTCAGGAGCTCGGTCAGGCGCGAGCCGCGGTTCAGCAGGCGCTGGGTCGAGGCGTCGAGGTCCGAGCCGAACTGCGCGAACGCCGCCATCTCGCGGTACTGCGCCAGCTCGCCCTTGATCTTGCCGGCGACCTTCTTCATCGCCTTGGTCTGGGCGGCGGAGCCGACGCGCGACACCGACAGGCCGACGTTCACCGCCGGGCGGATGCCCTGGTAGAACAGGTCGGTCTCGAGGAAGATCTGGCCGTCGGTGATCGAGATCACGTTGGTCGGGATGTAGGCCGACACGTCGTTGGCCTGCGTCTCGATGACCGGCAGCGCGGTCAGCGAGCCGCCGCCGCCGCTGTCGTCGTTGATCTTGGCGGCGCGCTCCAGCAGGCGGGAGTGGAGGTAGAACACGTCGCCCGGATAGGCCTCGCGGCCCGGCGGGCGGCGCAGCAGCAGCGACATCTGGCGGTAGGCGACGGCCTGCTTCGACAGATCGTCGTAGACGATCAGCGCGTGCATGCCGTTGTCGCGGAAATACTCGCCCATGGCGCAGCCGGCGAAGGGCGCGAGGAACTGCATCGGCGCGGGGTCCGACGCGGTCGCGGCGACGACGATGGAATATTCCATCGCGCCCTGCTCGTCGAGCGTGCGGACGAGCTGGGCGACCGTGGAGCGCTTCTGGCCGACCGCGACGTAGACGCAGTAGAGCTTCTTCTCTCGTCGGTGCCGGCGTTGACGGCCTTCTGGTTCAGGATGGTGTCGAGCGCGACGGCGGTCTTGCCGGTCTGGCGGTCGCCGATGATCAGCTCGCGCTGGCCGCGGCCGACCGGGATCAGGGCGTCGATCGCCTTGAGGCCCGGTCGCCATCGGCTCGTGCACCGACTTGCGCGGGATGATGCCCGGCGCCTTCACGTCGACGCGGCGCGCTCGGTCGGCGACTGGATCGGGCCCTTGCCGTCGATCGGGTTGCCGAGCGCGTCGACGACGCGGCCGAGCAGGCCCTTGCCGACCGGCACGTCCACGATGGCGCCGGTGCGCTTGACGGTCTGGCCTTCGCCGATCTCGCGGTCGGAGCCGAAGATCACGATGCCGACGTTGTCCTGCTCGAGGTTCAGGGCCATGCCGCGCACGCCGGTCTCGAACTCGACCATCTCGCCGGCCTGGACGTTGTCGATGTCCTTCAGGGACGCCTTGATCTCCTCGATCAGGGCATCGGACGGACGCTCGGCCACCCGCACCTCGGCGCGGACGATGCCCTTCGAATCCTGAACCAGCGACCGGAAGGCGCGGATCATGTCCGGAAGTGCGAAGAGCCGGCGGTTCGAGGCCGCCAGGCGGATGAAGTTGGCCGCGAGGCCGGAGATCCCGGCCTTGTCGAGCACGGCGCCGATCGCGGCCTCCTGCTGCTCGGCGGTGAAGACCGGGCTGCGGACGAGGCGCCGGAGGTCGGCACTCTCCTTCAGCAACATATCGAATTGATTGAGGGAGTCGGCCACCGCGTCGAGCTGACGCTCGTCACGGGCCAATTCGAACAGGGCGGAGGCGTACCGGCCCGCCACGCCTGCGATCAGGGGACCAGCCTCGGAACCGTTCTGCGCCACCCGTCGCTCTCTTCTCTCGTTGCCCGCCCGTCCGTCGCCTTGCGGCCCGTCCAGGCGCTGCGCAAGACCTTTCGGGCTTGGGCAAGGTTTTGGGATGCACCGGGATCGGAGAGGGCGTTCACCGCCCCCGTCCGGCGCGGCGACCGCCTAGCATGGCTACACGGACCGGCGCAAGGCGACCCGGTGCGATGCGCGACAGGGCGGCAGAAGTGTGACGGGTTGGGTTAAGTACCGATTCAGCACGCCAACCGGTCGCAATGCCGGGTGCTGGCGATCATTTTGGCGAGGGCCTTCGCGCCGGGATGACCGAGGACGCCCCCGTTGCCGAGCACGTAGGACGGGGTGGCGTAGAGCCCGAGATCGGCGGCCATCCGCATGTGGCTTTTCAACGCCAGCCGGACCTCGTCGCTGTCGGCGATTTCCTCGGCTTCAGCGCGGTCGATCCCCAGCGTCGCCGCCACGGCAAGCGCGCCGAGCCCGTCGATGCGGCCGGGGCGGGCCAACAATTTTTGGTAGAAGTCGTAGGCCGCAGCCGATCCGAGCTTGCGCTGGACAGCGAGCATCACCTTGGCGGCCTGGGCTGATTCCGGCGACAGGATCGGGTTCTGCACGAATCCGATTCTCAGGCTGGGATCGGAATCGTGCAGGGCCACCACGTCGGCGGCGGCCTTCCGACACCAGGGACAGTTGAAGTCGTAGAACTCGTAGAGGGTCGTCTCCGCGTCCTTGGGGCCCGCATAGGTCACGCCCCGCAGGGCGGGAATCTGGCCGGTGATCTCCCCAGGCAGGACAGAGTTGGCTACGGCCTTGCCGTCGTCGCCGGTGATGGCGAACCTTTGGCCATAGGACTGGGCGAGGGCAGGGGTGGTGAGAGCGGGGCCGGCCACGGCGAAGCCGGCGGTGGCCGCGAGGAGACGGCGACGGGTCAGGGGCATGGGGCGAATCGTTCCGGCACGGGGCAGGCGGCCGGTGCTTATCCGCGCCCGCCGGGCGAATTCATGGCCCCGCGCCGGTTGGCATCACCTTAAGCCCGGCGGCCGGTCGCCGGCGGCCCAGACGAGCGCTTGGTCCAGACGGTCGTTTCCCCAAAACAATTCGCCGTCGTCGGCGAGGAACGTCGGGGCGCCGTAGATCCCGCGGGAGCGTGCTTCTTCGATCGCCACCCGCAGCTTGGTCTTGTTGGCGTCCGCCGCGGCCGCCTTGAGGATCTGGGTTCCGTCGAGGCCGAGCGAATCGAGGACGGCGATCACCGCCGCAGGCTCGGAAATGGATTTCCCCTCGGCGTAGCTCGTCGCGAACACGGCCTTGCTGAACGGGACCAGCCAATCCTGATCCTGGCCGTACACGGCCACGCGGACGGCGTTGAGGCTGTTCTGCGGGAACGGATCCGGCTTCGTCAGGGGAGGCAGGCCGAAGGAGGCGGCGAGCCGCTCCATGTCCCGCCACATGTTCCGGCCCTTCGCCGGGTAGAGGTTGAACGGGGACGTGGTCCAACCCTGCGAGGCGAAGAGCGGCCCGAGGAGGAAGGGCCGCCACCGGACCGTAACACCCGCCTCCTGCGCCGCCGTCTCGATGCGGAACGCGGCGAGGTACGAGTAGGCCGAGGCGAACTCGTACCAGAACTCCAACGTGGGCTGGCGCGCCATTGTGCTCGGTCTCTCCGTCCTCATCTTGCGGAACCGGTCCGCCGAACTTGGTTCCCGCGGCCGATCCAGCAAGACGCATGCAGCCCGGATTCGCGCAGATCCCGGCTTTGGCATACGCACAAGACGGCATGGCGGTTGCAGCGCCGGGTGTCAGCCGCGTGTTGCAGCCCGAGTTCGCCCGCGATAAGCCGCCGCGACCTCGCTCCCTCCGTTCCCGGACGTCGTATGACCGATTCAGCCAAGCCCGCCGTGAAGAAGGTCGTGCTCGCCTATTCCGGCGGACTCGACACCTCTATCATCCTGAAGTGGTTGCAGACCACATACGGCTGCGAGGTGGTCACCTTCACCGCCGATCTGGGCCAGGGCGAGGAATTGGAGCCGGCCCGGCGCAAGGCCGAACTGCTCGGCATCAAGCCCGAGAACATCTTCATCGAGGATCTCCGTGAGGAGTTCGTCCGCGACTACGTGTTCCCGATGTTCCGGGCGAACGCCGTCTACGAGGGCGTGTACCTCCTCGGCACCTCCATCGCCCGCCCGCTCATCGCCAAGAAGCAGATCGAGATCGCGCAGGCCGTGGGTGCCGATGCGGTGTGCCATGGGGCCACCGGCAAGGGCAACGACCAGGTGCGGTTCGAGCTGGGCTACTACGCCCTCAAGCCCGACGTGACGGTGATCGCCCCCTGGCGCGAGTGGGACCTGCGCTCCCGCGAGCAGCTCATCGCCTTCGCCGAGCAGCACCAGATCCCGATCGCCAAGGACAAGCGCGGCGAGAGCCCGTTCTCGGTGGATGCCAACCTCCTGCATGCCTCCTCGGAGGGCAAGGTGCTGGAGGATCCGGCGGTCGAGGTGCCGGACTACGTCTATTCCCGCACGATTTCGCCCGAGGAGGCGCCCGATACGCCCACCGTCGTCACCATCGGCTTCGAGCGCGGCGACGCCGTGTCGATCGACGGCGAGCGCCTCTCCCCGGCGAGCCTGCTCGCCAAGCTGAATCAGCTCGGCCACGACAACGGCATCGGCCGCCTCGACCTCGTGGAGAACCGCTTCGTCGGCATGAAGAGCCGGGGCATGTACGAGACCCCCGGCGGTACGATCCTGCTGCCGGCCCACCGGGCGATCGAATCGATCACCCTCGATCGGGGTGCAGCCCACCTGAAGGACCAGCTGATGCCGCAATATGCGGAGCTGATCTACAACGGCTTCTGGTTCTCCCCGGAGCGCGAGATGCTGCAGGCACTCATCGACAAGAGCGGCCGATACAAGGTTGGTGGACCCCCGGGCGCTCGCGTCGCTCGCGTCATGCCGAACCAGTGCCGGCTCGCCGCCTGCGCACCGTAGATCCCGTCCCCATTCGGCGACGTTGAGGTAGATCTCCATCATCCGGCGCTTGCCCCAGAGCGTGTCGAGGGCGAGCGCCAGGGGAATCTCCACCGCCTTGCGGATGTACGAGCGCCCCGGCCACAGGAAGACGTTCTTCACGGTCTGCATGGCGATGGTCGAGGCACCGCGTGAGGGGGAATCCTCGTCCTCGACCGCCTCGCGCAGGGCACCGAAATCCACCCCGTGATCCAGACAGAACCTCTGGTCCTCGGAGGTCAGCACCGCCAGAGGGAGGGGCCGGGGCGATCCGCGAAAGCGGCACCGCCTGCCGATCCACGGGCTGCAACGTCAACCATCGCCCAAGCATCAGAGTCGACGGCGGCATCACCGCGCTATAGACGAGCGCGAGCGTAAGCGTGAGAACGATGAGGATGGCGGGGAGAAGGAGCACGATCCCCACCGCCCGGCGAAGGGGGGCTGTGCGCCGCGACGGGACCGCGGAGGGCTGCGGCTCCGGCTTCCCCGGCGGTCGGTCCAGCCGGCCGCCCCTGACCTCGTTGTCCCTCACGCCGATGCTCGTTCCACCCCGCACGGCCAGATCCGGACGCAGCGCCTTATGACCTCGAATTCCTCAACGCAGGCACAAGCCGATCCGGTCAAGGCGGAGTTGTCCGCACCAGACTTTTCCCACAGGCTGGCCCGGGTGGCCGAACAGGTCGAGACCTTCCTCGTGGAGCGCCTGGGACCTCAGGTCGGCCCCGGCGAGATCACAAGGCCGCCTCGCCTGATGGAGGCGATGCGCCATGCCGTCCTCGGCGGCGGCAAGCGCCTGCGCCCGTTCCTGGCGATCGAGACCGCGCGGATGCTCGGTGGCACCGAGGCGGCGGCGCTTGCTGCGGGGGCCGGCGTCGAGCTGGTGCATTGCTACTCCCTCGTCCACGACGACCTGCCGGCGATGGACGACGACGACATGCGCCGGGGCAAGCCGACGGTGCACAAGGCCTATGACGAGGCCACCGCGATCCTGGTGGGCGACGCCCTGCAGACGCTGGCCTTCGAGGTCGTGGCCGACCCGACATGGCAGCCCGATCCCGCGATCCGCGCCGATCTCGTCCTCGGTCTCGCCCGGGCCTCCGGTCTCGGCGGCATGGTCGGCGGCCAGCTCCTCGACCTGACCGCTGAGGGCCGCTTCGGCGCCGTGAATCTGGACGTGGACGACACCCTGCGGATGCAGGCGATGAAGACCGGCGCGATTCTCGCGTTCTCGGTGGAGGCCGGTGCCATCGTCGGTGGGGCCGACGAGAGCCAGCGCGCGGCCCTGTTGCGCTACGGACATGCGCTGGGCCAAGCCTTCCAGATCGCCGACGACATCCTCGACCGGGAGGCGTCCCCCGAGGCGATGGGCAAGGCCACCGGCAAGGACAAGGATGCCGGCAAGGCCACCCTCGTCGACCGCCTCGGCCTGGACGGCGCCCGAGCGGAATGCGACCGCCTCGTCGCGGTTTGCGAAGAGGCGGTGTCCCAGTGGGGCGAGGGGTGCCCGCACCCCCATGCGCGACGCCGCGCGCTTCACGGTGGCGCGGAAGACCTAGTGATCGGACGCCCCCGCCTGGGACGCCCGAACGAGCGCTAAAGCTCTCATAAATCGTTTTATTCGATGCGGCCGAAACCTTCGCCTGATTCAGGCACGAGCGGGCTGCTGTGTCCCCGGGTCCTGGATCGCTTCGCCCCGCTCACGATGACGAGCGGGGCCGACTGATCACCTGACATCAGGACTGCCCCGGGAGTTGCGGTCGCTCAACCCCGGCCGACGAAGGGCATTTTTGTCGCCATCACGGTCATGAACTGCACGTTGGCCTCCAGCGGCAGGTTCGCCATGGTGAGGATCGCTTGGCCCACGTGAAGCGGATCCATCACCGCCTCGGGCCGTACGCTGCCGTCCGCCTGCGGAACCCCCGCCTTCATCCGGCCCCCCATCGGCGTATCGGCATTGCCGATATCGATCTGCCCGCAGGCGATGTCGTAGGCGCGGCCGTCGAGGGAGGTGGATCGCGTCATCCCCGTCACCGCATGCTTTGTCGCCGTGTAGGCGATGCTGTTCGGGCGGGGGGCGTAGGCCGAGATCGAGCCGTTGTTGATGATGCGCCCGCCCCGCGGGGTCTGATCGCGCATGATCCGGAAGGCGTGCTGCGTGCACAGGAAGACCGCGGTGAGGTTGGTGTCCACCACCTGCCGCCATGTATCGAGGGCAAGTCCTCCAGGGGAACCGGCGGCGCGCCGATGCCCGCGTTGTTGAACAGCAGATCCAGGCGACCGAACCGTTCGACGGTGGCATCGAACAGGGCGCGGATCGATTCAGGGTCGGTGACGTCGGTGGGAACCACGAGGGCGTTCGCGGCGCCGATTTCAGCGGCGACCTCCTCCAGCGGCTCGCGCCGCCGGCCGGAAAGGACCACATGCCACCCTGCTCCCGAGAGCGCGTGGGCTGCCGCGCGCCCGATGCCGGTCCCGGCCCCCGTCACGATCGCGGTTTTGCCGGTTTCGCTCATCTGGTCCTCCCTGGTTTCTGCGTGACAGCCTGTAGCCAGACAAAGGCCTGGCGCGAAGGCCGATGACGGGGAAACCTGCCGGCGTCGTCACCGGGCCGGAACACCTGACCGTGAGACGCGTCGACAGGTCAGGTCCGTGCGGCCGGTCGAACGTTCCGCTCTGTTGATGAGGCCGAAGCCATGACCACCGCCCCGCCCATCCCGCCCGAAGCGGATGCGTCCCGGGTCAGGATCGCCTACCGGATGGTGGATCTCGGGACTGTGCGTCTCCGTGTTGCCGAGGCCGGTCCGTCGGACGGCCCCCCGCTGATCCTGCTGCATGGTTTTCCGGAGAGCATCGCCGGCTGGCACCGGCAGATCCGGCCCCTGGCCGAAGCCGGCTTCCGCGTCGTGGTGCCGGACCAGCGCGGCTACGGGGGAAGCGAGCGACCGCGGGGGATCGCCGCCTATCACCTCGATCGTTTGGCCGGCGATGTGATCGCCCTGGCGCGCGCCTGCGGGTTCGACCGTTTCGCCCTGGCCGGACACGACTGGGGCGGTCTCGTCGCGTGGTGGACGGCGAGCTTTTTCCCCGATCACGTCGAAAGGCTTGCGATCCTCAATGCACCGCATCCGGGCATCGTCCGGAACTATATCCGACGGCACCCGGGGCAGTGGGTCCGCAGCCTTTATGTGGGATTCTTTCAGTTGCCCCGCGTGCCCGAACGCTGGCTTCTGGCCGGTGATGCGAGGGTCCTTCGCCGGGCCTTGACCTCAACGAGCCGGCCGGGGACCTTCTCGACCGCAGATCTCGACGGCTACGTCCGAGAATGGAGTCAACCTGGCGCCCTGACTGCGATGCTGAGTTGGTATCGCGCCCTGGCCCGGCTGCCACGGCGCGATCCGCCCAGGGTGCGGATGCCGGCGCTGATCCTGTGGGGGCGATCAGGACCATGCCCTCCAACCTGGGCTCGCGGAGGCCAGCCTCGATCTCTGCGATGACGGACGCATCCAATGGTTTCCCCGAGGCGACCCATTGGGTCCAGCATGAGGCGGCCGACAGGGTGAACGAAGCCCTGAAAGGCTTCTTCGCACCGCTTCCCCCTGGTGGCGGGCCCCGACGCTGAACGTGCAAAACCGATTTAATCCCCAAGGCGAGGGCAGGGCACAGGATTCTTTTCGCGGGAACGACCGGAACAACCTCGGGCGTCACCGCTTTCGCCCGCCGGCAGAATGCTGCCTTCGGAGACGACCCATGACGTTCTTTCGCACCACGATGGCCGCTGGCCTCCTTCTCGGCGGTCTCATCGCCGGCTCCGCCCAGGCGGCCCCGGCTTCCGTCCAGACCGGCCTTGCCCAGAACGGCCTCGTGGAGACCGTAGCGATGCACCGCCATCACCACCATCACCGGATGCACCGCCACCATTCGACCCGCCATGAGCGCCGGATGCGTCGCATGAACACCATGCGCCACGGCAATCCCAATGCGCGCAACCCGGCGCAGCCCGGCCGCGCCCAGCAGCTCGGCAACACCACCGGCGGCCCGCGCTACTAAGGCCGTACATCCGGCCCGGTGCGTCGCGCGCCGGGCCACGACGTCCCCAGGCAAGGCCGCGCACGGGACTGATTCGGCCCGGCGGGTCTGGTAGGGTGCGCCATGGGCCGCACACTCCGTTCCTCCCCACCTCCGCAGGACGCGGGGGGCCTCGATCCGGTCGGCGCCACGCCGATGATGGCGCAGTACATCGAGATCAAGGCGGCCAATCCGGACTGCCTGCTGTTCTACCGGATGGGCGACTTCTACGAGCTGTTCTTCGCCGACGCCGAGATCGCGTCGCGGGCGCTCGGCATCGTGCTCACGAAGCGCGGACGCCACGCCGGCACCGAGATCCCCATGTGCGGCGTGCCGGTGGACCGAGCCGACGACTACCTCAGCCGCCTCATCGCCCTCGGCCACCGGGTGGCGGTTTGCGAACAGACCGAGGATCCCGCGGAGGCCAAGCGGCGCGGGCCGAAGTCGGTCGTGCGGCGGGAGGTGGTGCGCCTCGTCACCCCAGGCACCATCACCGAGGATCGCCTGCTCGATCCGGCGAGCGCCAACCTTCTTCTGGCCATCGGCCGGCGAAAGCTCAGCGAAGGCGCCTTCGCCTACGGGCTCGCGGCCATCGATATCTCCACCGGCCGGTTCTCCCTGAGCGAGGTCCCCGCGGGGGAGTTGTCGGGGGCGATCGCCCGGCACGATCCCCGGGAGATCGTCCTGTCGGAGGCCATCCATTCCGATCCGAGCCTGAGCCGGCTCTGGCAGGACACCCGCGCCGCCGTCGTGCCGCTCGCTCAGGCCGAACTCGAGCCCGCGGCGGCCGAGCGGCGGATCCGGGAGCAATACGGTGTCGCGACCCTCGACGGGTTCGGCGCCTTCACGGGCGCGGAGATCGCCGCGGCGGGCACGGGGCTTCTCTACATCGCGCGGACGCAGCTCGCCGCCCGCGCGCCCCTGGCCATTCCAAGCCGGGAGGCGACCGGTGCGACGCTGGCGATCGATGCCGCGACCCGCGCCAATCTCGAACTCACGCGCACCCTGTCGGGCGAGCGGGCGGGGAGCCTGTTGGCCACCATCGACGGACCGTGACCGCCAACGGTGCCCGTCTGCTGGCCGAACACTTGGCCGGGCCCCTGAATGATCTCGGCCGAATTTCCCGCCGCCAGGATGCGGTGGCGCGTCTTCGTGGACGATATCGCCCTGCGTCAGGTCTGCCGCGATGCCCTGTCCGGGGCGCCCGATCTGCCCCGTGCCCTGTCGCGGGTCGGCCTGGGGCGCGCCGGCCCGCGGGATCTCGCCGCGATCCGGGATGGTCTCGAATCGGCGGCTCGGCTCGGCGCGGCCTCGCTGCCACCACCGACTGCCGGCGGTGCGCTCGTCGAGATCGGCCGTTCGCTGGCGGGCGTGGATCCGGCGCTCGCCGAGACCCTGCGCGCCGCCCTCGCGGACGATCTTCCCCTGTCGCGGAGGGATGGCGGATTCGTCCGGGAAGGGTTCCTGGCCGAGATCGACGAGGCCCGCCTGCTCGGGCAGGATTCCCGCAAGGTCGTGGCCGCCCTGCAGGCGCGCTACGCGGAGGAGACCGGCTGCCGGACCCTGCGGATCAAGCACAACAACCAGCTCGGCTACTTCATCGAGGTCCCACAATCCATCGGCGAGGCCTGCCTCAAGGGCCTCCAGAAGGAGTTCGTCCACCGGCAGACCATGGTCGATGCCATGCGCTTCACCAGCGTGGAGCTCGGCGAACTGGAGCGAAAGATTTCGGGCGCCGCCGACCGTGCCCTCGTGCTCGAAGGCCAGGTCTTCGACGACTTGGCCGCGGCGGTGGTGGGCGCCGCCGCAGGTCTCACCGCCGTCGCCGAAGCGCTGGCCTCCCTCGATGTGGCGGCGAGCCATGCCGAGCTTGCGGTGGAATGCGACTGGCGGCGTCCGGTGGTGGATGATTCCCTTGCCTTCGCCGTGATCGGCGGCCGGCATCCGGTGGTGGAAACCGCCCTGCGCCGGACCGGCGAGCCCTTCATCGCGAACGATTGCGACCTGTCCGGCGAGGGCCGCGGGGCCGCATCCGTTTGATCACCGGGCCCAACATGGGCGGCAAGTCGACCTTCCTCCGCCAGAATGCGCTCATCGCGGTGCTGGCGCAGATGGGGGCCTTCGTGCCGGCCGCCTCCGCCCATATCGGGCGGGTGGACCGGCTATTCTCCCGGGTAGGCGCCGCCGACGACCTCGCCCGGGGGCAATCGACCTTCATGGTCGAGATGGTCGAGACCGCCGCGATCCTGAATCAGGCGACCCGCCGTTCGCTGGTCATCCTCGATGAGATCGGCCGCGGTACGGCCACCTTCGATGGCCTCTCCATCGCCTGGGCCTGCCTGGAGCATCTCCACGAGGTGAATGCCTGCCGGGCCCTGTTCGCCACCCACTTCCACGAACTCACCGCCCTCGGGGATCGCCTCGCCCGCATCGATAACGCGACGCTGAAAGTGGCCGAGCACCGCGGTGGCGTCGTGTTCCTGCACGAGGTCGTCGCTGGGATCGCCGAGCGCAGTTACGGGCTGCAGGTCGCGCGGCTGGCGGGCCTGCCGGCGAGCGTCGTCAACCGGGCGGGCGCGATCCTCAAAAGCCTGGAGAAGTCGCAGGGTGGTCGCTCGGCCCGCGCCCGCATCGACGACCTGCCGCTCTTCGCCGGGTTGACGCCGCCCCCGCCCCCTGAACCGGTGAGCGCGCCGATCGAGGATCCGCTGGGCCCGCTCCTCGATGCCATCGATCCGGATGCGCTTACCCTCGCGAGGCGCTGGAAGCGCTCTACCGGCTGAAGCGCGAGCGGCAGGAGCAGCGCGAGGCGCAATCCGCCTGAGGAAGGGAACCGAGCGGCAGGTTCAGGCCGTCGTGAGACGTTTCTCCGGTAGGCCGGAGAGCGGAATCTCGATGAGGATCCGCGTGCCGGGCTCTCCCGGTATCAAGGCCATCGTGCCGCGCATCTGGCGGACGACCATGTCCACGAGGCTGCGTCCGAAGCCCTGACGCTCGACGGCGGCCGGATCGATGCCGATCCCGTCGTCGCGCACCTCCACCGCCAGGCCCCGTCGGTCCGGCGCGCCACGATCGCGATCCGCCCGCGCCTGTCCCCCGGATACGCATGGCGGACCGCGTTGACGGCCAGTTCGTGGATCATCAGCGCCAAAGGCGTGGCCAGGGCAGCAGGGAGAGCCACGGCTTCCACCGCGGCATCGATCTGCACCCTGTCATCCACCAGGGCAGCGTTCACATCGGACAGAAGCTCGGCGACGAAATCCTGCAGATCGAACCGCGTTCCGTTCTCCTCCGAGAGAAGCAGGCGATGGGCTGTGGAGAGCGCGCCGATGCGCTCCGCCATGCTCTCCAACGCCGTGCGCGTCTCGCCTCCTGGCGTCCGCCGGGCCTTCAGCAGCATGAGCGAGGAGATGACCTGCAGGTTGTTTTTGACCCGATGATCGATCTCGTGAATCAGCGCCGTCTTCTGGGCCAGGGCCGCGCGCAGCTCCGCCGTCCTCTCGGCGACCCGCCGCTCAACTCATCGCTCGCGGCTGGACCGAGCTGGCCGAGACGTCCGGCCGTCTCCGTCTGGGCTGCGAAGAAGTAGGCGAGCCCCTGCTCGTCGCGGACGGGCGTCAATGTCATGGCGTTCCAGAAGGGCGTCCCATCCTTGCGGTAGTTCAGAAGCTCCACCGAGGCGGAATGTCCTGCCGCGAGGGCCGTCCGGATCTGGGCGATATGCGCCGGGTCCGTGTCAGGGCCTTGCAGGAGGCGGCAGTTCCTGCCCTGGATCTCATCCAGGGCGTAGCCGGTGAGGCTCAGGAACGCGTCGTTGGCCCAGACGATGGGATGGTCGGGTGCGCGCGCGTCGGTGAGGAGCATCGGCGACGGGGTGGTCGCGAAGGCGTCCGCCAGGAAAGCCGCAGGAGGGACCCGCTCGGACCCGATGCTCACAACGTCATTCCGTTCGCCCCGTTGTCCGGCTCATGTCGCCCCGGAGTAAAAGGCCCGTTAAGCAGTCGTTGACCACCATGGCGCTCCTCAATTCGGCCGCGCGGCATCGCGGGGGCGCAAGCCCGCCACGTTTCCGTGCGACAAGAGCGACGCCGGTCGAGGAGTTCCCGCAGATGCCTGTCGCGCCTGAAAAGATTTCGCGCCGCTTCCGTCTGCGGGATATCGTCGAGGACCGGCGCATCGTTTTGATGCTGGCCCTGGGTTTCTCGTCGGGCCTGCCTCTCTTGCTGGTGCTCGGGACCTTCACCTTGCGGCTGGCCTTCTCCGACATCGACGTCAAGACGATCGGCTTGTTCAGCTATGTGGCGCTTCCCTATTCGCTGAAGTTCCTCTGGGCGCCGATGATCGATCGGCTCGATGTCCCGGTGCTGTCCGGTCTCCTGGGGCGTCGCAGGGCCTGGATGGTCACGACGCAGATCGCCACCGCTCTGTGCCTGGTCCTGATGGCTTTCGCAGACCCGTCCACGAATCTCGGGCTGCTCGGACTCGGCGCATTCCTCGTGGCGTTCTGCGCCGCGAGCCAGGATGTCGTGATCGACGGATGGCGTATCGATGCGGCGGGGAGCGACCGGCAGGGCATCCTCGCGGCGACCTCCAACCTCGGCTACCGCCTCGGGCTCATCACCGCGGGCGCGGGAGCCCTCTTCATCGCCGCATCGGGGGGGTGGCAGGTGGCCTACCTGTCGATGGCCGGGGCCATGCTCATCGGACTGACGGCGGCGCTTCTGGCCCCTCCCTACGACCGCGCGGTGGTCCGCACGGCGGATCCGGCCTCTGGCTCCCGGTTCTGGTCAGCCCGGCGCGCCCTGCTGGAGCCCCTCACCGAATTGCGGGCCCGCTTCGGCCCGCCGCTCTCTGCCATCCTGATCCTCGTCGCCCTGTACCGCCTCCCGGACTTCCTCTCCGGCGTGATGGCGAGCCCGCTCTACCGGACCCTGGGATTCGACCTGAAGCAGATCGCCACCGTCTCGAAGCTGTACGGGATCTGGGTCGGCATCGCCGGGGGCTTCGCGGGCGGATGGGCGCTCGCCCGGCTGGGCCTGTACCGGACGCTGGTGCTTGGCGCATTCCTGGCCTCCTCCTCGCACCTCGCCTTCGCGTGGCTCGCGTCGGGCGGCCCCGAGATCTGGCGCCTGACCGTCGCCATCTCGATCGAGAATTTCTGCGGGTCCTTCGCGGGGATCGTCCTGATCGCCTACATGTCGAGCCTGACGAGCCCGGCCTACGCGGCGACCCAGTACGCGCTGTTCTCCTCGCTCTACGCCCTGCCCGGCAAGCTGATCGCCGGTTCGGCGGGTTTCATCGTGGCGGCCATCGGCTATCCGGGATTCTTCGTGCTGACGACCCTGATCGGCCTGCCCGTCCTCGCCCTGTGCCTCGCGGTCGGCCGGAGGACTGGAGCCGTAACACAGGTGCAGGACGGCCATGAGACGGGGAACCCCTCGAGCGTCTCTCCGCTTCCTTCCCCCGCAAGGGCGCCAGCGGGGGAGCCGAAGACGGCTTGAGCGTCGGCGCATGGAGCAACCGGCTGGAGCAGGTCAGCGATGAGCAGCGGCGAAGTGATCCTGAGCGGTGAGATTCTCCCCGCCGCCGATCCGGCGGCGCCCGCGATGCGTGAGGAGGACCAGGAGGCCCTTCGCCGGGCCGTGCTGGCCCTCGAACGACCGGGCCTCGCGGCACGCCTGACGGCGGCGGCCGGCGGCGCGCCATCGAGATGCTCGGCCGCTCCCTGCCGGCGCCGATCATGGACGCCGTGGCGAAGAGCACGGAGGTCGCGCTCCGCGGCGCGATCCGGGTTGCCCTCGCGACGTTGCCCAAGAACGAACCGGCCGCCGCCGGAGCCGACGGCCACGCGGTCGCCGTGCCTCAGCCGAGGGCCGAGAGCCGTCTGAACCGCCTGTTCGGATCCGCCGAGACGAAACACAAGGCCCTCGCAGCCCTCTCCGGGGCCGTGGGCGGTGCCTTCGGCATCGCCACCGTCGCCGTCGAGCTGCCCGTCTCGACGACGATCATGCTCCGTTCGATCGCCGAGATCGCCCGTGAGGAAGGCGAGGACATCGAGACGGCCGAAGGCGCGCTCTCCTGTATCCAGGTCTTCGCCTTGGGCGGCGGTAAGCTGGCGATGTCCGGGGAGACCGGGGCGGCCCTGACGGAAAGCGGCTATTTCGCCGTGCGGGCGGCGCTGGCCAAGACCATGGCCGAGGCGACCCGCTATGCCGGCAGCATCGCCCTGCTCGACCAATCCAGTTCGGCCCTCGTGCGGTTCGCCAGCCAGGTCGCGGCGCGGTTCGGCATCGTCGTATCCGAGAAGGTGGCGGCGCAGGCCGTGCCGATCCTGGGGGCTGTCGGCGGGGCCGCGGTCAACACCGCCTTCATGAACCACTTCCAGTCCACCGCGCGCGCCCACTTCATCGTCCGCCGGCTGGAACGGACCTACGGGGCGCCTGCCGTTCGCGCCGCTTACGAGATCGAGAAGGCCGCCCTCGGCCCGGCGTGACACCAGGGACGATCGCGAAACGGAGGGTCGGTCCGATCAGCAATGTCGAGATGATCGCGCGGCTGGCGCTGGCCGCCCTGTTCGGAAGCATCGTCGGCCTGGAGCGGGAGCGGCTCCTCTGGGCTGCGGGGCTGCGCACGCACATGCTGGTCTGCACCGGCTCCTGCCTCATCATGCTCGTCTCGGCCTTCGGCTTCAAAGACGTGCTCGGCACGCCCGGCGTCGTGCTCGATCCGTCGCGCATCGCGGCGCAGGTCGTGTCGGGGATCGGCTTCCTCGGGGCGGGAACGATCCTGCTCAAGGGTGAGGTGGTGAAGGGCCTGACCACCGCGGCGAGCCTCTGGGCGGTGGCGGCCATAGGATTGTCGGTCGGCAGCGGCCTCTACGTTCCCGCCTTCGCGGCGACGGCCCTTGTGGTGGGGATCCTCGCAGGCGTGAAACCCTTCGAGGAACGCTGGCGCGACCGGCAGCGCGGCCACCATCTCCGCCTCGTCGTCAAGCGCGGGGCGATGTCGGTCGACAGCCTGCACACCCTGACCGGCGATTACGCCTCGCGCATCCGCCAGTTCGTTCTCGCCCCCGCCGAGGATCCGGAGCGGGAGATCGCCACGGTGCTGTTCTCCCGGCTCCCGCCCTCGGCGCTGGCGGCGATCGAGCGCAAGCTCGGCGAGGCACCGGGCGTCGTGTCGGTCGAGACTTTGGACGGCTAAGGCCGCCGTCGCCCCGACAGTCGAGAGCGGTGCCATTCACCGCTCACGCTTTTCGGGGCGTGAAGGCCCGCCCTTACGCGCCGCCGTCGAGGAACAGCCGATAGGCCGGATTGTCCGTCTCGTCCGTAGCCGGATAGCCCAGCGCATCAATGGCCGCGTCGAACCGCGCCTGCTCGGCGGGGGGCACGTCGATCCCCGCCAGCACGCGGCCGTAGTCGGCGCCGTGGTTGCGGTAGTGGAACAGCGTGATGTCGAAGTCGGGCGCCAGCGCGTCGAGGAACTTCACGAGGGCGCCCGGTCGCTCGGGGAACTGGAAGCGGTAGAGGCGCTCGTGGGCGAGGCCGGCACTGCGCCCGCCGACCATGTAGCGGACGTGGACCTTGGCCATCTCGTTGTCGCTCATATCGAGGACGCGGTAGCCCGAGTCGCGGAGCGAACCGATCAGGTCCTGCTTCTCGCGCTTGCCGCCGGCGAGGTTGATGCCGACGAAGATCTGCGCGTCGGCCCCTTGCGCCTGCCGGTAGTTGAACTCGGTGATGGCGCGCGAGCCGAGGGCGTTGATGAACGCGCGATAGGCCCCTTCTTCTCCGGGATCGTGACGCCGATCAGGATCTCGCGCTGCTCGCCGATCTCGGCCCGTTCGGCGATGTGGCGCAGACGGTCGAAGTTGAGATTCGCCCCGGAGGAAACAGCCACCAGCGTGCCGCCGCCTCCTTCGCGCTCCGCATAGACCTTGGCCCCGGCGAGGCTCAGCGCCCCGGAGGGTTCGGAGACCGCGCGGGTGTCGTCGAAGATGTCCTTCACCGCCGCGCACATGGCGTCGGTGTCGACGGTGATGACGCCGTCGAGATGCTCACGGCAGAGGCGGAAGGTCTCCTCCCCGGCGCGGCGAACCGCAACGCCATCCGCGAACAGGCCCACGGACGGGAGATCGACCAAGGCGCCGGCCGCGAGGGCCGCCTTCATGCAGGCCGCATCCTCCGGCTCGACGCCGATCACCTTGGTCTCCGGCCGGAGGTACTTCACGAAGGTCGCGATGCCGGCGGCGAGGCCGCCTCCGCCCACGGGGACGAAGATCGCCTCGATCGGCCCGGTATGCTGCTGCAGGATCTCCTTGCCGATCGTGCCCTGGCCGGCGATCACGTCGGCATCGTCGAAGGGGTGCAGGAAGGTCAGGCCTTCCTCATGTTCCCGGCGGCGGGCTTCGGCCAGGGCCTCGTCGAACGCATCCCCGTGCAGCACGACCTCCGCGCCGCGGGCGCGGCAGGCCTCGACCTTGATGGAGGGCGTGGTGCGGGGCATCACGATAACGGCCCGGGCCCCGAGCTTGGCGGCGGCGAGCGCCACGCCCTGGGCATGGTTGCCGGCCGAGGCGCAGACCACGCCCTTGGCGATCTGCGACGGATCGAGCCCCGACATCTTGTTGTAGGCGCCGCGCAGCTTGAACGAGAAGACGGGCTGCAAGTCCTCCCGCTTGAGCAGCACCTTGCGGCCGAGGCGGCCCGACAGGCGGGGCATCGGGTCCAGCGGGCTCTCGATCGCCACGTCGTAGACGCGGGCGGTCAGGATCTTCTTGATGTAGTCGGTCATCGGGGCGGGTTCGGACATAGCGTCCGCGCCATAGACCCTTACGCCCCCCGAGGCGAGGGCGGTCTCGTCAGGTCAGACGTTCCGCCAGCGCGGCGACCCAGACGAGAAGCGCCGTCGCCTGGGCCAGGAAGGCCCCCGCCGAGGCGAGGTCCTTCACCGTTCCGATGCTGGGGTGACGCCCGGGATGGAGGTGATCGCAGAGCTTCTCGATGGCTGTGTTGAGGTACTCCGCCGCCAGCATCAGCAGCAGGCTGGCCATCAGTGCGACACGGACCCACAGGGTCGCCCCAAGGGCGAGCGCGAGGGGGATGCCGAGGACGAGGAGAACCAGTTCCTGCCTTACCGCCCGCTCGGTCCGCGCCCCATGGCGCAGGCCGCGCCAGGAGTTGAGGAAGGCGAGGTACAGGGCGTTCAACGGGTCGCCCCCTCCGGCACGGAGCGGCTGATCCATTTCGCCAGGAGCGGCCCGGTGAGCAGGACCACGAAGAGGCGCAGGGTCTGCACCGCCAGCACGAAGGAGACGTCGGCCTTCGAGCCCACCGCGATGATCGCCACCGAATCGAGGCCCCCCGGACTCGTGGCCAGGATGGCGGTGAGCAGGTCGATGGGCAGGAGGAACGTCAGCATCAAACCCCAGCCGGCGCATAGAGCGATGACCGCGAAGGTCGCCGTGAGGATTCCGGGGAGGGCGGTGAAGGTCAGGCGCAGCGTTTCGCGGGTGAAGCGCAGGCCGACGTACCAGCCGATGCAGGCATAGGCGAGTTCGAGGATCGGGACCGGAAGCGACATCTTCACGAGCCCGGTGGCATGCAGCACCGAACCCAGCACCATCGGCCCGATCTGCGCCCCCGCCGGCACCCGCAGCTTGAGTGCGACGGTCGCGCCGATAGCGGCGACGAGGAGGGTCGCGACGATGGAGGCGGGGTCGGAACCGTCGCCCCCGCCGCCGCGCCGGAGGGGGCGCCGTCCATCAGGAACCGCGCCGCGAGGAGGCGGAAAACACCACCGCGGCGACCCGGACATACTGCATGAAGGCGACGAGGCGGGGATCGGCCCCGAAATCCTCCGCCATGGCGACCATCGCCGAGGCCCCGCCGGGGGAGGAGCCCCACGCGGCGGTGGTCCCGGGCAGGATCCGCAGGCGGGTCAGCGTCCAACCCACGAGACCTGAAACGGCGACCGTCACCAGCACGACGGCGACGATGAGCGGGCCGTCCTCGAACAAGGTCGAGGCGATCTGTCCCGTGACGGCATGCGCCACGAGGCAGCCGATCATCGCCTGCGCCGCGAGAAAGCCCGGCCGGGGCACGTTCAGCCGCGAGCCCCCGACGCCGAAGGCGATGGCCGCGATCATCGGTCCGAGGAGCAAGGCGGCCGGGAACCGGGCGACGGAGAGGCCGTAGGCGATCGCGGCCGAGGTGGCGACGAGCGCGACCCAGAGGCCGATGGTGCGGAGCGGGGGCAAGGCGGACAATCGGGGAGGGCAACCGCTGGAGGTAGCGGGACGCCCTGCCGGCTACACCCGCAGCCTGAGCCTGTCACGGAAGAATCGCCCTGGCCCGGCAGTCTTCTTCCGATACGTCCCCCTACGACGCGTCCCGGCAGGCGGCCGTTCCAGGTGGCGCATGGGCGCGGAAGAACGCTGCCAGATGCGACAGGCCCCGGCCTGCGGATCGCTCGCCCGCCACGCGAGCGCGATGGTCCGCCCGGGCCCGTCGACGTCGAAGGCGCGAACCACGGTCAACCCGCTCGGATCGGGCCCCGCCGGCACCGCGAGGGCCGGGAGAAGCGTGTAGCCGGCGCCGGCCGCCACCATCGAACGGAGCGTTTCCAGGCTCGTGGCATGCCGCCCCACGGAGGATCCCGCGCCACAGGCCGCGATAGCCTGATCGCGCAGGCAGTTTCCCTCATCGAGGAGCAGGAGATCCGGACCGGCGATGACCCCGGCCGAGAGCGCCCCACCCTGCGCCAGCTCATGCTCGGCGGGGCAGGCGAGATGGAATGGCTCGATGAACAGCGGCGAGAGCGTCAGTCCCCCCTGATTCACGGGCAGGGAGACCAGGGCGGCATCGATCCGGCCTTCGCGAAGCCCATCGACGATCTCCGCCGTCCGCGACTCGGAGAGGGACAGGCTGAGAAGGGGAAACGTCGATCTGAGGGGACGCAGGACCAGCGGAAAGAAGTAAGGACCCAGCGTCTGGATCGCAGCGAGCGCCAACCGTCCCGTCAACGGCGAGCCCTTGCCTTCACTGGCCAGCGCCAGCAGGCGCTGCGCCTCGGCCAGCACGGTGCGCGACTGCCGCACGATCGCTTGGCCTGCCTCTGTGAGCAGCACCCGGCGGTTGGACCGTTCGAAAAGGGCGATGCCGAGCGCCCCTTCGAGCTTGCGCACCTGCACGCTCAAGGTCGGCTGGCTGACGTTGCACCGGTCGGCCGCCCGGCCGAAATGCCCTTCGTCGGCCACGGCGACCACGTATTCCAGATCGCGAAGGGACAGCCCGACAGATTCATAGGCTGCGTCTATCACGATGTTTGGGACGATGCATTTGTCAGTGGTCTGTCGGGGGTTCATAAGGTCGTCAGAATGGTTCCAGCCTGGCCCACGCCCCGCCATCGGGGTCTCACGGCGCAAGGAGAGACGAGACGCATGAGCGATCAACGCCCGATCCTGACCACCCGGCAGGGCCATCCGGTCCGCGATAACCAGAGCACGCGCACCGTCGGCGAGCGTGGCCCCGCGACCCTCGAGAACTACCAGTTCATCGAGAAGATCACGCATTTCGACCGTGAGCGGATTCCGGAGCGCGTCGTCCACGCCCGCGGCGCCGGCGCCCATGGCTGGTTCGAGGCCTACGGCAAGATCGGTGACGAGCCGGCCTCCAAGTACACCCGCGCCCGCGTCCTCAACGAGACCGGCGTGAAGACCCCGATGTTCGTGCGCTTCTCCACCGTGGCCGGTGCGAAGGAGTCGCCGGAGACCGAGCGTGATCCGCGCGGCTTCGCGGTCAAGTTCAAGACCGTCGACGGCAACTGG